>CM052799.1:55465682-55512810 GCA_028533885.1 Nasua narica | reverse complement strand
ATGGACTTTTTAGGGGTAGGGTCCTCATGGAAGAAAGGTTCTCATGGGTGAAGGATCCTCATAAAGTAAGTCCTTAAAGGGAAAATGTCCTCATGAACAAATATCCTCATAGGGAAGGATTCTCATGGGAAGGGTTTTATTGGGGAAAGAGTCCTCCTTGTTTTAGGATCCTATAGGAGAAGGATGCCCAGGGGGAGAGTTCCCTCAGTGAAGAGCCTATATGAGTTTTATTTCCTGGGCTGATGACTATTCCTCTACCAGGACTCTTCTCCACGTGACCTTCCTAAGAAGAATGGGAGATGTGAGGATTCCATGCTGAAGAAGAAAAGCAAGGAATCTAATAATAGCAAACATACATTGCTTGCTACTATGTACCAAGCAAGCCTGACCCCCTTTACATTACTAGCTCAATTAATCCTCACAAAAGTCCCAGGAGGTAGGTATTATTATATCTATTTAATAAGGATGAAACTGAAGAACAAAGCTAAGTATGCCATCTGAATCATACAATTGGTAAGTAGTAGAACCAGAGCTTGAGTAGAAAACCCAGCTTCTTACTCAATACACTAACCTACAGTAAGGCCAAAGACCTTACATTATTCTGACTCAGAAAGAAGTCAAGAGGTTATAACCCTGGAATCAGGATCTCTCAGTTCTATAGGCTTTCTTGCTCTCCTATTCTCTTAACTCTGGGGTACTTTCTGCCCAGAGGAGTAAATAATAAAACTCTTAAAACAGAAAGGTTTGAGCATTTGTTCAGGACAGCTAGAGAGACTGATTTTTCACACAACCAGTTTCTGGAACATGAAAACCCAAAGCTGCAGTAGCTAGTGGTGATTATTGAGGAAAAAATCTGGATAGGTCCTTGGAGAACTGGTGTAAGAAAAGAGTCAGCTCAAGGAGCTGTTTTGGGCCTGAAGAAGAAAAAACTTCCCAAGGGTCCTCAACCCTCAGCAGTAGTTCCTGTCACATGCTGAATTCCAATATAAAACCAACCTTGAGACACTGGTTGAGGTCTATGATGGAATGCCCATCACTGGCACCTGGTCACCAGCCCAGGAAACAAAACTCTGCCTTTAGATTTGGACTATGTTCCTTGCTAGAGCCTGCCTAAATTGTACATGTTGCATAAACAGCACACCAATCTTCTTTTTTTTTCAAGTCTGGCCAATGTGCTTCCTGAGACTCCTAATGCAATGAGACACCCAGATGTAAGGCAAAGAGAAGGCAAGTGGAACCATCAACAAAACAAAAAGGCCTGAGGGTGGCTGGGGGGTAGGGGGTTAAGGATAGGGTGGCTGGGTTATGGACATTGGGGAGGGTATGTGCTATGGTAAGTGCTGTGAAATGTGTAAGCCTGATGATTCACACACATATACCCTGGGGTAAATAATACATTATATGTTAATAAATAAATAAATAAATAAACTAAAAAAAAAGGCAACCTACTGGTTGGGAGAAGATATATGCAAATGTTATATCCAGTAAGGGGTTAATATCCAAATTATATAAAGAATTTATAAAACTCAAAAACCAAAAACACAAATAATCTAATTAAAACATGGGCAAAAGACCTGAATATAGACATTTTTCCAAAGATATACGATGGCCAACAGACATGTAGAGAGATGCTCAACAACATTCATCATCAGGGAAATGCAAATCAAAACTACAATAAGATATCACCTCACATTTGTCAAAACGGCTAAAATCAAAAACACAAGAAACGACAAGTGTTGGTGAGGATGTGGAGACAAAGGAACCCTCTTGACTGTTGGTGGGAATGCAAACTGGTACAGCCATTGTGGAAAACAGTATGGAAGTTTCTCAAAAAGTTAAAAATAGAAATACCCTATGATCCAACAATGGCACCACTGGGTATTTACCCAAAGAATGAAATTGCACCACTGAGTATTGACCCAAAGAATACAAAAACACTAATTCAAAATGTATACATGCAGCCCTATGTTTATTTATTTATTGCAGTATTATTTACAATAGCCAAGATATGAAAGCAGACCAAATGTCCACCAGTTGATAAATGGATAAAGAAGATGTGAGAAGAAGAATATTATATATATATTAGAATATATAAAAATATAGAATATATAAGAATATAGAATATATTAGAATATATAAGAATATTATATATATATATCTCAAGAATATAATTCAGTCATTAAAAAAGAATAAAATCTTGCCATTTGCAATGACATGGGTGGAGGGTCCCCTCCAGCGGGCAGAAAATTCTGGGGTTTGAATCTCCCACTGGCACCAAAGGAGGAAACATTTAGGCTTTCTTATCAGTTTCTCCAGATGTAGGCAGAAAAGGAAGAGGGGCATGAGGAGGCTCAAAAGCTGTCAGCAGTCAGACTCTTCATTACATAGAACAGACTGCCTGCCCACTGACTGACTTCTTTTCAGAAACAATGGAATCAAACAGAAAACAGTGGACTCTTACCTTCAAAGTGCAGAAAGCACAATACTATAAATCTAGAACTCAATACTTGAAAAATACAACTGGAAAATGGAGGTGAAACAAAGACAAATAAAAATGGGAAGAATTCATAAACAGCATATCCAGAACACACTTAGGGAAAAGAACAAAGAATCTTCTTCAGGCAGAAAGAAAATGACTCCATGTTGAGACTTGGAGATGCAGGAAGGAATGAACAACAAAAAGTCAAATATGTAAGTCAACCAAAATGAATGCTTCCTGTATAAAATAATATAATAATAATTGTTATTATTGTTAATTGTGTTTTATTAATAATTATTATTAGTATTGTGTTTAAAATGTAAAGTCAACTAAAATGCACAACAATTGCATATTAAATTGATAGGAGGTTAAATGGAGTTAAATTTTTTAACATCATCCAGGAAGAGGATAGTAGTTCCAAATAATATTAGACTTTGACAAATCAGACAGACACTGTAATCTCCAGAGTAATCATCAAAATATAAATATTTAAAAAGAGAAAAATCAGGTAGTCATTGAGGCTAGAAGAGAAAATCATACATAAGCTTATGGAGTGTGTAATTGTGTGTTGGGAAGAGATTTGGTGAGGTTCTTGTTGAGCCCAGCATTATCCAAGCAACATTTAATATCAGTAGACAATGGTGCAATATCCGTAACGTTCTGAGTAAAAAAAACATATTCATTAATTGGATACCTAGCCAAGTCATTCTCCAAGTACAAATGCAACTGAGAAATATTCTGAAAGATGCAAGAACTCAGGAAATCTAACACTGTGAACCTTTCATGAAGAAAATTATTAGAATAATAAAATGAATATAAATAGCAATAAACCAAAGTAAAGAAAATATAAATGCAATACCAAGGTAAAAGAAATGCTGATGGTGTGTTTTCAAATAGGAAAAAAAATTGACCACTGTGGGAATCACAGTTAGAGAAAAGGCTGTAAACATTATAAAACTTGGCAACATTAAAATGAGATAACTAATAAAATCAGCAGTGTAAAGGAAATAACAGAAAAAAGTATGTTTGCTAATTCTTCAACTTTTATAGCAAGTATTTTCAAAGATACCTTCCAAAGTTAAATTATATGGTTTAACTTTGTTATTTAACAAAGTTAATAAAAAAGTTATTTAACAAAGTTAAATAACAAACATTATTCCAAACTCTGGAATTTTTTTCATTCTAAAGAATCTTTGAAGATTAATATATTTTATAATAAACACTTATTTATATTAAGTATAATTTTAATTAAAATTTATGTTTTCTCTTAGGCAATTCTTCTATACTTCTACCTACATAGTCAGTTCTTTTACTCTATCATATGCATGGAGAGATGTATGAAGTGATTTTCACCAGAACTTTATCGATTATCTCTAGGTTTTATTTTTTGTTTTATCTCTGGGGAGTGGAATTTGGAAAAATTTTTTATCTATGATCCTTTCTCCATTGCTTGAATGTTTTATGGTGAGCAAGTAGTATTTTTAGATAATAAAAGTCATTTTTCTAAAGGAAAGGTAAACAACAAAATGAGAGAAATATTTGCACCATATATGAAAAGCAATAGCAATATACAGCCATATAAACATCACTAGGAGGAAGAAAACACTAGAGGATATTGGCACAGGACATGAAGTCAGTTCACTAAGAAAAAAATACAAATATTGGTAAGCAAATAAACAAAATGCTCTACTCCATTAATTATCAAGCATGAAAAACTAGATGGAAATAAGATATAAATATTCATTAATCATATTGGCAAAAATTAGAAACATTATCGGTCTACATTTGATGAATGGCTTCTAATACTCACTTCTTATACCCTACAGGCATGTAGTTTGGAAAAGACAAAATGTACAGTGCTTTTTTCAGTATAGTGAGTTTTAGGCAAAATCAGGACAATGATGGGATGTGAGTGGGGGCAGTACAGATCCATGCATAGAATTCTTTCATGTTCTGGTTCTCTTACCAAATTTTCAATTTTGTCTTTTATCCCAAGTTCCTTAAATGAATTTGTGCTACTTTACTGTGATTTCCAACACAATCTCATTACTTTGAATAACCAAAGGCAACCAGAATTTTCATTACAAATGGGTGTATGAAACAGTACAATCACTTTGAAGAACTGTTTAAGAGTTTCTAATAAAGTTAAAACACATTAACACTACACCCCAGAAATTCCACTCCTAACTGTGTACCTGAGAGAACTTCATATCTCTGTCCATAAACCTTGGGCAGGAATATTCACAGCAGTTTTACTTATAATAGACAAAAACAGAGCACAACCCAAATGTCCATCAACGGGAGCATGACTAAACTGGTTCATTCAGGTAATGGGATACCCCTCAAATATTCAAAGGAATGAGCCACTGATACACACAACAACACACGTGAACTTCACAGACATTATTTGAGCAGAAGAGTACACACTATATGCTTTCGTGTATTTGAAGTTCTAGAACACAGACAAGGTACCTATGGTGATAAATGACAAAATAGAGGCTATCTTTGGGTATTGGCTATTGACTGGAAAGGGACATGAAAAAATGTTCAAGGGTAAGAGAAGTTTTTTATATCTTAATCTGAGTGTTGATTATGTAGCTATATGCAAAAGTTAAAATTCTTCTAACTATTCATTTATGATTTCTGCATTTTAAAGAAATTGTAAATTGTTGGCTTGAAAGAAAGGCCATTTGCCCCACCTACAAGGAACAGAACACCAGTGGCTGCCTACATCTCTAAGCCTTGCACCTTCTCTCCCAACACTTAGTAGATTTCCTGGTTGCCTGGGAAGAACCAGAGCTTGCGAAGGACCTGAAGAGCTGGATGGATGCAGTCCAAGGAGAGAAAGGGGTGACTGACCTCATTTCATTACTTTGGATAGAACTGTATCTATGCTGTTTGGTAAAACAGCACAAATGTAAACGAGGTGTAAACTGCTTTCACATCTCATTTAGGGAACAGATGAGGCGTGAAATGCATTTCACAGGCACAAGTACTGGAGGGGTATGCTTAGCATGGTGCAATGTAGAACATTTGTTCCTCTTCCCTCAGGGATGCTGGATTATTCTGAACATGACTACTGTAAGGA
The DNA here is from genome assembly GCA_028533885.1 of Nasua narica. Classification (NCBI taxonomy): domain Eukaryota; kingdom Metazoa; phylum Chordata; class Mammalia; order Carnivora; family Procyonidae; genus Nasua; species Nasua narica. Next base: position 55,507,243 of record CM052799.1, on the reverse strand, counting down.
CAAGAGAAGGGAATGGGGGTGTCAGTGCAGGGGGAGGAAGTGTCAGTGCTGTCTCCTGTACTTGTGACACCTGCCTTCCTTCCTCTGCCTGACAACCTCCTCCACATCTGTTAAAGTCCAGCTCAGGTGTCACCTCCCTGCTCATTGCTCACTATCACTGATTCACGGCTCTCTCCTCGGGTCACCTACAGTACTTGGTTCAGCACACAAATCTGTCACTTATTTCCCTCTGCCTTGTATTACAAGGATAAGGGATATGTATCATTTTTGTCATCCACTGCTTGAATTCAGTAACTGCTCAATTAACCCTTAAGGAATGAATGTGAACTGAGGCAGGGGAAATAGGGAGGGAGAATAATGTACCTCAGAATGGCATTTTAGCAGTCAAGAATTCTTCAAACACCCAAAAGAAATATAAAGTTCCAGAGACAATTCAAAAGCTTAGATGACATATATCATTTTGCACCTCTCAAAGACAAACACATATACACCCTTCAGGGTAAGTTTATGTATAAAGATAAATGTAGGAGTTACTTTCCTTTTTTTAATTTTTAAAGCTATGGTTTGCCCCCCTTTTGTAAGAGGAACTTTGATATCTCAGATTGATAACTGTTATATCTCTATCACCTATTCTAAAATATTTTGCTGGTTTTATAGGCCTTTGCCAGAAAACAGCAGATTTTTTTTGCTCTTTTATTTATTTATTTTTCTTTTTTTTAATTAACATATAATGTATTATTTGCCTCAAGGTACATGTCTGTGAAACATCAGACTTACACATTTCATAGCACTTACCATAGCACATACCCTCCCCAATGTCCATAACCCAGCCACCCTATCCCTACCCCCCGCTACCTCCCAGCCACCTTCAGTTTGTTTTGTGAGTTTAGGAGTCTCTTATGGTTTGTCTCCTTCCCGATCTCATCTTGTTTCATTTCCCACCCCCACCCCCCCCAACCCCCTGCCCTACCTCTCAAATTCTTCATATCAGAGAGATCATGTGATAATTGTCTTTCTCTGACTGACTTATTTCACTTAGCATGATACCCTCTAGTTCCATCCACATCATTGCAAATGGCAAGATTTCATTTCTCTTGATGGCTGCATAGTATTCCATTGTATATATATATATACCACTTCTTCTTTATCCATTCATCTATTGATGGACATCTAGGTTCTTTCCATAGTTTGGCTATTGTGGACTTTGCTGCTATAAACATTCGGGTGCATGTCACCCTTCGGATCACTACATTTGTACCTTTAGGGTAAATACCCAGTAGTGCTATTGCTGGGTCATAGGGTAGCTCTATTTTCAACATTTTGAGGAACCTCCATACTGTTTTCCAGAATGGATGTACCAGGTTGCATTCCCACCAACAGTGTAGGAGGGTTCCCCTTTCTCTGCATCTTTACCAACATCTGTCCTTTCCTGACTTGCTAATTTTAGCCATTCTGACCGGTGTGAGGTGGTATCTTACTATGGTTTTGATTTGTATTTCTCTGATGACGAGTGATGTTGAGCACTTTTTCATGTGTCTGTTGTTCATTTGGATGTCCTCTTTGCAGAAATGTCTGTTCATATCTTCTGCCTAAGAAAACGGCAGATCTTTTTAAGAAAACAGTTCTGGGCTTACATTTCCAATGCTACAGCCTGATAGCAATTATATATGTCTCTGTGTGAACTAAAACTTATATATTGAATTTTTTCTCTATTTAAGGTGACCAAAATGAGGAAGATTCCAGGCTATAAAACACGATGAAACTACCATACCAAAGGTTTTTTTATTTAGACAATTCCAGGGGCCACTGAGAAATTGAGATGGACTAACATATTGTGATATAAATATTTCACTTAGATTTAGAAGATCTGAGATCAAGCCTAGCTTCAAACCTGACCTTGAAAAATTGCTTAACATATCGAGATCTTCATTTCTTCTTATGCAAAAGGTGATTGATTCTGGGGTACAGTGTATACTTGTTCTCTGACCCAATGATTGCTTTCTTCAAGGAATATATTTCAGACAGGTACCCCAAACTCAGATGTACAAAGATATTCATCCCAGCATTGCTTATAAAAGCAGAAAGTTGAAAAAAATTTGAAAGCTTCTAAATGTGGGCATGGATCAATAATGTTTGCATATGAAAAGGACCTATATACCTACTTAGATGGGTCTCAAAGACAAAATGTTGAGGGAAAAATGAGAGATGTAGTTTGGAATTTATAGCACAATAGCATTTAGGTAAAGAAACACTCAAGATAGAGGAGAATAAGGCAGTATTAGAGATGAAAGAGACAAAAACAAAATATTGAATAAAATAAAAAAATGCGGGCACCTGGGTGGCTTAGTTGGTTAAGCGACTGCCTTTGGCTCAGGTCATGATCCCGGAGTCCCGGGATCGAGTCCCATATCGGACTCCCGGCTCTGCGGGAAGTCTGCTTCTCCCTCTGACCTTCTCCCCTCTCATTCTCAATCTCTCTCTCTCTCTAATAAATAAATAAAATCTTTAAAAAAATACTATATATGAAGTAATGCCAAATGAGAGACATTAAATCTTGGTTTAGCAAAATAGAGACAAAGAAGAATAGGTAACTATTTCTAGGTGAATAAGGTTTATTTCCCCTGATTATCTCAAGTCAGAGCCAAAACCGTCAAGATTTTCAATGGCTTTAAACATGGCTTCACATTCTGACCACATCATCTTTTATATTTAGAAAAGGTTAGGCCTCATGTGTTTAAATGGGATATGCTGCACAATGGAAGTGGCAGATTGTCACAGATTTTACTCAGTATTGACAATCAAGGCATTTTTTATTGTTGATGCAATGTTAATTGGGACCATGCTAACATTTAATTAATTTTAAGTACAATAGATCATTTGTCAACAAAAGGGGGTAAAAATATTAATTGAAACATATGTGAATGGTTATTTGCCTTGTGTAGGAAACATCCCACCATTAAAGTTAATCACAGTGTGATTAATTGATTTTAATTGATTCAAGATGGGTTCCTGTGGCATAACATAAGTCTGTCAATAAAACTTACAATTAAGCCTCATTACGAAAAGCAAAGTTACTAAGACAAGCAGCGATGGGCAGAGCAGCAGCGGGCTGTTTTCCTTACGATTCAGAAGGAAAGAAAGGCCAGCATCACAGGGAGAATGAAAAGTCCCAGAGACCGGGCATTTGGGGAAAGTAGAAGAGATGATCAGAGAACATACCTGAGTCTAGGAAATGGAAACTGACGGATGAAAGCTCTGGAGATGAGAGGGCTGGTAGGGAGCTGAGTCCAGTGGTGGATGGGGAAGGCCAGTGGGATAGCAGCTGTATCCATCAAGTACAGAGATCAGAAAGGTTCTGAAACCCAGTGGGATATACAGATGCATGGAGCCAAAGTGTTTGAGAGGCTCTGAAGCACACTGGAATGAACAAGATCACAAATCTTAAAAAACAGGAGTGAACTTTCCCTACAAAACAGATGTTAAGTTGAATCCTTTGCTGATTAACATGGATGGGGCTCTCAAAGCCTCCAGGGAGCTGAGTCTCAGTCATGTTGCTGTTCAGAATGACGGATGCCCACATGGTACTCCAGGAAGTCTTCTTCAGGATGCCCAGCTTTGCACATGATTCTCATTGGCCTACGAGACCAATCCATTCATTCACTTACTCTTTACTTAGGAAATTCAAGCAACTATCATTTGTTTTCACTATAAGCAGGGGATATGAGGCCTTCCATGATGATGTCCTATCAAACTTCTGTGATTTTCACTCCTTCACCCCATGAGGGAAAGTTGGAACCTACCAACAAAGTGCTTTTTCCAGGTATTGGGTATGAGTATAAAAACTTTTTATCTCAGTTTGAGTTACTCCAAAAGTACAGCTGTAGCATAATTAATATATTTGGTCACTGTCTCCAGTTCTTGGCAGATTTTCAAAAACCCTTGGAATTTCCTTTAGTGATAGGAGTGACTTTGTTATGCTAATGAGGTGACTCAAGACAGAAGCCCCTACACAGCTTCAAGATAGTAACTGGTCATCAAAAAGACCAACCACATATTTAGAGAATTGGAATTATGGGCCAGCCCAAGCTCTGGGGAAGGAAATGGAGCTGGAGATTAAGCTCAATCATGAGTTAATCAATAATAATTGTTAATCTATAATAATCAATAATAATACTTATGTAATGAAACTCCAAAAGTAACTCTGGAGTTACTAACTAACCAAGGTGCACTGAGTCTTCCTGGTTGAACATACTGATGTGCAGGATAAATGATGTAACCAGATTGCACAGAAAGAGGACATGGAAGCTCTGGTACGCCTCTTAGAGGTTGCCCTATCCATCTCTTCCATATGACAGTTTCTGAGTTACATCCTTTATAATAAAACTGTAATCATAACCATAGTGCTTTCAGGGAGTCCTGTGGGATTTTTTCCCCTTTTTTACTTTAAATATTTTACCTATTTATTTGACAGAGAGAAAAAGATCACAAGCAGGCAGAGAGGCAGGCAGAGAGAGAGGGGGAAGCAGGCCCCCTGCCAAGCAGAGAGCCCGATGTTGGGCTCGATCCCAGGACCCTGAGATCATGACCTGAGCTGAAGGCAGAGACTTTAATCCACTGAGCCATCCAAGTGCCCCACTGTGGTATGTTCTAGCAAATTATCGGACCTGAGGGGGTCATGGAAGTCTCTCAATTTATAGCCAGTAGGTCAGAAGCAGGTGACTCTGAGGCTTGCAGGTGACATCTGAAGTGGAGCAGTATTGTGAAGGACTTTGTCCTTAACTTGTGGGGAGTACACCAATATCAGGTAGTTAGTGTATGAATGGAACCTGGTTGGTGTCAGAGAATTGGTCCCAAAACACAAAAGCTTAAGACAAAAGCTTGGGTGCAGACAACTTATTTAAGAGGGAGTCCCAAGAAGAAAAAGTAAGGAATGAGATGGAGAAGAGAGAAAGCTGATAGATAATGCAATAATTGTTGGTTACCTCTGTGGCATCTAGGAGTCAGTACTGTTGTGGATGTGAAAGAACCAGAGAAAAGACATCTACAAAGACAAAGAGGTCAAGGGACTCCTCCACTGATTCTCTTCCCCAGTTGGTTAAGGGTTACTTTGGAGAAGGGACTCATTAATTCCTCCACCTCTCTGGTTGTAACTGAGTATTCTCCTTGGCTTGAGAAATTTCTGAAGCAACAAAGCAGAGAGACAGAGAGGTATAAACTTGGTGCAAGGTGCCAAAAACAAACAAGAATCAGAGGGTTTGAGAGAGAAAGTGGTGGGGTGCAAGACAAGTACCTGGTACACTCATGAATCTCAAGAGTAATTCTTTGTAGAGTAACATAAGCTACCTTTTGGAGTAAAATCATAAACAAATCATTTCTAAGGCAGAATTCAAGCTTTAGAGTGTTTTCCTTTCCCTTCCAGTTCTACCCTCAGTGGAATGAGCCCAAAGGGTTACTTGCGAATAAGTCCCTAGGTTCATACCATGAGACATTGGTCCCCCTTGCAAGAACTGATTGGATTAAGAATGACGCCTGTCCCTAAGAATCTGTGGGCAAACTACTGGTCCATGGAAGTAATGTGGGAGAGGTTCATAGTGTCAGTGCTGGAGCTAGAGGGGAAACAAAGGGAGGATGACTGAATCCTGATAATGAAGGAACCTCCGTACTACAAGAATGTACCAAGATGGTCTGAGGCAGGAGTTACCTTGGGTAGAGCAAACATCTAATTCCCAAATTACATTCTGCTATCCACAGAATCCCACACTATGGCTCTGCTCCTGCAAGAGGTCCTCAGGGCAACTCATGGAAAACTTCATACCACTGACAACTTCACAACAGGTCCATTACTAGAGCTAGCCTGAATGAATGCTCTGTTCCTGGCCATGTAAGAGCCCTGAAAAACAGGTTGCTTCCAGTAGAAGTGCTCTCAAGTGACCTGAAACCAGCCATAGCCACCAGAATCTGCACTGTCTACCTTGAAGGCTGCTTTCCTCTATCCATCATCACCATCACATCCTTGACCCAGCAGGTATCCCAACAAACAGATCTCAGTGATATTCATTGAGCCTGGGTTTGGAGGTAGAAAAAACTAACTAACAGAAACTCCATTTAAATATAGGTAAGGTAAGATGCCTGAGGGTTTGCCAAGGAGAGAGGAAGAAAGACTGAGAAGACATACATTTTGACCCAGTTCTGGAATATTTCTTGTAGCGCATACATCTAATGGGGCAATGCAGTTGACATCCAAAATAAAACCCTCTTCCTATGATAATCACCACTTTCAACCTGCCTTTCTTTACTAGAGCAATAGTACTTACTTATAAAAGAGTCAATATTAACATCATGCAGAATAATTGAATCATAAATCCTGTTTTCACTTCTCTCTGTATGTTGACGTTCAGTCTTGCTCTATATAATGGGATATCTGGCTAAATTCACATCCTTCAAACTTTGGAACCAATGACCACAGCCAAGAAGATACAACACTATGACTGCCTGATTCCGAGTGATTTGCCCAACCCTTTGACCAGAAACATGGGATATGGTACCAAAGAAAGCAGGGAAAGTAACCATACCTATCTCTAGCACTTTCCCTGCATATTCATTCTATAAGTATATTCAGTACAGTACTATGGCACTGTACTCTGAGCTTTCAATGGGGGGGCAAACTCAGTATAGTTCCCACGCCCACTGAGCTTATAGTTGAGAGATTTTAGCTGAGTTTGGAAACAAGCTAGCTAACATCTCTGAACTTTACTTCTCACTGTAAAATAACAATAATAGTATTTACCTTTCATTGTTATTGCAGGGAAAATTAGATGTGGCTTCCAATGTCCAGCATTAGCAGGTCAAGCTGTGTGCTGTGAACAGGGGTGGCAGCTGTGATGTCCTCATTACCTCAAATTCTGTAGTGAGATTTGAAGTATCGTTCCTGGCTGCACAGCTTCCAAACTGCTCTTTAGCTTTGCTGGAGATTCTGTGTATAAGCTAATATCCTTTAATAAATTACCCTTCTGCTCAAGCCAGTTTTGATTGTTTGCTATGAAAAGCCTTAACTGATAAAGTGCTTAATAAATGGTAATTATAGTTACTAATCCCTTACTATTTTGTTCCCTTTATTAAAAAGAGTACATCTGAGAGGCATGAAAAGTAGGACCTAAAAAAGCAGCCCTAAGAATTAAATATGACCCAAGCTTTGGACACAGTAGAAGTCGAAGGCAGCCTCATGTCTGATGGACAGGCAGGGTGAAGAGTCCTTGTCATTTTCCAGGGACCAGAGGAAGTAGGGAGGCAGTTCCACCCTCCACATGCAGAGGTGTAACAGTGACTTCTCCAAAAGAGCATTAGATGCTGCTGCTTCAACTCCAGATTGAATTTCAGACACTTAAATGTGTTACACCATTTCAATTGAGTTATGCATCTTTGGTGGAACAGAAAGGTAGCGAATCTTAGATCTTCCTTGTCATTCTGAAGACATTAAAGAAAACCACATCCAATCTTTGACCTTCACAGGAAAAGTACAGGGCATTGGTGGTTTCCAAATGAGGAAAAGTCACAGAATTTTGCCAAACTGACCCTGACATGATGCAGCCATCAGATAACCCTTAAGGGACCCCTGGGTCACTACTCAGACATCAGGGCAGGTCACTCTCTGAGAACCTGCCTGAGGGGAAATGCCTATCTTCCTGGAAACACATCTAGCTAGCACTCTAATGACTTTGGAATTAATCTGGTCTTGTTTCTCTCACTCCACTCTCACTCAGCCTGAGTCGTATTACTTCTATCCTGTGATACTTTAAAGTCAACCTCTACTCACCTCAGTTCCTTCGCCCTTAAAATGGAGGTCATTGTATCTAACATAGAGAATTAAACGTAGTATCTATAAAATACTAGGTCAGTGTAAAAGGACCATAATCTCATACTAAAAGGTCAATAAACTTGTTTTTTTTTATTTTAAAAAGAGATCAGTAAGTACAACTAATTGTGTCATTACCCCTACTGAGATGTGACCATTTCCAGAATGCTTACACCAGTGCCACCTCCCGTATGGCAGGAGTTAGACTCAGGGGAGCCTGGGATGAGAGCATAGAGAATCCTCAATGTGTACATGAATTTAGAGCTCCTTTGGTGGTGAGTATGGAGCCATGGAAGGTTTTGGAATAAAGAAATAGAATGTCAAGACCAGTTTAAATTCTGACATTTAAATTGGGGTGAGCATAACCAATACTAACATTCCCCTCTGTTTGACTTTTGACAGGCTTCTTTCTGACTATTGGCCCTGATCTCTTTCCTTAGAGCATTTACTTTAGAAAACTGGTGATTGGAAATTCTTTCCCTGCCCTTTGAGAACTAACTCTTTTCCCAGCCAATTACAACTCAGGGATGTTGTTCTGAAGGACCCAGGAGTCATCCCTTTGAAATGCAACCCTCAAGAGAAGATTAAAGCGATCTCCCAGTCTCTGCTGGGAGGATAGAAGCCTAACTTTGATAAACACCAATTAGCAAATACAGACAACCTAAGCACATTGACCAACCTGCCCCCTAAAGTCCTCCAGTACTTTTCCACCCAATACTTAAAAACTCCCTATCTTTTGTTTCTGTGAAATTGAATTTAATCTTTCTCCCCTATGGCAATAATCTTAACCTTTATTACAGTAGTCCTGACTGAAATCTTCCTTACGTGTTTAACTCCATCAAGTGTGATTTTTTTTTCCCTGACAAAGGTGGGCAAAGGAGCGATTTAGAAGCTGTTATAATTTTCCAAAAGAACAGAAAGAAGAAAAGACAGTAGAGTTAGAAAGCATGGTTTGGATATTGGAGAAGGAAGTAAAGCAAATTTAGAAGTTAGGGGCACGTACTGCATGGAGCACTGGGTGTGGTGCATGAACAATCAATCTTGTAACACTGAAAAATTAAAATAAATTTGGGGAAAAAAAAATAGAAGTTAGAGCAAATCTCTGCTCTCCTTAGTTTCTGGGCTATAATACTGCCATCCCACACCTGGCATAGAGACCAGGAAAAAAAAAACTGAGCTGGGATGGAAAAACAAAATGAAGAGCTCATTTTTTGCCATATTGACTGAAATTTCTGCTAGACAGAGGTCCAACACATAGTATTAGAGATGAGGCAGGGGTACAGGTACAATATTATATATATTTCTTTTCTTTAAGGTACTATATATATATGTGTGTGTGTGTGTGTATGTGTGTGTGTGTGTGTATGTGTGTGTGTGTGTATATATATATATATATAGTCATTATGAAGGTAAAACACATAGTAGAAAGTTAGGACACAGATAATTAAAAAGTAAAAAACAAACAAAATACCCAGATGCTCCATGAAAATAGCAGCCACTGTTCCATTTACAGTCATCTGTCCCTAATGTGCACATGGGCTGGAAGGGAAGAGGAAAGAAAATGGACCATTATAGCTAAAGTGACAATTGCTGTGAGAGGGTTTTAGGCAGATGCTGTAGGAGGCCAAGGGGTGGGTAATGACCCTGGGAGATAGGGGATGGGAGAAAGTCACCAGAAAGGTGACATTTGAGCTAGAGTTTAAAGAATGAGTTTGACAATTGTAAATTAGGGACTTTAATGTAGAGAGTGGGAAGGTAAGGCACTGGCTGGGAGAAGAGACTTGTTCCAGAACATCCATGTAAGAATTCATACCCATTTATAATTATAAAGAACTCCTACAAAGCAATAGGAAAAAACAGATAATCTGATTTTGTAAATGAATGAAATATTTAATAAGCATTTCCCCTAAAAGATATTTAAACGACCAGCAAACACATTGAAAGGTGCTCAGTTGTACTCGCTACTGAAGACATGCACATTAAATCCACAATCCTCTATCAACACACACACACCAGAATGACTAAAATTAAAAATCTCCAATGGGGCTCTAGAGCAAGCAGAACTCTTGAACTTTTCTGGTGAATCTATAAATTGGTAAAGCAACTGTAGAGAACCACTTAGTAGTATCTACTGAAGCTGAGTAAATGCCAATCTGTGGAGCAGTTCCACTCTTATACAAATCCAACAGTCAGAGAATATGTGTTCACAGAAGGACATGTAAAACATGTTCATAGCAATGAAACTCATAACAGTCTCATTAGAAAAACCAAATGTCCATCAATAGTGGAATGAATAAAGCATGATGTGTCTTTTATACAGAGAGGGGGAGGAAGAGAGAACAATAAAAACAGGAACTAACTACAAGGACATGTAATAATATAAATGAATTTCACAAGCATCATACTGAGAAAAATAGCCAGCTATAAATTAATATGTATTGAATGATTCCATTTACATAAAATTAAAAACCAGTAATAGTTAATGTATAGTGTTACAAGTCAGGATAATGGATATTCCAGGGGGTGGGGGATTACTGAAAGGGGGCTCTAGGGGCTTTGAGGGGAGCGGGCCATGTTCTGTTTCTTGATGTAGGTTCTGGTCACCCCATGTGTTCACTCTGTGAAGATCCATCAAGCTGAAAATGTATGATTTGTGTGTTTTCTGTATGCAGGTTATACCTCACTAACATTTACATTGAGCAAAATAGAAGTAAGGGGGGGCTCATTTTGCCTGAAATGAAAGTTGCATGGGGGAGGAGTGGCTCCACAAACCTGGTGTTTCATAACCACCTATGCAGTCTGATGGATGGAGGAGCAGAAGTCTGAATCCCCCAAAAAGGAACAAAGACGGTGCCAGCGAGAGAGAATACAAGAGGAAAATGATGTAAGTAATTAAAACAAAGGGGGAAAAATACTTAAAAAGGCATCAGACAAGAAACTGAGAGAGAGGGGCACCTGGGTGGCTCAGTGGGTTAAAATCTCTGCATTCGGCTCAAGTCATGATCTCAGGGTCCTGGGATCAACCCCGGCGAAGGGCTCTCTGCTCCACGGGAAGCCTGCTTCCCTCTCTCTCTGCCTGCCTCTCTACCTACTTGTGATTTCTCTCTCTGATAAATAAATAAAATCTTTAAAAAGAAAAAAGAAAGAAAGAAACAGAGAGAGAAGCAGGACAATGACTGGACAATTACAGCGTTTTTGTTTTCTAACTTTCTTGTGAGAGAGAGTGTGGCAAGAATATTTAGAATGCTTACCCCTGCAAAGAGCCTAATTGTTCTCTCTGCTTGTTTCAGGTGGGGCTGGAACTACAATGTGAGGCAAACAGAATTCTCCTGATATACCTCCATCAGGGAAGAAGGGAGGCCAAGTTAGGGTCAGAACTGAAGGAAATCCTCCCACTGTTGTCCACTCTTTCTTTGTCTCCCGAAGACCATTTACATCATCACTGCTCAATCTGCTAAATACCCACCTTGCCATGTCCACCTTGCTGCCTCTTTCCCTCTACCTCCCTCCTTGCTGCTTAACCATCAGTTTGTCAACTGTCTCCCTGTCCCAGAGATGCCTTTACAGGAAAGGCCAGAGGTCCTGGGCTCAGTGGCTGGGGTCTCCACCTTGCAAGCTTTGATGGAATTTTAGTGCAATAGAGCATCATTCATCACTGTCAGGTCTGCCCAGCACTGAGCAATCACCACAGCAAATGCAAATCCACTCTTCAGACATCAGCTTGGCCTTCACAAGTTTGCTTTTCTATTTCAGATTCCCAGGAAGGTGACAGTTCTTCTCCCAAGTCAAAAGACTTGCAGTCAGAGGGTGGAATACATGAGGAATCCCTGTGTTTTTCCAAGCCCACGTGGCTTGGGAGTAGCTGGAGCCAATCCCTGATGTCTCAACCGGGAACGTAGCTTTCTCTTACTCGGGCAAAAACTATGCAGAGTGCCCTATAATGGAATAAGTTTCTCTTGGGGAATATGGGTATTTCTAGCCCTCTTTGACCCCACAGGTTGCAGACTCACCTGTTAGCTCAAAACAGCCCAGCTTATGGATCATGAAATTAAAGACAAGAACTCCAATCCAGTGATGCTCAAATTATAATCTCCTGACCAAGACCAAAAACTTGAGCATGACCTTGGAGTTCATTAGAAATGCAAATTCCTAGGCCCCACCCCTAGATTTACAGAATCAGAAACTAGGGACGGGGTCAGGGAATCTGTGTTTTAATGAGGGTGGTTCTGTACAAGCTCAAGTCAGAGAAATATTTATCTACCAGTAGACTTAGTGTTACTTTCCAGCCCTCTGAGCTGGATCTTCAGAATTCCTTCTGGGGAGAGTGGGGGCTGAGGAATCCTAGATTAGATCTCGGGAGGAGGCTCTCTTTCAGCTTTAATATCTGTGATTCTGTGGCTTCAAAGTGCTCTAATGCTTCTCCTAGGGTAGAGCTAGCAGGAGTTCATTTGTTATTCAAGCCAGGTGCTGGTTATACAACCCCAGGGATTTATTTGAGTCCTTGCCAGAGCAGTTGAGAGACAACAAGGGGTAACAAAACCGCTAAGACATCCTAATGTCCTACAGAGACAGGTGAACCGTTCTGAGCCTCCACACTTTTCCCTTAGTACAAATGTGGGACATGCTGCAGCACCAGCCATGGGACATGGAAAGAGGAGAAGAAGTCTCCCCATTTGGCGGAGGGATACATCAGAACAAGCCACAGGAAAAGCAAGCTTCTGGGATTTCTCTGCCTCTGCTGTTCTAACCACCATCTACTTTCATGTCCCCTAGACCTGTAGCACTAAAGCCAGCCTATTTAAAATAAATCTCCCACAGTCTGTTCCAAAGAGATTTGTTCCCCTGAATTTGTCCCAGACTGAAAACTGCACACGTCCAAGGTTTAAAAGCTTATGTTAGGAGAAATTGAACATTATCTCAGGATAATGTTTTCCTACTGCTACTTAAATTTCCAGAGCCATTTACAAAAATTAAACATCAATGGGAAGCCAAGTCCTTTATTTATGAAACCAGCAATAGACATTGATCCTGTGATAATGTTATTATTTTTCTTATTGCTCTTGTCAGTGTGCATTTCATCATCATTGGGTTGGATGAGTATAGGGTGGCACGGGTATAGAATGTTTATTGACTTGCCGTTTCTTGGTGCTTTAAAAAAGTCCGTGGTTCTGTCTCAAGGCCTTTAAAAAGCTAGTTAGGCACAAACACACATGAGCATATTAAAGCTTTTAGTTAATAGGTGTTTCTAATAATTGCTTCTTGGATTTTTTTTAAATGTCACACTTGGATATTTTTTGTATGGTCAGCATTTTTTATACTTATAGAAATTAGTGACATATCTTGAAGTCAGATTAAATGACACTCAAGCCACTTAGCACACACAGGTGGGCAGATAAACTTCTTAGGCCTGTCCATAAACTAGGCAAATGGGGCCAATCACTTCATTTATAAGAAAAATGGCCTTGGCCAAGAACATTAGAGAATGCTGACTCACCCTGGACCCAGATACAAAGAAGTCTGAGCCAGCCAGGGGAAATGAGACCATCATGCACCCCAATAGCAGCTTGTCCTTCATGTCTGAGGGGACAAAGAGAGATAGTCAACTGTGGGTCAGCAAGATGATAATTGGGAAGTTGAAGGACAATGAACACTTGAAAGGTGACAGCAAGCAAGGAGCCCTGGCACCATCTGGTGCCACTCACACCTGATCAACTTCTGTTTGAACTGAGGCAGTGAGGGGTTTAGTCCCAATCACTAAGGACGAGCCTATGAAGTCTTGAGACATTCTCCTCTCCCCTTCTGGCACACACATTGGAAATTCAGGCTGCTGAGGAGTAAGGTCTGGGGAACAGGTTTGGCTCCAGATGAGGGAAGAAGGAATAGCAGTGGCCTGGCAAATTAGAACGTGATTTCCACAGCAGCACAGGCATCTCTAGTTGCCACTGAAGGCAGTGCCCTTCTCTGCCAAGGATGGTCCTTCCTCCCATACACTGGCTCTCCTCTGAAGTCTTTTCAGGGTACCAAGTCATCCATCTCTCTTCTACAGAGTCAACCCTTTCCTCTCAATCACATTTTCCCCAGTTTGAGCCTTTCCCACCTTAAAAATATCTTCCTTCCACTCCGCATTTCCTGCAGCGATAGCCCTCTCTCCTCCTCCTCACACCCATAGTTTTCCAAAAAGTTGTCTATCCTTGTAGTCCCCATATGTTCCCCTCCCACTTACTCCTCAATTCATTCTACTGTGTCTTCCACCCCCTATCGCAGGCTTAAAATAGCCTCTGTGATCATCAGGTGACCTCTCTGTTGCTGAAATCCAAGGACAATTTTCAGTCCTCGTCTCACTTGCACCTTGACAGTGAAGACTACTCTCATTACCTGGAATCATCTGGGCTCTCAGGACTTTACCATTACCTGATTTTACTCCCACCTCCCTAGCTCTCCTATTTCCTTTGCAAATTCCTCCTCTCCATCTAACATGCTAGAGTTCTTTGAATGTTCTCTCTCCCTCACCCCCATCAAAAACATCACTAAATCTGTTCCTTTGGGCTCTCTGATATTTGATTATTCTGTCCACTGCTCTATGTCTTTAACTTGTTGAGAGAAGCTACGTCCAGAATGAAGAGAGAAATTCGCCTAAGAGAAATTTGCAATTAATGCTATAGGACCACTGGACATGCTAACCCATGATGCACTGGTGTTTCCTTGTCACCCTAATATAACCATACTTTATCCAGAAAAAACAAAAATTAATTATGAATCTATATCATCTGTCATCAAGATGTTGTTGAGGAGGAATAGGGGCATGTAGGATTCCTCTAAGCAAGAATGTTCTTGAGTTGGCAAGGTTAGAAAAACAGAGACAAGATTCCATGGATGTCCTCAAAAGACCTTTTCAAGGACCATTCTCCTGGGAACCTAGCAAACAGTGAACCTCCAACTCTCTCCAACTCATCTGGGTAACAGAGGGAGCTGATGACAACTGAGGAAGGAAGGAGGGAGAAAGCAATACTCAAACTTCAAAGGTTTGGATGCAGCTGTCAGCAAGAGGTGAGAATAGCAGATGAGACAGCAACACTCCCTGAAATAATCAATCCATAAGGACTGTCATGTGAAATGCAGAGCAGACTTGTTTTAAGTGGCTTCAGGAGGCAAAATTAAGACTCTAGAGGAGAAGTTACTGATAGACAGATTTCAGCCCACTGAAAAAGATCTGGGGGAGCTATCCAAAATGCCAACAGAGGGAAGGGGCAGGAGGGACACTTCTGTCTAGGCTGCATATCACTTTCTTATGGGGAATGTCACTCAGATTCTTGCACTAGATTCTTGCACTAAAGCAAGATCTGGTTTTCATACCATGACTCATGCTCATGGCTATGATAGTGCTGGGTGCCTGGCCTCCTCAACCACAGTAAGAGACCAGCATACAGGTATTATTCCCTAATTACAAAAGTGAGAATTTAGGCTCACAAAAGTTAGGTATGTGATCTTGGTCACACAGCAAACTAATGGAGGACCCAAAATTTCATTTACCCACTCAACACAATTTTATGGAACACTATTCTGTTGTGCATACTGTGGTAAGCATGGTAAATAAAGATTAGAAAAGTAATCCCATGTCACCAAGGGCAAAGAATAGAGGAAAAGATATTCATGTAGGTCCATTAATACAGTGAGATGAGATGGAGGTTTATAAGTCCAGGAGACTATTGAACAGAGATGAGAGATGCCTAATCCACTAGAAAGGAAAGAAGTGCTCAAAGAACATGTGGCCAGAGCCAAGTCTTGAAAAATCAGTAACTAGAATTTACCAAGGTGAAGAATGAGAGTGGAGGGATTCTGTTGGTGCTCCACCAAGATCTCCTTTATATGAATAGAATTCCCATTGCCCAGCTGCTGTGAGTATTGGCTGCTATGTTTCACACCTGCCTCCTTCTTGAGACAATTGCTACTGGGCCATTGGGAGACACCTAATCAGGAGGTTACATACCCTGTCTACAGGAATAGCCCTTTTCTAACAACTGACATAGGGGTCCAAAGGCCCTTCCTGAAATTGGGACAATCTCTGTGGTGCAACCCACACTCAGAGCTCCCTGTAGGATCAGTTGAGATCACATTCTTGCTTAGCTGCTTCCCCTACTCTAACGTGTTTCCTTCCCTTCCTTTCTCCTGAGACCACTCCCTTAAGAAATCATAAGAATCCTGTCTTCCTCTTTGTTTTTTGGGAACTCTACGTAAGTCAAGGAAGGAAGAGGCAGGCTGTTCTATGCAGAGAGAATAATGTCTGCAAATGTATGGATGTGAGAAAGTATGGTGCAATACAGAATAACAGTAAGTTGGAGCAGAGGGTGAACTATAGTGTGACATGATATAAACTAGGTAGATAGACAGGGGACAAAATCCTGTCTCCTGACAGCTAGCTAGTCACATTTCATCTCTCCATTATACTACTCTGATATCCTGCATGGCTGCTTTAAATGTGATATTTCAGAGCACAGCTAGGCCATGAAGTGAGTTTATAGAGTAAGAAATTACAAAGCAAGATTCCTTGATTTATTCAGTGGCATTTCACAAAGCAGGAACAAAGACGAGCCCCCTGGAATTTCTTGATTCTCAGACCACACTGCCTCTATGGAACTCACCACAGACTCTACTTGTGGGAGAGCAAATTACCTCCATAGGCTATTTTTGTCCTCCTTCGCCTCTCCAGAAACGGTGGCCTCCCCCGCCCCTTTCATTGGCTCCCGTCTGCTTTCCTGCTTTCCTTTCTGGCCTCTATTCATAAGGTCTTGCCCCTGGGTCTCTGTTAGCACTCGGTTTTAAATTCTAAAACTTTCCAAAGCCAATGAAGCTCTTTAATCAGGAAGTTGGGCTGCCAAGGAAACAATGCTAATTGGAAACTTTTATGACTTGAGGTCCTGGGGAGTTTAGAGACAGATATGTTTCTTTTGTCTATCATGCCATTAACACAGAATAAATTCGGAAAGGGCAGGAAATAAAATGTGGTCCCAAATAGGAAAAATTAATCCAAGAAATACACCAATCCTTAAATAAATGAGAAACCTCTGGACTTGAAAGATCAAATCAGAAGCAGCTAAAAAGTAATTTTTCCTTAAGAAGCACAGGGATAATCGAAGATAGAGAGTAATAGGTGGGGCTCACAATATAGAATGGATCCCAAGCAAGGACCAGTCCCTCCATCGATGCTCAAGTTTAGAATATAATCCCATTTCACAGCCACATATGTAGCCCTCCAGATTCCAAACTCTTCACTAGTCCACAGAATGACACAGATGGGAATAAAACCAGGTTCTTGTCCTCAGAACCTAGAAAGAAGAACAGATAGACAGAAAAAGATTGGGCAGAGGGGTGCCTGGGTGGCTCAGTGGGTTAAAGCCTTTGGCTCAGGTCATGGTCTCAGGGTCCTGGGATGGAGCCTGGGACTCTCAGCTCAGCAGGGAGTCTGCTTCCCCTCCTCTCTCTGCCTGCCTCTCTGCCTACTTGTGATCTCTCTCTGTCAAATAAATAAAATCTTTAAAAAAAAAAGATTGGGCAGAGATAACAGAGTTACCCAAACTCAAGAAGAGAGAAAAAACATGCTACACCCTCTGGGGTGGAGGTGAAGGGCATGGTAGACTTTCCCGACATGGACTATGCAGAAGACCCTCATCCCCTTCCTAGACACAACATCCACCCAAAGCCAAACGCCAACCACTTGACAAGATTTCATGTTCTTCACTGATTCTTTGGTTATAGCAACAGAATAATTCTGGCTGACTGAGGTAAAAAATAATCTCTGAAGACTCTGATGGTTCATAGAACTCAAGGAATGGCTGAAGGATTGAACTTGGACAAAAACTGGGACCAGAGATGTTTCAAGGATTTAGGCAGCAGATGTTAATACCAGGTGGTTAGAGTACCATGTAGAACCAATGGACTTCAACAGATTTTTCCTATTCTCACCTCACTCTGGGAAAAATAACATCTGATTGGATGAGCTAAGGGCATACAACCCACTATTATTACATGGTTCTCTACTCCACAGGATGAGCAGAGTAGTTCTATAAAAGAAAATGATATGCACTTGCCAGAGGAATAGAGGAACAATGCCCTAAGTTTCCATAAGCCACATGGGCCAGCCTGTGACTTTTCACCAAGAGCTGCATCAGAGAAATTCTCATTGAAAAGGCAGAAATTCGCTCTCTTCCCTGGATACAATGACTCAGAAGTCCCTGGCTGGAGCTCAAGAATCAGTATCTTAATAAGCTCTTAAGTGGCTCTTCCAAGAGAAGGTCAGTGATACTGGACCATCTCCTGGATGAGGTCTGCGATTCTAGTTCTATATCAGCCACTGCCAAGATGAGCTAAAAAATTGCCTTGAAAAGATTATTTTTTTCTATTTTTTTAAGATTTTATTTTCCTTTTAATTATTATTTTTTATTATGTTAGTCACCATACAGTACATCATTAGTTTTTGATGTAGTATGCTAAGATTCATTGTTTACATATAATACCCAGTGCTCCATGCAATATGTGCCCTCCTTAATACCCATCACCGGGCTAATCCATAAGATTTTATTTTTAAATAATCTCTACACCCTTCAAGGGACTTGAATTTATAATCCCGAGATCAAGAGCTGCATGTTGTCTACCATCTGAACCAGCCAGGTACCCCTTTCTATCTTTTTGAATTGCTTTTTTTTTTTAACTCCATTATAACCATATTGCAGGACTCAAGGAAAACAGAGCTGAATTTATCCTTGTATTTGCTTCATCCTGGAATGTCACCTGATGCAGCATGGGGATATGGCTGATTCTCCACTGTTACCCATAAAGATCCCTACAGCTACCTGTCTTGATTTCTAGCCATACTAGCAACACCAGAGGGCTCTGATTTCAGGGAAGACCCAGGAATGATCTTGCATCCAAAACTATTGGGCTCTGCTGCATGTCCAGTACCTAGAACAGTACATTAGATTCTCTATTTGTTGAATGAAGGGAGGGAAGAAGGGAGGAATCTTCTGAGCCACCTTCCAAAATCCAACTAGAAAATTAATCTACTGAGTATATTTTCACTGAGACCTAGGGAAAGCTGACCAAGTGAACCAATGACTACAACTGCCCAAAGCAGCCCTGACTTAAGAAAAAATATTTTAATCTGTAAGTTCCAGAGAGGTGTTGTTGCTCTTTATTAATACAAATGATTAATAAACAAACAACCAAAAAAAATCCTTTGTTCCTAAAGCTCCTTTTAAAAATGTGCTAGTTCTTCAAAAAATAATTCTAAAACCTATGATGGCTTGTGATATTTGTGAATTATGTAAGAAACATATATTTAGTCTTCACTCCCATTTCTCAGGCTTCTAAAACCATTGGAATTTCCTAAGTGATAAGAGAGATAAAGGTGTTTTGTTAGGTTAATGAGCAACTTTTGTATGAACCCAAGGTCACCTAGGACTGGAGGCTGAATTGATCTTCAATGACCAATGACTTAATCAATCATGCCTATGTAATGAAGCCACTACAAAAATTCAGAAGGACAGGATTTGGAGAGCTTCTGGGTTGATGAAAACATATTTAGAAGAGTGGTGGCTCGCTCGAGAGGGTAGGGAATTCCCGAGCCCTTTCCCACATACCTTGTCCTGTGCCTCTTTTCCATGTGGTTGTTCCTGGCTTACACCTTTTTATAATAAATTGGTGATCTAGTAAGTAAAATATTCCTCTGAGTTCTGTGAGCCATTCCAGCAAATTAATCAATCTCAAGGAAAGGGTCGTGGGAACCTCTGATTTATAGTCAGTGGGTCAGGAGGACAGGTAACAACCTGGGCGGGCTTGCAACTGGCTTCTGAAGGATGGGGAGCAGTCTTGTAGACTGAACCCCTTAACCTGGGGGATCTGATGCTATCTCTAGATAGACAGTGACAGAAACTGAGTTGAATTAAGTTGAATTATAGGAAGCCCTGCTGGTGTCCAAGAGTTGATTATTGGTGTCAGAAATACCATCCCCCAACACAGACACACACAAACATTGAAATTGGGTCTAGGAATCTATTTTAGTGCTAGATTATTTACTGTTATTCATTGCATAGGGAAAAGGGATGGCAGTTAAGGAAAAAGTCTTCCCTCCCTTCTGATTTAAACCACAATGCAAATTGGGGGGCAATTTCAAGGTTTAACAATAGTATCCAAATGATCTTTGCAGGACTGCAAATTAAGGAGGCTGTATCCTCAGGAGTACTATTAGAGCTAAGGTCTCTCAGATCCGATTGTTAAAGAACATTCATTACCAGGCTCTCATATGAAATCCTGAGAAGGAAGCAAATATGAGTCTGCAATGTTCTCTGTAGTTCTTATGCAATTGTCACTTGGGGCTAATTAGAGCTGCTTTTGTAATTCGCCAGCTATAAATTCCTTCCAATGCTCTCCCAGCACTGGGAGATTGGCCACCCCAAGACAAAGTTTTGTGCTGACACTGCAGGTCCACCCAGTGACCCTAAGTCAGGAGTAATCTCTACGATGGCCACCTTGTGGTAGGTGGCCCTCAGACACCCTAGGATGGCTTCCAATTTCATTGTTTTTCTGTTCTCTGCTGATTGGGTTAAAAGGTAACTTTGCAGACTGTGTTAGGCAGCACCTGCCTTATTCTCAACTAATTTATTTTAAATTGGTTTAGTACAGACTCTTTAGCCAATAATGTCTACAGAGCTATGAATTCATTTCCTCATCTATCCTCTTGAATTTGATCAAGGAATGAAAATGCCTGTAAAGTTTTATTGCAAGGATTTGGAAGAACAGAGAAAGGGAACCATGCCAAGTTAACTCCCAAACTGGAAAACAAATATTTCATAAGGTTCTTCTCCATAGTGGAAAATGATAGAACAGGTAGTTGCAAAATCTAGTATCTGAAAATACAGAAGAATACATGATATTCATTTATTAAACCTCTGTAAAATATTAGGCCCTTTACGTACAGGTTCCCCATTTCATGTAATCCTCCCAACAAACCAGAGGAGGTAGGTATCTATTAACTTATTTTATAAAAATAAAAAGAAACTAAGACTTAGGAAAACTATGTAACTTTTTGAAGATCACACAGACAGTAAGATTTGAATCCATGGAAGTTCGAATTCAAAGTTGGAGCCCTTTCTACATCATCAAAATTTTGAAATCCCTATGCTTTGACCTTCCAAGCAGCTAAACCAGGATGTGATTTGGGTCTTACAAAAGGATTCTTCGCTTGCAAAAAGGATTCACAACAGGGTTCCTTGAAATAGCCAACTCCCCTATAGTGCTGAAAATATAATGTAAGCTACAAAATTTCTATTTACAAGAAACACTTCTCTTCCATATCTGCCGTGCAAAGCAGAACAGAGTTCTAACACAGTCCCTTTCTTTTTTTAATGGAAACACCAAAGATGTAGGACCCATGAGATCAAGTGTCATGAGATCATGTAAATTTAATGATCAGTATGTCTGGTGCCTAGTTAATACTCAAAATTGTTATCTACATGATCATTTATTCTTCTTCAGGCATCTCCAAATGCAGTCTGTGCTAGATAGCAAAAATGACCATAAATTCTTTTCCTCCCATCAAGAAAGGAAATGTTTCTTTTGTCTTTGAATCTTAATGGGTCATGCAATTTGCATTGACCAATTGGACATTAGCAAATGTGATGCAGCCAGAGGCTTTAAAAAAGCTTGAGGATTCTGGCCTGCCCACCAGCTGAGCTGGGAGCCCTGAGACCATCATATGATTCACCACAAGCTACCTGGAGGATGGAAGGTCACATGGAAGAGAACCAGTACACTCCGGGGAAAACCCTAGCCACCAGACCCTGCTGCCAACTGGCCAGCTACTAGACCTGCGGGGAGGCCATTCTAGATCATCCAGCAGTCCTGCCAGCCGGCACAAAAAAGAGCCAGCCATGATCAGCTGGGCCAGTCCAGGCCAGAACTGGACAAGTGACAGAATTATGAACTAAATAAAATGGCTTCTGTTTTAAGCCACAGTGTTAAGAGATTATTTTTTTACACCACAAAAGTTAACCAATACACAGTCTTAAGGTGTTTTTTGTGACATTTCTAAGCCATCCAAGAAGTAGAAAAGGAACACAAAAAATGAAGAAAAGTAAGAGCCAACAGGGAGAAAGAACAGTGTTCAGGGTATGAACTGAGTCACTGACAAATGAAGGGACTCAGAAAATCACAGTTGGCATTCAGCTCTTCTCTCCCAGTTCACTGATTTTTCCACGACACCCATCTTTCTCTGAATTTTTGAGGCTAAGTGGACCAATTCCATGTTCTCATTGTAGTCTCCAGCCCTGGGGGAAGCAAGTCAATTGGAGCTTTAACTTAATAATAAATGAAGAAAGTTTCCAGTGTGTTTCTTCATTTCTCCTTCTTTCTTCAGATCTCTTTCACAGGTTACTCAAGTCAGCTAGCAAACTAGGGGGCGAAGTGGATAAAAGGACAGAGAGAAGCTACAGTTATGTTGTATGACTAGAGGGTGTTTTTCACCTTCAAAGCACATTGACCATAAATTACAGGATACACTTTTACAGTTCACGTTTCCACAGAACATCTACTTCTGAGTTCCCTAGCAGAGGAGAATATGTTACTTAAAAAAAAAAAGTATAACCGAATGATGTATGATGTGTTCCCCTCAATACGAAGGGGAAGGGAGTGGGACCCTCAGGAAATACCTGTTGACTGGTCAGAGGTTAAGCTCAGCATTCACCTTCCATACTGGAAACAGCTGAAAGGCTACTCTCATAAAGACTGAGAAGGTGGCCTCTCCCCTCCCTCAAACTCAAAAAACCACGCAGCCCCCAAAAGAATCAATAACACTTTTATTCAGGTTGGAGTTACGTAATTCAGCAACCCCTTCCAGAACCCACCTTTTAGGGACAGGGAGAAATGTAACCACAGCTAATATTCAGTGGGTACACACCATTATAAGCTATTCAAATATTTAAATACCTCCAGATTGGCCAGTAAACAGTAAAACTGCCATAAATAGTAGGATTAATTAATAATGTAAATTCTAGCACATGTGGTTTATCTCAGAAACCACACATCACTGCAGTGTCAAGTTGTTTTTCTATTTCGGATACTGTCTCTGCTGCAGTCCACTGTTACTTTTTTAATGAGTTGAGTATTTGTTTCTGGGTTTAAAAGCCTTTGGGTGGAAAAGGGAGGCCATTCAGCCAAGCTGGTGAGGATCATTTGTAGGCATTCCAAAGACAAACCTAACCCTAGTAGACTGAGAGAGGGCCTGAATAATGGTCAGGGCCAAAGGCTTAGATGGATATCAGTACAGGGCTCCCATGTGACCTTGCTTTATTTGACAACCTATACTCCAGTAGGGAGCTAAACAAGTCTTAGAATTCTTGCCCAGATATCCCAGCACATGTCTTCATGAATCCTTTGTGCCTCCACAAGTGACCTCTGGAAAGAGGAGCCTTGCCTCATGTACCCCTCACCTTCCACACCTCATGCTTCCCAGGGTGAACCCACCCAAATAGGCCACTGACAGCCATGGTTCATCTTTCTTCTTTGTGCATGTTCCTTCTTGTCTCTCCCCTCTGCCTTTGTTCCACTTCCTAGAGAGCACCCCAGCCAGTAACCTCCTTCTCAACAGAGACCCTCTCCAGGGACTGGCCTAAGCAGGGCCTACAGTTATTTCAAGTTCCCTCCATCAGAAAAGTGAACCAAAGGTCCAGGTCCTAGCTTATGCAGCCAGGAGGGCCAATGTGCCCCTTACCTGCTATCCTCTACTCCTGATGTCCTCTGCCTATCCCTTTGACCTCTCTCCCCACAGAGACAACTCCAACATGGTGCTAGCACCCAGAGAGCAGCCTGACCAACTGCAAGGAAGAGAAGATGGAAGGACAGGAGCTGAGGCCTGGAGACTATTAAAGAGCTCTATGGTAAGATAAGGAAAAGTCAAGAAGCCTGCTCAGGTTCTAACAAGAAGCCCAGTGCCTTGTGGCTATCAGGGTAATGGGAAAGTTGTTGCTAGAGTTTGAGGTACTTGTCAAACCATGGCTCTGACAGAGTACCATTTAGCTAGTGAATGCTGGATCTACCAAAAGAACATGACAACAGCTTCAAAAAACCAACAAACAACTAGTAAATTCTTAGAGCGATATGATGAAGGATTTGTATTACAACATTTGGCACTTTGAAAGAAGATTTTAGATTGTATAGAGTTTAGTTTATATATAATACACACACTCATATATACATATGCATTCTATATATAGTAACAATATAGTATATATAATATACACTATAATACATAAGTATATTAATATGTAATATAAATATACATATATATTATATTTTATATTGATACAATTTATTTTATATATACATATATGCATAAATATACATATATAATATATTTGATATTGATATAATTTATTTTATATATATAGTATATATAGTTTAGTTGTAGAAATAAAAAGGACTACAGTTAGATTTTATTTTATATTACATACCAGTTATTAAATGTTTTAAATATCTAAGAATCATTAATCTATCTAATTGATAAAATAACATATAAGAGATAATAAAATAAGAGATTGCGATTTTATACCATCACAGGTATGGAATCTTTGAGGTCATGGTGACTAATCCCCGAATATTCACTTCATTCCAAATAATTAGTCAAATCCAGTCATGGTAATTCCACCCCTTATACATTATTGGTTAAGGAATAGACAAGAAACCAGTAAGAAATAATGTAATGGGAAAAACTGTCTTACTATAAAGAAAAAGTCACAGAAAAGGCCATTCTTCTGCTCCATCTGGTGCTTTAGTGTCTATATCACCTGCAGGTACTGAGGCCACCAGTCCTAGAACAAAGCTGACACACTGAAGAAGATATAAACTAGAAAGTCTGAGGAAGCTGAAGCCATCAAGCATGTATCACAAACAGCACCTATATGAAATAAGCTTCCTTCTTCCCTCATCATTTGTGTTGGGGATTTCTATTCCTTAGTGACAAATTATCTCATCTGATACAGGATCTCAGACCTTCATGGGACCAAGGTGGCCATCCCCCTCAGGGACAGGTTATACTTCCCAGATTCTCCCTCTCATTCTCTCTCTTTCTGCACTGAAAACCTCATTTTTCCTCCCACTTCTCTTGGTTATGGCCTCCAAGATGTTTGGACAAGGCTGATCAGTTCTCACAGATGTTGCTTCTATAAAAGAGGGAGAAGCTAGGCCAGAAGAGGAGGGAAAGGACCACTATTTGGGTCTGATTAGAATGTGAGATATCCAGGCCAACAAGATCAGCTCAGGCTATGGGGTGAGATTACTGCCCTGCTAGCACATCTCCTTTATTTGATTATGCTAAAAACAATGTCTGTCTGCTTTTTGGACAGGCTTGAATTATCTTGTAAAAAAGCTCTCTTAATACTTCCTTAGCATTGGAAGGAGGGGATCCCATCCAGCCACATAAAAAAAAAAAAAAAATTAAAAAAAATCAGCCCCCGGTGGTGATTTCTTTTTTTTTTTTAAGATTTTTTTTATTCATTTGAGAGCGAGAGAGAGAAACTGAGAGAGACCATGAGAGGAGAGAAGATCAGAGGAAGAAGCAGACTCCCCGTGGAGCTGGGAGCCTGATGTGGGACTCGATCCTGGAACTCCAGGATCATGACCTGAGCCAAAGGCAGTTGCCCAACCAACTGAGCCACCCAGGTGCCCCCGATAGTGATTTCTTACAAATACAACTAAGCCAATCTCATGATCTCCATAAGAAAACCAATACAATTTTCTAGCTAGAAATTATCAAGACAGAATTAAAGGCATTCAATATTGGTCTGTCATTGAGTTCTATCAGACATTGATTTTCCATGGAGTTATCCATTCTAGTAAAGAGATTTTGACTCTCACCAGTTGTCCAGAGACTTATGAAGAACAGACCCCAAGACAAGGTGCTCAGGGAGCAGCTGGACCCATTAATGCCACTACAATAAATGTTTTGGTCCACGGTTAAGTTAAAAGTATCTGAATTCCAACAGCTTCAAGGATTGGTTGTTACTGATGTAACTTAGCAGTCACTATTAAAGTTGAAACAATTCAACATAATCTAAATGAATGGGGAGTTATTAAGGAAACTACTCCAATTTCCTCTGGGAGAGTCTGTGAATGAGGATAATCAATTTAAGAACTTCAATGAGGGTTAAAAAGTTAGAATTATTTAGACATATTTTTTAAAAGAGTAAGAAAGCCATGGCCTTTTTTAAGCAATATGGCTATTACTGCTGCCTCAGGATGGTGTCAGAATTATTTTGGTTGAGTGGAGACAAATGCTCAGATAGGTTACCAAATAGTAATAAACAACATATTAACAGTACATATTTGAAGAATTGTGGGATGTTCTGTTATAAATACCCATAAGAGGAAACCCAGCAGAGTAAAAGGAGATGTCTCTATCTAGAGAGATAACATTTTATTCAATTCACTGTGGGTTGTGACATGCTAGGCTAGAAATATGGGTATAAAAGGGATAATATGTAATATCAAACATACTTTCAAAATTCCCAACTGCCACATGGTCTTATTCCTACCCACTTGTGCTGTATTCCCAGTACCCAGAAATAGAAAGAGGAACATATTTTGAAGATACCATCCATACATGGGCATAATACATGGGCATCCTTCTCACTTCGACCCTCTTTTTTCTAGAGAAATAAGAAGGAAATGGCAATGCAGAGTGACAGAGAAAACAAACATTTAACCTAGTTCTCAGACCCTAAAGTCTCCAGAAACAGGGTCATGGACCACTCTGCCCATTCCTTTTTGGGTCATGCTCTGGATCATTATAATAAAGTGAGAATTAGATTTGCCCAGTATGAGATGTTTCCTGGCTTATTGTCAGACACACCAAGAGGAAAGGACCCCAGTTTCCCCCAAATCTACCCAGGAAAACTGTCCCAACCCTCAGATTTACAAAGAACTCTAGAAACATTGACAGGATATAAGCATATTTTTCAAACTAAATTGGTATTAGAAATCAGGCCTTTGCCAGTACCTTCCACTAATCAGTAAGAGAAGAAATAGTTTGGTTCCCCACTGCCAAACATACCTCTCACTCAGTAGCTCTGACTTCTGCGAGTGAGAAGATTCTCATCCTCTTACCTGAGTAAAATTTGGAAAACAGTCAGAAGTAATGAAGCCACTATAATAGACAAGGAAAATAAGTACAGAGAGAAGAAGGAAAATAAGTACAGAGAGATGGCAGCCCATGATGGCAGAAATCTCACCAGAAAACCCTCAGCAGGAACAAACCATTTTGATAAATCAATCAAGGAAAAAGATCTTTGCTAGACCACAGTCAGAACGTTCCCCCCCCCCATGATTGCAAAGCCTTCAGGAGACAACTCATGCAAAGTGGCTCTAGGCAAAATCAGACCTGAAGAATGTAACCTGTGTGACTTACTTCCATTTAAAGCCTCACAAACTCCTCCAAATTTATTCTTGCTGAGTTCTCCACAGCGGAAACTTCAAGATTCAGGACAGAGATATGAAGATTATGACACTAAATTCTGTGGGAATGATGGCCAGTATCATTTAAAATAACACCAGATACTGTAACAAATAAGCCTACAAAAAACTAATAGGAGTACAATAGAAGTTTATTTCATGTTTATGTAACAGTTTTTGGCAGAGAATGGATCATTCCACATAGTGATTGAAGGAAAGGATTGATCATGGATTTTCGCCACAAGGCTTCCAAGTTCACCCTGAAAGTCATTCCCATTCCAGACACTTGGAAAAGCTGAAGAGCTTGAAGGAAATTGCATGGGAGGTTTTATGAACTAAACTTGGGAATGATGGACACCATTGACATCCACAGTCCATTGGCTAGATGGCAGTCATATGACTGAAGTGAAGTAAAGGGAATGCTGGGAAATGTAGTCTAACCATACACCTAGGAAGAAGAAAAAACATTTTCATACAGTCAGTGGTCTTTGCCTTAGGACCAGTCCAGGAATTATGATCAGTTCAAAACTTCCTAATACTCTTCTTTGAATTTGGGTGTACCCAAAAGAGGAAAAAGCCCTAAATAGACACTTCAGAATCCAGTTTCATATGTCACTATGTTTAGGCAGGAGACTGTGAAGGTTCCAGCCTTTTACCTTGGCATCATGCTGCTCAGTGTTTCTGAAAGTCTAATAGCAACTGGCTTAGGAATTTGAGTTTCTGTTTGAGTTCACAGGCAAATAATATAGAAATGTCGAGGTGTCTTTCATAAGACATGGAAATGTGCTATAAAATGTACATTTCAAAACCTGACAATACTGAAAACTAAAAGGCAAGCATAACAAATAGCCCTGTTCAAATATAATTATAATAATGGTACATCTCTATTCAGGCAAATACCATAAACCTTGTAGATGATCTTTCATGATATAAAGTGGAGAAGTCAGACTGGAATATCTTTCCACTTAGACCATATAGATTTTTTTTCTTTTTAATTTGCAGCATACTATAGTGAGAAGAGCTTAGATTTTGGAAAAAAGACTAGGCTTTCTGAATTGTTTGCTGTGTGACTTCAGCCTGTAAATATGGGTGTAAAATTAAGATAAATGAGATGTTACAAAGCACGCAACCCAGCATCAGATCCATTTTAAGTGCTTGATAGCTATTAGAAGTAGTCATGGACACAGAGAAATAGAGGGTCTCCCCTTCGACTTTGGCAAAGTTTGGAAGTGTGAGTTAAATAATTCTACCTAGATTTCAAGGGGCAGAAAGCAAATAATATGTTACAATGAAAGGTTCCTTCCTGGACCCCCTTCAACTGGCAAATTCCTATTTGTCTTTGAAAGAAACTCAAGTATCACCTCCTCCAGAAAGCAACTGTGGTCCCACAGCACACCTGCAAGCTGTCATTTTCATTATATTCATAAAGGAGGAGTCTATAATTGTGTATTCATCTCTATGGTGAGGTCACTTTAGGGCAGGATTGTGTCTTATTTACTATATCCTTGTCACCTAGCAAAATGTCTGGCACTTAGTAAACCATAAATAAGCAAATGATGCACAAGCCCAATAAATCATAGCAGTGTTTAGACACTTGTCAAGAAGATATTTGTGCTCTACACAGCATAGCAGATCTTGAGAGGGAAGCTGTGTTCACACCCACTAACCCTGGATTTTTCCAAACCAGTCTTTAATGGTCCCATCAGAAAGCTTTTAACCAAGACTTCTGACAGCTTCCTCCAGGATACTATAGAATAAACTGGGGGCTAAATTGAAAAAAGCTGGGAGGATAAGAAGGTCACAATTCCTTTTCATTGGCACTATAAAAAAGGACTTTGGTTCAATGAAAAAAATATATGTATCTTGAATGAAGTTATTTTTTTTTCCTTTTCACTCAAAACTGAAATAGGGCTATTTTCTTAATAGCTTGTGGCAGCTTGTTTTCCATAGCAGCTCTCTAAATTGATCTCATATAGTAATAATTTACTTTAGAACAACTGAAGCATTTGGAAGAAAATACTGGATGAAGAAAAGGAGGAAAAAGATACTGGCCAGGGAGCTGATTGGATTTTTTCCCTCTTTTTGAGATTATTTATCATTAAAGTATAATATCTTTCTTCCAGATCTGGAGGATTCAAACAAAGACTAACAAATCACACAGTAAACCAGCAATAAACCGAACAATTACTCCAAGCCAGAAGTTGTATTTCTTATGGGAAATGTGATTCGAATTGCTGAGGTCTTTAAATTCACCTCAGGATGCTCCTGGGCTGTGCTGTCAGTAATGGGGAAATTCCAACCAGGTGAGCATGTGCATCATTATTACATGATCACTGTTGTTATTTAACATTCAGTGACTATCCACAGGGGTTAGGCACTGTTCAGATTCCATTAAAGATAGCTCCTGTCTTCAACCTGTTTGCATCCTAGAATGAAAAGAGAAAGAAGCACAGAGAATGAAATATATCTTAGAGACATATTGGGATATTCACCTAGAATCCTTGGCAGGACTTGCATGCCTTGGTGTACATGGTAACTTCTATGAAGAGAGAAATTTCTCTCCCACAGGGCATGACTCCAACCCTCAAGCCATTTCACAGGTGAGTATCAGAGGCCAGACTGGGAAGGCATTCCCACCTCAAGTTATTAAAGTGAGCAATAATGTAGTATTTTACCCCAGTGTCATTGTGGAAGACATTTGTTAAGTTTTTTATTTGGCTGGTTGGATGGTTTGTTCTCGCAGCTAAAATGACCAGTTATCCTGAGTGTTTTGAAAATAGAGGCAGATAAACAAGTCAATCTAATAAAAATCCAAACATTGGATAGGTAGAATGCCAGAGCTAGGCAGAGGAGAAAAGGCTGGCTGACTTGCCAAGGGTCACATAACTATTTAATGACAAAAGTTGTCAATGTCTAGAAGTCATAAACAGTTACTCACTCAACTTTCAATCTCCACCTCTCCACTGATAATGCCTACCAACACACTCACTAAATAAAAAAGAAACAACATGAATAATAGAGGTGGAAAGGTACTAGGGAAAGAAGGTAGCAACTTGGAAGACTTTATCTATATGTTTTCATTTCTTGTCTGTATAGATTTCCTATGACAGCAGAGTGATATTTGGACCCTAGGGAGCTTGAGAAAAAAATGAACTTAGTCCATCCTCTGTTAGTCTCACATCATTAATAGCCAAAAGTGGTCTGGGAAAGGTATCTCTAGCTCTCATCTCATTAAAAGTCCAGAACTATCCAGAGTAGTTATCTAGACTTTACCCCATTAAAAAACCCAGAGTAATCCAGAAAAAATGGCTCTGGGAGAGGGAGAAAGGATTTTCAAAAAGATCTGAAAAGACATTTTGTCCCGTTGAAATATGGATGTCTATTCTTGAAAAGAAATATATATATATATAGTGAATGGATATACATGGGGCAAAACTGGAGGGAGGTAGTGGGCTTCTGTCTCACATAAGGTTCTGCATAAAGTCCTCCATTTGGGAAGTATCTCCAACTCCAGGATTTGTCTTTCCTTTTGATATCTAGATGTCTGCTGAAGTCACTTTGGGTTTGATCATCAAATAAAATTGGCTTGATCGCATCTCACTAGCTGTGGGAAATCCACGCCATGCTCAAGGCTTTATTGAATTCCTATTGACTTCTTTTTTAAATTTTTTAAATTAATATATGATGTATTATTTGCCCCAGGGTACATGTCTATGAATCATCAGGCTTACACATTTCACAGCATTTGCCATAGCACATCCTATTGGCTTTTTGTTCCCATTTTCACATGAATTGATGTTGGTTGACACTGCACTCAACTCACATGGCTCTTTCTACTTCCACTTCCTTCTACCTGTGGCTGATCCAGGGATGGAACACCTTGACTTCTCTAAAACACCATCTCCACAACACTGGTGTTGCATATTTTTTAACTGGCTACTTATAGTAACAGCAGGGGAATATTATGTTGTAGCAAAGTACAGGCTAGCAGACAAATTTGATTGTTAGACCATCCTGTGCTTAAACTGGGCCTGGGTAAAACCAGCTACATGCCCCAGACCCATGCACTTGCCACAAGGGATTTCTTCCTCAAGCGCATTGGAGTTTTGTTGTGGTGCTCTCTTACCAAATTCATTTTGCATCTATCCATTTACAAAGCTACTTCCAGCTCCCCAAATTCCTTTTCATTTTTAACAGAGGGAATTAAGCTACCTACAGTTTTTCCCTAGTACACCAAAGGGTCCATTCAGACATTACCTTCAATATTTCCTAAAATAATAAATTTATCTCTGCCATACAATCTCCAATTCCCAGTCACTACCCTTGTTCAGATTTTCATTACTTCATACATAAGTGGGTCTCTCCCTTCCCCTTTTTAATTTAATCTAATGTTAGCAGGTGCATCTTCTAAAGATCTGTTTCCCATACAGCCATACACTCTTCCCCCCTCCCTTCAGTTGCTCCTCACTGCAACTCACACTTGCACACACATTTTCAAAACTTAATTTTCTAAAGCAAAGTCCTGAAAGGCATGAAAAAGTGTTTCAATATATCACCACCTAAAAAGAATTGAAGCTGATCAAAAAGTAAAGCTACAATTAATGCACCATTAAACAGGAACCATTAAGTTCACAGAGGTCAAGAAATCCAGTTATGTTTCCCATGCATAATAATAATAACACAAAATTTCCGTGGTGCTTCACATGCTCAGAACACTTCACAGACACAGGCTAATTAATTACACAGATAAAGATATTGCAGGTCTTTCGTTCGATTTCAGGGATTCATTAAATTGCCCATTTGGTTAACAAAGTAATTCCCTATACTTCTGAATTCCTGCATAGAGTGTGAGAAAGAGGGAGACCAGAAGAAATGTCAAACAAGAGTTAGCCTTTCTCCTTCCTCCATTTCCTGGAAATATGTAGAAAAAAAAATATGTATGGGTGTCCTTGCCCACCTATCCTCACTCTTGTGGACAGGAGTAGGGGTACGTCTGTTCCAGCTTCAGCCCATTTCTACCCAAGAACCCACCCCTGCCACTGACACTAAGACCTTGAATGGACACACCTTGTCCACCAAGGTTACTCCTTCCCAGAACATAGAAAAGAGTTGAGGTATTCCCATCTGTATAGTGAACTTGGGGTCTTTCTGAGATCTTTCTATGTCCTGGATATCAAATAGCTCCCAAGAACTCTAAGACCCACTTGACAAGCTTAGATCCCATTCTATTCCTTTGCTCTTCAGGCTTGTTCTCCCCACTCTGATATTGGTCTTTGCTAGAGCATTAACATTCCTCTTGAACTCCCTTGGGAACCTTGGTTCTTGACACACAACTTTGGACATCCAGATCCACTCTGCCTCATGAAACAGAGGACTCTGACCCTGCTTGGAAGGTGGACCCACAGAAACCTAAAAGACTGAAAGTGAAATATGGGACATTCCTAATGAAAACTGTTGGAGACAGTCACCCCCAACCATTGTCCAAGTATCAAGTAGTGTAACAAGGGCTATGCAATTTCCATACTGTGTAACAAAAGCACATCATCACATGATCAACACATGAATTTGATGAACTTATAGCACTAACTGCTACATAACCCAAAGAGATAGCATCATATTATGGAAAAAGCTTTACTCTGTAGCCAGCTGATGCTGGATTCATTTTGGTCTGTCAAGACAAAAATAATAAACAAGTTTGCAAGTGCCTGCATATAGTAACTACTAAGTAGGAGTATTTGTTTCATACTATTCAATTAGGACCATTATTACTCCAATAATCAGGACTACAATCATGGCCCCTGTAGTCCTAGAGTAGCACAAATTAAAACAGATATTGGGTAGAGAAAATTAAGGATTATATTTATTTATTGAATTTCCATGAGAAACAGAGCAAAAGATATCCAGAAGGTCATCTAAGCTCTAAGATTTCAAAATCAACCCTAATTGTTCCTATCAATTCTTTTTTCCAACACTGTTCCAACAGCCATCCACTTGGTCCTTTCATATTCTAAGACTGACAGAATCAGACAGTTAGGCATGCCCTTCTAAACCACATTTTTATTCCAGAAAGGGAGAAATAGATATTATTTGCCACTATTCCTGTGTACGCTTAGTTACAAGAGGTCATAACTGAATTCAGTGGTCAATTTGCAGGAAAGAGACAGCACCAGGAAACTTGATTCCTCCTTAAGTTAACAACTCCCAAGAGTTACAGGGATTGGAAGCAAAATCTGAAAGCTTCCTTCCACTTCTGAGTCCACCAAGAGTTATAGACTAACACGATATTAGACCTGTATACTATGACAACTATTACCCTCAATACCACAATAGCTTTATGATACAAGGTTTCTAATTCTTGTTTCACAGTTGGAAAAATTCAGGCCCAGAAGGATGAATGACACAAAAAAGACTCAGCACTAGACTATAAGGAAATAGTAGTTCTTTTTCTCCTTTTCCCTCCTTCAGAGTCAGTTATCATCCAGAAGAGCTTCCTTGCCCTAAAGAAGCTATATGATCTGGGTGCTGGGAATTAACTGAAGTCTGACAAGGAAGGGATGAATCAAGAGCCATGAGTAAGACCAAGAATGAGCACAGACACTGTTGAGGAAATTTCTTTCTCCAGTTCAGAGCCCTGAGCTCCCAACCAACAGAGACAAAGGATCTGGTGGTGTTTCTATATGTTCACTCATCCTATTTCTTTTCTTCTTGGGAATGTGGTTAGATTGCATTTCTCATCTTCCCCTATAGCAAGAAGGGGCCATGCAACTGAGTTCTGCATAGGCAGAACTTCTATGTTACCTTCAAGCCTAGCACATAAGACTTCTCTCAGAATCTTCATGTTCTCTCTCTTTTCTTCTCAGTGGAGGTCTCTAATACCCCAAGGGATGGGAGAGTCCTGGTTTCCTGACTGACTACATAGAGCATAGCACCACTGCCCACTACTGCATTGGGATCTGCAGTGGATGAGGGTAAACCTATACTGTTAAGCCAAGGAGATTTCGAGGTTGTGTGTTATAGTATCTAGTGCGTCCTAACACAGACCATCCCTCTCTGTAATTTACCACTTAGGCAGGGTCTTTGGCCTCTCCAGCCTTCCTTCTCACCCCTCCAAAGAACATTTGTTCTCTTTCCACTGCTCATTAGCACCTCTGCCTCAGCCTGCACCGAGAAAATTAAAGAAGATGAAATTTAAATGAAACCATTTTTTCCTTGTTAGCAGCTCTTGTCTTAAGAGAAAGAAAAAAAATTAAAGTTCAATGGAATCAGAGAGGAGGTTAAAATTATTGCTAAAGATGAGGTTTGAAAATCATCTGTAGATTTCAGTTTTCTGCGATCTTTTCTCTTCATTAATCAACAACTGGCTCTGTTACTAGGCAGCACAAGGTGGAAAGTCATTCCTCCCTGCACATTTGTCTGTGCTCCTTCTACGCAGTTTTGCTCCAAGTGGGAGTCTCTCCCTCACTTACCAATATTTTCATTTTCCATCTGGATCAGATAAGACCTGAATCAGTGAGGGTCCCATAAAGTTTCAGAATTCACTTCAGATGGGTGGCTCAGATGAAGAAACTCTTTGAAGGAGGACTTACAGAGGTGTGGAAAAGGATGAGGAAATCAACAAGGAATGTTGCAGCAGTCAGAGAAGAAGAAAGCATAACTCCTTTTCTAACCCCCATGTCTGATGGGTTAAGTCAAGAAAATAGCATTCCTGAAGCTCCATGAAGGTGGACTGCAGAAGGCCACACAATGGGCCATATAGTCATGGAGGGCACAGCTCCAGCCAGAGGCATGACAGCTGGGGCACAGAGGGAGGCAGACAAATACTCTGGCCTATCCATCCTCTTATTCTCCAGGACAGGGTTTACCATTGTCCAAATCCACCTGGAAGCTGAAGGGCAAGGGAACCCACTGAGACAGTCTATATGGGTCACCCTTCCAGAGCACGGACAGCAGAGTGGGGACAGAGAATGTGGGAGGGCAAAGAAAGAACAATCAATCCAAACCCCTGCCTCATTGCTCCTCCCAGGCTCAACTTTCCTTCTCCTTCCAAATCCCTCAGGATCCAAAATGTCCTGTCCCTACTTACTCCAAATTAAAACTTAATTTTCCATTAAGGTGGAGGACTCCAGATATGTTAAAGAAGGAAGTAACTATGTAAAGTGATTCAAATTAAATAAGGAGTACATTTTAGCACATATTTCCAATAATATTTAGTTTACATTTTTCAAAAATTTTATGGCATACATATTTTTCCAGCTTTATTGAGGAATAATTGACAAATGAAAATGTATATGTTTAAAGTGTACAATGTGATTATTTTATACATACATACATTGTGAAACAATAATCAAGATCAAGTTCATTTACACATCCATCACCTCCTATAGTTAACTCTTAATTTTTCTTTTCTCTAGTAAGAAGGCTGAACGTTTACTTTTAGCAAATTTCAAGTATATATTTCTGCATCATTAACTAGTCACTGTGCTGTACAGTAGATCCTCAGAGCTTGTTTACCTTATAGCTACAAGTTTGTATGCTTTCACCTAAATCTCCCCATATCCTGTGACCTCCAGCCTCTGGCAACCACCATTCTACTCTATGACTATGAGAACAGCTTTTTTGTTATTATTATTATTTTTTCCACATATAAGTGATACCATACAGTTTTTTACTTTCTATGTCCAGCTTACTTCACTAAGCATAATTCCTACCCCCAGATTCATCCATATTGTAGCAAGTGGCAGAGTTTCCTTCCTTTTTATGGCCAAATAATAGCCCATTGTAGATATATGCCACATTTTCTTTATTCAGTCATCTGTTGATGAACACTTAAGTTATTTCCATATTTTGGTTAGGGTGAATAATGCTATAATTAACATGGAAATGCATATATATCTTCTTTATGGATTTTGTTTCCTTCATATATATACCCAGAGTTGGGATTTTTAGCTCTAGGTTTAATTTTTTGAGGAAACTCCATGGAGTTCTCCACACTGGCTAAACCAATTAATATCTCACCAACTGTGCACAAGGCTTTTATTTTCTCCATATTCTCATCAATACTTGCTCTTTCTTTTCTTTTGGTAATAGCCATTCTGACAGGTATGAGTTGATATTGTGATTTTGATTTGCAGTTCCCTGATTATTATGATATTAAGCACCTTTTCATGGTATTGGCCATTTGTATACCTTTGGAAAAGATGTCTGTTCAGGTCTTTTGCCCATTTTTTTCTATAATTTTTTTTCTATTGAATTGTATGACTTCTTTTTATATAGCTTGGAAATTGACTTCTTATCGAATATGTGACTTGAAAATATTTTTCTCCATTCCATAGGTTGCCTTTTCATTTTTTTTTGGTTGTTTCTTTGCTGTGGAGAAGCTTTCCTAGTTTGATATGGTCCTATTTATTTAGTTTAGCTTTTTGTGCCTGTGCTTCTAGCACCATATCCAAAAAATTACTGTCAAGACCAATGTCATGGAGATTTTTCTTTCTTCCAGGGGTGTTTTGTTTTGTTGTGTTGTGTTTTGTTTTGTTTTTAAGATTTTATTTACTTATTTGACAGAGAGATCGAGAACACAAGGAGGCAGAGTGGCAGGCAAAGGGAGAGGGAGAAGCAGGCTCTCTACTGAGCAAAGAGCCTGTCATGGCGCTCGATTCCAGGACCCTGGGATTATGACCTGAGCTAAAGGCAGCCGCTTAACCCACTGAGCTACCCAGGTGGCATCAGGTCTTTAATCCATTTGGAGTTAATTTTTGTGAGTTGTATAAGATCGGATCCAGTTTCATTCTTTTGTTTATGGGTATGTTTTATGTTTTCCCAGTGTGATTTATTGACGAGACTTTCCTATCCCCATTATGTGTTCTTGGAGCCCTTATCAAAAGTTAATTGATTATATATGCATAAATTTATTTCTGGGCCTTCTGTTGTATTCCATTGGCTATATGCCTACTTTTATGCTGTTACCACACTGTTTTAATCACTATAGTATTGTACTATAGTTTGAAATCAGGAAGTGTAATGGATCCAGCTTTGCTTTTTCTCAAAGTTGTTTTGGCTATTCAGGAGCTTTTGTGGCTCCATTCAAGGTTTACATTATTTTCCAAACATCATGAATGGGAATTATGGTGCCTTGCTATTATTGCTTAAACCTCCAATTCTCATTACAGTTATTGGTAATCAATTACAGTTCCCTCTCATACTGAGTCTGGATGAAGCCTGAGAATCCTTCCCAAAGCAGTATGTAGCCACTGTAAGTAGCCACTGCTAAGCAATCAATCAGAATTTGAAATTGAGGTTTCTGCTACCTGTAGCACTTCAGTGGAGTAACTCTAAATGACTCATATGCCCCCTCCTCTTGATCAGACACTAGCCTCCCATGGCAAGTAGAAAAAATACTCAGTGTCTCTCATTCTGAATGGCCAAGTAGTTATTTAAAATTGACACCTGAAATCTGCAATTACTATTACTGCAAAAGTGTCACAATATTAGGCTCGAGGAAACAATTCCTTCTAACTGTGATTGACAAGGAGGTGATTTTGAAAGTAAAAGTTGTCAAATATCATGGATCTGCTCTCTGTCCTGTGTTGAGCTCTTTACTAATGTTAATTCTCACAACAGATCTAGTTGGGTAATTGTTACTATCCCTATTACATAGATGAGCAAACTGAGTGAAGGACAAATCATCCAGCTAAAGTAGTCATTTTTCAAATGAATAAATATTACCAGAGATGTGGCACTCAGTGGTGGAAGAAGATCTGCAGAGGAATCACCGGAACACAATTTTAGTCTCAGCTCTGCTATCTTTGTTGCTTCTACATCAAAGTCATCACAGCAGCCATGATCTGCCACCTTACATGATTCTCTGGAAAATTTAAAATGACAATGTAAAGGAAATATACAGTGACATGATAAGAAAAAAGAGACCCAAGGATATATAATGATTTTTTCTCATGGCAACAATATAGCCAAGAAACAAGGTGTTGGCTCCTTCACATCCATGTCCAGCAAGACCCCACTGTGGAAAAACTCTGAAAATACCTACAAAGGAGGACGAAATGGATCTATGTCCTTCCTCAGCCCATGCCTCATCATGAGGCACGCATAGTTTCCCACCTCTCAGCTTGGTTGTCATTTTACACAAAGAAACAACAATGAGGTAGTCCTCCATGGGTTTAAGATACCTTATTCCTAGGGTAATTCATAGATTTGTCTAGAAGCCTTTGTCTCATGACATGCATGATATAGGGGGATCCATGTAATAACAGATGATAGTCACACAAAGAAACTATGATAATTACTATGCCCTGGATGGGTATAAACTTGGCAGACCTGGTTTAGATTGGAAGAAATCAAAGAAGCATTAGCTGACCTTAGATTAAATGAAGATTAAGACTTACCATATTAAAAAAGAAGACAGTGGATACCAGAAAGAATGCTTTAGTCAATAGTTTCTAACTAATCAATAAAGGACTTTCAAGTTCCTGTCAAAGAAATTGTCATATTAAGAGGAGATTTTCTATATTTCTTGGGTTCTTAAGGGCTGGGAGTTGAGACATAAACCAAAGGAAAAGAGAGAATTCAGGATATAATAAATCCCAGCCACATGGGAAAGTCTAACCCTTCTCGTTTTATGCAGAGTATGAGGAAGAGAAAGCGATAGAGAAGCAAACAGTCATAAACATATGCACTGGTGTCTCTCCAGGCTGAAATCCCACAGTGTTTATGCATAATGATAACCTTCCAGTTAGCACAAGGATTGATGAGACCATTGAAGGCTAGCAACTACTTCCTAGATCATAGCTTGAGGGACACTGCAATGTTTTAGGAGAAGCCCACCATTCAGCTTGTCACAAAGACTCAAAAGAGTAGGGATTAATGGTACAGCATGAGTGGAGGGAATTATCTAAATATAGGACCTGAGGTTGCATCTTTGATTCAGGTGGTTGGTGTGAGATAGGAGGAGATCCAGAAAACTTCACGTGTCCTGATGAGAGGAAATGGAGGTAACAAGAACACTGTGAATCCACTGGGTCTGGAGTCCAAACAAAGAGATTATGGAGAACTGGGACTTTGCAATAAGATTTCAGCTTCAGATGACACCATTCTCCTTGGAAGGCCACACAAGGTCAGCCACAACCCAGACACACCTCCTAGTGGCTCAAGAACTAGCCAAAATCATACAGTCCATGGCAGAGGCCAGCAATCACCTAAAGATCTCATTAAATGTATCTAAAGATCTCTATCACAACATCACAAAAACACATAAACCTCCCCACCACCAAAAAAAAAAATAATAATCACTACCATCTTGGGAAAGACAGAAAAGAACAATGAGAGCTGGGACTTTTTCCAGAAAAATACTGAGTTGTCTCAAAAATTCAGTTTAAGACAGAAACAGGGTGAGATATCTGACAAATGTATTTTGCAATTCGAGTGATGGATAGAAAGGGAGGACAGGGTGTTTCTTATTAATATTAGATCAGTTATAGAGAAATAAAGAAACACTGTCTTCGCACACATGGACAGAACCATGTGCAAATACAAACCACTACAGATCTACAGATGTCACCAAACCCCTGCTTCTTAAAGAAAGCTTCCAGCATCACTCAGGTCCAGATGCTTCTCCTCATGTTCTAACTTTTTCATTCACTCTACCATGCTCACTTGTTAGTGTTTTGTGTACCTCAAATCATTTTCTTATATTCCCTCTTATGCTTAAGGAAAACTATTCAAGTAGCTATGCTCAGATTGGCTATATGGGTGGTAAATATTTTGAGTACTTCATTTATCAAAAATATCTTTAATTGAAAGTTTCAATGCAGACCTATTTAGAATTTGAGATTTATCATTTTCCTTAAAAAAGAAATAGGATTTCTTCACTTTTAATGGTGAGAAGTCTAATGCCAAATTGATTCTCACTGCATCTCAGATAACCTGCTTCAAATTTACAGAAATGCTTATGACATTCTTGGTATCCTTGGAGTTTCCTACTTTAGCTTGTTTGCTTCTAAATACGGATCTTTTCTCTCAGTCTCCTGCTCAGCATGATGAGGCCATTAGACTCTGAAGACTCTTTTCTTTCCTCACTCCTGAGAAACTTTCTCTACTGTCCATTGGTTCCTTCCACTTCATTATCTCTGTCCTCTTTCTGGAACTCCTAATGGATCAATGTTTAACTCCTTATTGCTCAATTGCCTGTGTTCTATTATCTCTTGCATAGTTAAAACTGGATACAATCTACATTTCTAGTGTTAGGCCATTAATTAAATCATTACCCATTTCTTGGTGACATATGAAGTAGGTTTTAAAATAATGGTATTTTTTCCCCAAATATGTTTATTTTATTTTTCAGTATAACAAGATTGATTGTTCATGCACCACACCCAGTGCTTCATGCAATACGTGCCCTTCTCAATACCCACCACCAGGCTCACCCAACCCCCCACCCCTTCTCCTCCAAACCCCTCAGTTTGTTGGTCAGAGCCCACAGTCTCTCATGGTTCATCGCCCCTTCCGATTTCCCCCCATTCACCCTTCCCTTCCTTCTCACAATGCCCTCCATGATTTTCCTTATGCTCCACATGTGAGACCATAAGATAATTGACTCTCTCTGCTTGACTTATTTCACTCTGCATAATCTCTTCTAATCCCGTCCCTGTCGATACAAAACTTGGATATTCATCCTTTCTGATGGAGGCATAATATTCCATTGTATAGATGTACCACTCTTCCTTATCCATTCATCTGTTGAAGGGCGTTTTGGTTCTTTCCACAGTTTGGCGATTGTGGCCATTGCTGCCATGAACATTGGGGTACATGTGGCCCTCCTTTGTACTGCATCTGCTTCTTTGGGGTAAATACCGAGTATTGCAATTGCAGAGTCATAAGGTAGCTCTATTTTTAATTTCTTGAGGAATCTCCACACTGTTTTCCAAAGTGGCTGCACTATCTTGCATTCCTACCAACAGTGGAGGAGGATTCCCCTTTCTCCACATCCTCTCCAGCATTTATTGTTTACTGTCTTGTTGATTTTCGCCATTCTAACTGGTGTAAAGTGGTATCTCAGTGTGGTTTTGATTTGAATCTCTCTGATGGCTAAAGATGATGAGCATTTTTTCATGTGTCTGTTAGCCATTTGTATGTCTTCTTTGGAGAACTGTCTGTTCATGTCTTCTGCCTATTTTTTGATGTAATTATCTGTTTTTTGTGTTGAGTT
>CM052799.1:55445857-55465182 GCA_028533885.1 Nasua narica | reverse complement strand
GGTGTGAGCCTGGTGGTGGGTATCGAGAGGGGCACGTACTGCATGGAGCACTGGGTGTGGTGCATGACCAATCAATCTTGTAACACTGAAAAATTAAAATAAACAAATTTGGGGAGAAAAAAAAAGAAGATATGGTCCATATATACAATGGAATATTTTGCCTCCATCAGAAAGGATGAATATCCAAGTTTTGTATCAACATGGATGGGACTGGAAGATATTATGCTGAGTGAAATAAGTCAAGCAGAGAGAGTCAATTATCATATGGTTGCATTTACATGTGGAGCATAAGGAAAAATATGGAGGAAATTGTGAGAAGGAAAGGAAGGGTGAATTGGGGGAAATTGGAGGGGGAGATGAACCATGAGAGACTACGGACTCTGAGCAACAGAGTGTTTTGGAGGGGAGGGGGGTGGGGGGTTGGGTGAGCCTGGTGGTGAGTGTTGAGGAGGGCATGTATTGCATGGAGCACTGGATGTGGTACATGAACAATGAATTTTGTAACACTGAAAAAATAAAATTAATTGAAAAAAAAAAAGAAAAACTGAGACTATTTATTTTGTACTAGTCAAAGGGACATTACTCCAGCAATTAAAAAGATATTTGCTTCCTGTGCCAAGAGTGTAGCACAACTTGAATCTTCTCTGTCTAAAGAAGAAAAATAAACTCACCTATTTCATATTTAGTGGGGGCACCTTCCTGGTAGGATGACTGCTAGACTATGACCCAATAATGCATAGGATTTGGATGGAAGAAAAAAGTAATGTTTCAATGCCTTGGGACATATAACCAGTGACTTAGAGATGGGAATGATTATGAATAGTACCATTAGCATGAAATTAGAAAACCATTCAGACATAAGAGTCTTTGAGAGAGATGTTAACCACCCCTAAGACTTACTTCTAACTTCTCAGGATTGGTGATGAGATACAGAGATAAAATATTCAGGTCCTTAGAAAGAGTTTCCAGGTATTTATCAATTTCTTCAAGGAAGGTCTGGGATGCCTACTGTGTTCCAGGCATTGAAGTAGAAGGGGATATATGTATAAGAAAAATATGGTTCAGGCCTTCAGAAAACTCATGAGAAAACTCATGGATACTAATTAACAAAATCATAACATTTATACAACAGAAGAATTATTGCCCAAGGTGAAGTGGTGGCTTGTGGATCAGAAAAGGATTCAGGTTGGGGCACCTGGGTGGCTCAGTGGGTTAAAGCCTCTGCCTTCAGCTCAGGTCATGATCTCAGGGTCCTGGGATTGAGCCCCGCATCGGGATCTCTGCTCAGTGGGGAGCCTGCTTCCCCCTCTCTGCCTGCCTTTCTGCCTACTTGTGATCTCTCTCTCTTTCTCTCTCTCTCTGTGTCAAATAAATAAATAAATAAATAAATAAATAAATAAATAAATAAATAAAATCTTAAAAAAAAAAAGAAAAGGCTTTAGGTAACAGGAAGTATTTGAACTGAATCTGGAATAATGGGCAAGCATTAACCAGGTAGAGCATTCCAGGCACTGAAAACAATGTATAGAATTACAGAGGTGTCAAACAAGAAGGTTTGTTTAGATTGGAGAATAAATATGTAACTAAAGAAAGGATGATTGTTGAGTGAAGTGGGAAGGGCAAGACATGAGAGTGGTTGGAGTGGTCATCTGGGTCCAGGCCACAGAAACTCTTGTTTGCCATGTTAAAGAGCCTGGGCTTTATCCTGAGGACAGTATGATGCCTTTGGAGAGTTGTAAGCAGGGAGTGAAAGCTCTAATCAATCAGTGTTCTTTCTAGCCAGTAGAAGGGTTAGAGGTCACAACACTGGAAGCAGGGAGACTGGAGGGAGGACCGATGAGCTGGTCCAGGTGAGACTAGGGCAGGGTCCCATGGGGATTAAGACAAGACCTAGTGAGTCTGGCATTGTAGCAGAAGGAAAGAAATGACACATTTTACTTCTGATGCTGCTCAGCTTAGGGGCATGGAGAGAGCATTGTGGAGTAGGACCCATCAAGAACTATATGCCCTTTCCAACTCCAGATTCACCAAATGTAGTAGATGCTGTTGATGCCTTGTCCAGATATCATTTGTCATGCTGGGGTGTAGACTGCTGAAAGCTCACAGATGTACCCTTTCTCCAGAGCATTGTCTTCATTTGATGGGAGCTGCCGGGCTCTGGTGATTACACATGCCCCACCCTGGGGAAGCCCACAGCCATGATGGACTTACATGGGGCACAAAAGGTTGACTGTAAAGGTGGGGACAACCTTGTATTGTAGTTTACCTCCAGGAACCCCTGTGGTTAAGTCAAGCCTAGACTTCACCTGATATCGTATCTTCTTTACTCTGCCTTATTCTGCTTCTCTCCCTCTATTTCTCTCAAGAGTACTTCCTCATACAGCATAGGCACCAGCATCCTTGTCTCAGAATCTGTGTTGAGGGAAACTAACCAGAAATATAAGGAAATGGTGGCAATGGAAGATGAAAGGGTGGGGGGAAAACCAACCAAACTACTAACCCTCTGAGGAATGAGAATTTGAAAACATAGTCTGAGAGTATATCTGGAGATAAATGATGCAATGGAACAGAGAGAAGATACCCTTATGCCCTTGCCAAGCTCATGAATGAGAATCTGGATTTTTCAAACCGTGTGTTTGTGTACTCTGCCCTTAGGGATATGGGCCACAGCTGTCCCGTGAGGATCTGAAGTTCTATTGGACTGAGTTCCAAACACCTTTTGTTAGAGATTTCCAGGATCAGGGTGTTGGGTGTTTCAGTTGGTTAAGCATCTGACTCTTGATTTTAGCTTGGGTTGTGATCTCACGGTTGTGAGATTGAGCCCCACATTGGGCTTTGTGCTCAGTGGGGAGTCTGCTTGAGGATTCTCTCTCTCCCACTTCCTCTGCCCCTTGCTTGTGTTCTCTCTCTCTTTAAAAAAAAAAAAAAAATCCCAGGGTCAGGAGGCACTGCTTATCTGTTTACAAAGCAGATGTGGTAGGAGGTGGAACACACTAAAGTGAGGGTCT
Organism: Nasua narica; assembly: GCA_028533885.1. Taxonomy (NCBI): domain Eukaryota; kingdom Metazoa; phylum Chordata; class Mammalia; order Carnivora; family Procyonidae; genus Nasua; species Nasua narica. Next base: position 55,462,174 of record CM052799.1, on the reverse strand, counting down.
AAAGTGAGGGGTCTAAAGTATGCTATTCTCATCTTGTTTCGGTAGGGGCAACATGGCAATGAACTCGCAATGGTTGGACCATAGTCATCTCATATGAAAAGAGAAGGGTGGGACCAAATAATCTTAGCTTCTCCCTGACTTTGATTCTATTCTATCTTCTGAAATAGAATTGCAAATGCTAATAACAACTATCTCCTTTTGTTGCCTGGGTGGCTCCTGAGGCTTGTGGGCTGCAGAAATAGATAAAATTTGTCCCTGGCGCACTCTTCCCCCTTTCTAAGTCATCTTTACAAAGCTTTGGCTCCCTCCTGTCCTCTTTATGCTGAATAACACTACCCATGTGGGTGGAAATCATTTTTAGCCTCTGCGTCCAGGCGAAGGCTCCAAGCCCAGTTCTCCCATTGTTTTGCTGTCTGCTGTTCAAAGCGGCCCTTGCCATGCGAGGACTATGCTGGCCAGGAGCAAGCCCAGGCCAGTGCCAGCGGTGGCATTTGCCACTACTCTCCTGCCACACTGAAAACGCATCAAGTTGCAGGCATGCAGAACAATACTCAGAGGGGCTGGCTGGGATTTTTATTTTCTACTTCCCCTTCCAAAAAGCTTTGCTTTATTTTGGCATGGAGACAAAACGCAACTACCCCCCTTCAGCAAACACTATAAAACCATCTTCAGACAAAGCCTCCCTTGGTGCTTTAATCAGGCAGCTGTAAGGTATCAGGTCCAGGTCGATGCTAAGGGATTATGTGCAAGCATGAGGCAGTCCAGGTCACCTTAGACACTGTGGGTTGTTTCAACTTGTCATTTCAGCTCTTGGTCTTGTGGATGAACTGGCAGAGAGGGAGGAAGGGAGAGGAAGTGGGGGACGGCGCGGGGAGAGAGAGAGAGAAGCGGGAGCAGGGGAGATGGAGGAGGGGATGATGGAGATGGAAAAGGAAAGAACAAAGCCCTTGAGGGAGGGAGGGGAGAGAGAGGGGGAGATTAAAAACAGAGAATTTGAGAGAGAAGCAGAGACACAGAGCAGAAAAAGAGAGGGGACAAGCAAAGAAAGGAGGACAAAGGAAAAGGAGGGGAGAATTAGGCATGTGGATGCATTAAGATATGGAGAGGAATCTTGCACATTGCAAAGAATATTGGAAGAGGAGTGGCCATGGGCTGCAGCACATTTGTATTGCGGAAGGTTGGTTAGGGGTGAGCAGTTTTGTGAAATCTGACATTTGGGCAGACCTAGGACAGGAAGAAATGAGTGATATAAGTGGCCTAGCTAGGTTTTGGCCTAGGGCACACTGGCTTCTTAGCCTCTGGTCTCAGCATATCCTTACCTGCCCAGGTGCTATTGTATATTCTTGAGGGCTGTCTTCCTTTAAAAGGAGTGGGGCTTAAGATCATGACCTTCACCCTGACTCTGTTGAGTGCAACAGGAAAGGGATATTTTAGGGGCATCTTCAGAAACTTAGGGCACAAGTTTTTGCCTCTGTCCCTTGTCAGCTGTGTAGCATGAGGCAATTGCCCAAACTTTCTGAGCATGTTTCCTTATGTTAAAAAGGACATAATAGTGGTACCGATTGGGCAGTGTTGTTGTTCAGTATAGCAAGGTCTCTACGGCATTGTTTTCTACCTTTTCCCCATGCAACTTCCCAGTGGAGTTCCTGGAGTGATTGTGGAGTCTTCTGTTTCTTCTCCACACAGCCTGATCCCCTGGGCTCCCAGGAATAAGGTCTGCCTCCAACACGGGTTGTGGCCTCCAGCCAGGCCCAGAGGCACCACCTCCTTGGTTGGAGGCTACGATGCCACAGTCAATCTTGGATTGGCCATGGTGAGGGTGCCAGGGCTTGTGATGGGGTTTCATGCCCAGAAAATAATGTCACAGCTTCTCCAGTCTACATTTGGCTCCTGGAAGCACACTTAGATTTTGGGGTGCTAGGCATGCTAATGAGCCTTGGGGGTCAGAATGAAGCTGGGTGGACACTTCTACCAGGCTCTGCAGCCTGGCTCCGAACCACTGGCAGTGAGATGAAATTAAGGGAGCAAGTGCCTTCCCCGTGTTGTAATCAGAGCTGGTTTTCTTCCTCAAATCTTCTGATTATCTTTTTAGCATTTTGGCTTACCATTCCTCATTTTCATTCTTCTGCCCTGACTTAGGGCTCTTCATGGTCCTGTGTTAGCCTGCCGTTGGGTAAATATCAGGCAGAGGCCAGGTCGTATTCTACAGATGTCTCGTGTATCCTCACCACATTCCCCTTCAGTTGGCAGGAATGGTTGGCTCCAGTTTTCAATGCAAATATGAGGAAACTCAGAGAGGTGAAGGACCTTGCTCATAAATGGTAGAATCGAGGTGGGACAGGATCCAGCCCCTCCAGATTCACAGACCTTGAGCTGCCAGGAGGAATCCCACAGAATGTTGGGTAGAGGACATTTGCAGGTGAGGGAAGGGAACCCAAGTCAAAGTGGATGGACAGAGAAAAATTCTCCTTGCCTTTGACAGAATGGTGGCAGATGGCCTCTGCTTCGGTTAGAAGGGGTAGGGACCCTGGCTTTGTCATTACTACCATGGTAGTGTTTAATTGAGTATTTAATTGAGAAACATACTGAAAATGGAGCAGGTGGCAAAATCTCATATTGAGATCACTTTGGTCAACGACTCTAAAAATTTAGTTTGAACTGTTGCAGCTTAGTATTTAAGGAAATGAGAGGAACAGAGAGGCTCTCCCTTTATTGGTCTTTCTCTTTACTTTGGACGCACATGTGCGCATGTGTGCACCAACTCCTGGAGCTTCCAGGACAGCCACACTGCACTGCGGGGACAGCTGGGGAGGCCTCTTTGCCTCCTTCCCTCACTGCTTGAAGGGGTGCAGGCAGGCAGACTCCACCTGGGCATTATAGCTGTTGTCTCACCAGGAAGGGACAAAGACAGTATCATGTAGGAGGATGTGTTATTTTCTATGCCTCTTCCCTGCCTGGGCTCCTGGGTCTCTGCCGGGCTGAAGACAGTGAGGGAAAATTGTGTCCTTGCATTCCCTGGGGCTACATTATGTGCCCAGGCCCTTGGCCTCTCTGCAGCACTAATCAGTTTGTATTACAAGGGTCTGTTTCCAAGGCCCTCTTCACCATGTGCTGTCAATTCCCATGGAGCCACGGGCATGCAGATTCACTGTTCTGAACATAGAAGTTGGTGGTAGACGCACTAGAAAGAAGGGGTTGTGGACAGAGTTAGAAGCCAGCATGACCCTGGCACTCTCACCAAATTCCACATCTGTCCCTTCATCTGCAGATGCAGAAATCCAGACCTAGCTGTGAACCCCAGTTCCAGGGATTCCTAAGAGATCAGGAGACTGGACTAGCAAGCCATGTTTTAGTTTTGCAATAGGAGACAGACTCTTCTCAACCCAGAGCATGGGAATAGGCAGTCCTGGCATTATTTCCCTGAGAACAAAGCTGCATTGGATGCCCTATGCCTTGGTTCTTAAATGAGTGTCAGAATGACCTGGAAAGGCTTGTTAAAACACAGGTGGCTGGACCCCACTCCTGAGCTTCTAATTTGATAAGTCTGAGGTGGACCTCAGCATTTGTATTTCTAGTATTTTCCCAGGTGATGCTGTGGATGCAGGGAACTCCATTTTGAGAAGCACCACCCTACGTCAATCTGAGGAGTGCAGAGAAAGAGCACAGTTTCGGTGGTCCTCAAATGCTGAGAACTGTAGGGATATCGGAGCCATTGATCAGGGTCATTATATACCACACTGCTTCTACTCTTCTCTTTCTTGTAAAAATAACCAAACCAAAAGAAAAAAAAAAAAGTCCACAATGACAAAAATGGTCCTAAATGACATTTAGGACCTAAATAAACACCACTACAAAAACAAATAAGAAATATATGTATCCTGGGTTTTGTGAAATGGTTTTGCACGATGTCCTTAGTTGGAGGCTGCAAGGAGCCCAGGCATGGTTTAGGCAGGCTAGAGTTTGCCAGGAGGATCCACGGTACTGCTCGAGGAAATCGCGCCAGAAAGCTGGTGTGAGGATGAACTGCAATCCCCACCTGTTGTCCCCTCAGCACAGCCGCCTCCTAAGGCACGGACGCCTCACCATCTGTGCCTTTAATGTGTGAAACACGTTTTAAAATATACTATTTAATTAAAAGTGGTATTTGTCAGCTCACTGCTGCACCCACCCCTTCCCACTGTAGTGTTGCTGCCGGAACCATAGTTCAATCAGGGACACCGGCCCAGGAATGGGTCACCTTCCCAGGGAACAGAGGTTCGTGACAGTGTGAGAAGTCCAAGGAGAAGCTGCAAAGCTTTTTATAGCTGGCAGCCATATCCTCGTGTTGTCCTCAGAGACCTAGGACCTTCCAGAGGTCCACGTTATACAGACGAAGGTATTGATATTCCCGGAGTGCATGGATACCCCTTAAACCCTCCATGAACTGGTCCTCCCTGTCTCCCACCTACAGTACAGACCCCGTGGGTAGATATTGATCAGTTAATGCGTGTACCTAAAAAACCCTAAGAATCCACAAGCTATGCATCCCTGCCTGGAAGCTGTTTGGGTACTCTGGGTCTCAGAGCTAGAATGTACCTTCTGCTTTCAAGGTCCAAATTATGTCTCTCTGCAGCCGGTTTTCTTCTCTCCACCATGGAAGTTCAGAAGGTTTTTCAGAGCCTGTGTCTGACAGACTTGTTCCCGCTGTGCTATGAATTCATGCCTGCTCAGCCGGCACCACCTTCCCACGGGGAGGTGTCTAGGGGTGTCATTTGGGCTTTTAGCTCTGTTGTCAGCTTTGCAATAAATTGTACCCACATTGTGTGGCAAGAGGGAGGAGGTGCAGGAGGGAGGAAAAGAGAGGGGAACACAGAGACAGACAGCGACAGAGCGAGCCTAATTCTAGACCTAGTTTCTGATTAGTCTCTGGAAGAATCTTCCCAGTTAATTGTGTGCCCCAACTGTAGGTCTGTAAATGGATCGATCCATTTTTATAGCTTTGTCTAACTTGTGGTTTGAAGGCAGAAGGCCCACCAGGTGGGGCTAAAGAGAGGCTTGTTTTGCATGAGGCTTTAGCTGAATGGCTTACTTAGAGAAGAATTAGTCTGGGAAAAGAGTTTACTTTTCATATCTTAAAATGTAAGTTAAGACCTAGAAAGTCTCTGCAGTTCATGTTTCTTCTGTAGAATGGTTTGTGCCTTCAGCAGCACCAAGAGTCACCCACTCAACCTCAAACCAATGCCATGAAATGTGCTTCTTCCTTCCTTCCAGCCTCCACCCTCCCTGTTCTTACTTTTCCTCACTCTGTCTCTTTCTACTCTCCCTCGCTCCCTCCTTACTTCTTACTTCCCTCCCCATACACCCCCCCCATTCTGATTTATGATACGTTTGTCCTTTGGGACAATCCAATCTCCTTCCCATAAAGCACTATTTCAGGGAGTAGCTATAAAAAGAAGCCCCTCAGACTCCAAAAGACAGGGCAGAGCTGCTCACTCCCTCATGACAGAGCTCATTGCTCTAGAGTGATTAACATTATTGCTTTGGGGAAATTTCTTCCACAAACTTCCAGCTGAATATTTGTGTAGCATTTCCCAGGGAGATGCTAACAGTTCTCAGAATACCCTGACAGGGTCTCATCTCACTGACGTACTGGTGATCTGTCCTTCATGGCAAATGATTTGAAAATCCCTCCCCTCCCCCATTTAAAGCATTAGGGAATAGTTTTAGCTGCCATACTTTTAAATACAAATATTTCCAAGTTCAGAGTGCACAGATAATAAATAAATAATGCTCTAAGTTTTTGGATTAATTGGTAATTAATTTTTGCAAAGAGCTTTGGGGAGAGAGTGTCACAAGCCATCATGTCGAATTAGCATTGATTACAGAGATTTTTAAGTTTAACACTGTGTGCATGTGTTTTTTTAACTACTTCTATAATGCTTCCAGAACAAAGGTGCACCTCTTTAGCATCGTACATCAATTTCCCGATAGATGAGAGAAAGAATCAGTGACCTTGACAGTCAGTCTGATAACAAACACACACACACACATACACTCTCATGCCTGCCTGATAGGAATTGGAACTGCATTGGGAAAGGCATACTGTCTCATACTCTGGGCAGACTGGAATGGGGGAAAATGAAGATGAATACGTGGCTTCTTGTGGCAGCCCACAAATATGCCTTTTCTCAATTTCCAGTTGAAGGAGATAATGAAATTAATTGAGTTGGCATGTTCATTCAGTCCTCAGAGGTCAAGAAAAACCAAGCAGGAGATATGAGAAGGCAGACAAGGGCTCAGAAAAGTACCCCACAAAGCAGTGGCATAGACGACAGCCCAGAATGCCTTAGGACAGTGCAGGCTATGGAATCTCCTGAACATGAAAGTACTACTCGTCTAGTTGCTCTCTGGTTATACAACTTTGGGATAGTTACCTAGCCACCTTGAGGATCTGCTTCCTTTCTGAAAGGTAGGGCAATAACGCCTTCCTCAGAAGTTTATTGCTAAATAAGGTCACTTAGCATACTACCTGGCAGGTGATGTTTTCCGCAAGAGTTGTCCTATGTGCTATGATGCCTAGGGACACCCAGACAGGGTTTCCCTAAATTGTCACAGCAGGGAAGGACCCTAGATGGGAAGAGTATTTGAGACATGTCCAGCAATAGGAACAACTGATATTTGCATCCTACTTTGGAGTTGACAATGCCACTTCACAATTTGCTCTTTCATGGTATCCCCACAACCTCCTTATGAAAAGGGCAAGGCAAGTATTTTCCCAAACTTGAAAATGAGACAGTTAAGTGATTTGTTTACCTAGATCTTTTGAATTCAAGCCCAATGCTATTCTCCCTTATCCCTGAAGGTACGTACCGTCAGGGACTTTAAGGTGTAAAAAGAAGGAAACAGATATAAGAGACCTTCGCTCTGGATCAGAGCAATCATTCCTCAGATAGAGATTGGAGTCCGCCACCTCTCTCACCTCTATGGGTCAGAGAGATCACACGTGTACATATGCTCCTACGCACACATTCACACACACCCCTCTCATACCTATGGGTCAAGCATGCACACATATGTACCCTTAATCACACACATTCACAAACACACCTCTCTCATCTCTATGGGTCAGGCGTGCAATGTGTGTGTACACACATACATACACCCCACACACACACATGTAACTGAGAGTGACCTGAGAGCTAGTTCAAGTCATTTGCCAAGTACCCTCCCATATAATCCATTAAAAAAGGAAAATTCCATTTCAAAGCTAATTCTTTTTTTTTTTTTGTGAAATAAAAAGGAAATTGTGATTTAGACACTGGCAGAATGAGGGAAAGATGGATTAGTTCCAGAAGTGTGAAAGTGGCATCTAGTCTGGGTAGTGAGGTACTGCAAATTTTAGTTTTTCCCCTGAGCTTCACACTAATGTCTTTCTTACACACATCTTCCTTCTATTCTTATGCAATGATGCAGACAAATGTGGAGGAGAGGACTTCTATTTTGTCAAAAGGAGCTTGATTTGAGACAAGTTTCCATAACAACCGACTTTTTATATATAGCAACAACACTACCTGCTTTTTAAAAATTCTTCTGGAATCAAAGTCTGAGGCATTTTATATCTGGTAAATTTCCAAGATACACTGGCGATAGACAGAAGGGGTCCGCACACATCATCAAATTCGTGGGCTCATGGGCAGGTGAGCTGCACAGAGCTTTACCTGTTCTCTGTGGCTTCCCTGCTGGAGGGAGGCCTGGCCAGCACTCTGTACTGAGGGCTGGAAGGAATGCTGGCAGCTCTCCCTGTCAAGTAGCACTTCCATCGCAGATCACCTCCTAGCTCTCTCCTCCTCTCCTTCTCCTCACTTTCCTTTTCTCTTCTCTGATTTAGCAGGTTAATAACATGCTGGAATCTTTGCTGCACACAGATCTCAGACTGTGTTATGTGAACCCAGTCACTTGGGTGAGTCGATTGAAACCAAAAGTTCTGGGGGCCTCATCTCAGATATCCTGAATTAGGTCAGAGAACTTGCATTTTCCAAGCTTTCCCCACACACACAGCTGGTGTGACACGGAGCCCACCAGGTTGGCCTGAGTCCTGCTGACATGTAAAGAACAGTGTTAGCAAAACAAAAAGCATTGGTTTTTGTGAAAGCATTTGATACTTGCAATCACTCCATAGGCAGATGTAGAAGCTGAGACTTGGGGAGTCTGTCAAAGTCAACTATTTATTCACTCATCCATTTATTGAATCATTGAGTGATTTCTACCTTCATCATTCTGGGTGGGGGGCAGGCCCTGAGATATGACTGGAAACATACAGAAGAATAAACATGGTAGCTCCCTTCAAAGTGCCCGTAACAGCAAATGGCATAGCTCATTGCTGCTGGAACGACAATGCAATTGTTGTCGTTCTGACTCCAGATCTTATGCTTTTGAAAAACCTTTTATTTTGAAATAATGATGGACTGACTCATAAGAAGATCTAAAAACAGTATAGAGAGTTCCTGTGTACCCATTACCAAGCTTCTCCCAGAGGGGACATACTATAAAACTGAAGTGCATTATCAAATCCAAGAAACTGACACTGGCACACTGTCACTAACATGACTACAGGCCTTCCTCAGGTTTCACCAGTTTCTGTCCTGGACTCTTTTTCCCATAAGATGAGGCTACCAGTGAACCTGTAGACCTCACTTAGCCTTGATATTGGTTCCCAACCAAAGTTGTTTCTGGTCTCTGGGATAATAGCTGCTGATCAAAATATGAAGACACAAACTTTATTCTGGGTTTGTTCCTCACAAAATGACATCACATTTAATATCCAATGGACACTCTTGGTGCTACAATCAGATTCCCTTTACTGGATCAGCCTCTGTCCCCCAGCTGTTGTTAGTGTTGGCTGCTGCTGGCTTATATCTGCCTTCTCTGGAAAATTAGCCCTCAGTTAAGCAAGAGCTATCTTGTCTGAGATTTATGTACCCTTCTCCACCTCCTACAGCCTACAGTCTGCAGTCAGTGAGGGACTGACAAGGGGGCAAAGAAAGCCAGTCCTTGGACCTTACAGCAGGGCCAACTCTATGACACAAGTCATGCTCCAGATATCCCAGGAGAATCAGGCTGAAGCCCATCTTCAGCTGAGGGCACATTCTGGCTTAGCTCTTTCCCCTTTCCCATTCATATCTCCTCATTCTCTTTCTCCATATAAATCACATGCTTATCAACCCCTGTGTCAGACTCTGCCTATCGGGAACTTGAGCAAAGCTACGTGTTATTTTTTCTTTTCTCCCTTTTTCACTTTAGAGAAGGGCAGTTGTAGGCTTAAAATAGATTTCCTCGTAGCACATTTAAATATCCCCTTATGCTCCTGAGACATATACAGGAATCCAAACACACATACTTATTTGCGCACCCTCATCACCACTCACCTCTTTCTCACACAAAGATAAACCAGAACAGCATGGCAGATGGCGATGGGGTGGTCCCGAGTAACTGTTCTGCACCCTATACTGTGTGCATAAACAAACAGCAAATTGAAGCCCAGATCAATGGTTATGAATTTCATGTCAGATCTGGTCTCATTAGTTTGTGGACATTACTTGGAGATAATCAATACAGTGTGATTAGAATGCAATTTTAAATGTAGCATAACATCTTAGCTGGAAATCCAAATTACTGTCTTCCTGCCTCCCCATTTACACAAAGTCAACTTTAAATTAGAGATATTGAACTGAACAGATCATTTGTTTTTCCTTCAGCAGAGAATAATATCAATAATGCTGCTTCCTAGTCTGCTGGAGTGATCATGCCTGGTACAAAATCATGAAGAAGGGTTTCAATCTTTTGAGAGGTACCATTGAGCACAAAACTGGGACTTGGAAGTCTGGGGCTTTCTTGACCAGCTGGCTGTGAAACCCTGGGCATGCTTCTTTAAAATCTATGGCTTATTTTCCCATCAAAGGAGCTTATATACCCTCCCCTGCCTGTCCCAGGAAACAAAGATAACTTTGTTGAAGTGAAGGTGCTTTAGAAGTTCAGAAAATGCTGAAGAAAGAGGCAGGCATCAGCTTCCAGGACCTCCTTCCTGGATTTGAGCATCCAAGGGATTGAACAAGCCCTGGTAGTTTTCTACAAAATATCCCCAAGTGCTTAGCCATTTCTCTCACAGGATATTTGGAACCAAGGAATTATTCTTCAGATCATCCTTCAATCTGCTGTGATCACTCATCAGCTAAGGGGTTGGTAGGCATTCAAGGAAGAGTTGGGGAACATGTGATGACAGAGTCTAGATTTCAGGTTTGGAGACTACCTTCTGTGAGCTCATTTTCTACTTTTTCTTGCTTCTGGAAATATACTTTTAATTCCTTCTTCCCACTTGAAATCAGATATTAGCATCCTCCCTGAAGACTGCCTCCATATGGGGTGCAAACAGCATCAAAATATAACAGTCCAGATTTTGTATGCTATAAAAATATAGCATTTATTGACATGAAGTTAATTATATTGGAGGATACCAGAGGAAATAAAAAGATTAAACTTCTTCACAAGATACTTCACTTCTCAAAATTCATGTAAGTTACCATAAAACTTGTTTTGGAGACAAAGTGCAGACAGTTTACTAGCCCAAGAAACAGTTCAGGGTCTGAGCCCTTTGGAAGTTACTGAAGTCTATTTCCTGAGGTTGCCTGGAGAAAGTCCCCAGGGAGTCCTTGTGTCTCATCAATAAGATTGACTCTGGAAATGCACAGACTGTTCTACTGGATTCAAACTGGACATTTTGAGCTTTTTGGCTTGTGGAATGTTTAGGATACAAGCAGCAATGTTTGGAAGCATTAGAATGTCATCTTTTCACAATACCAAAACAATATCAGCAACAACAACTACTACATTCCTTGTTAAGTGCCAACTCAGTCAATGGCACTATTACCTACTGGTTATATCAACCTTCAGGGGTCATCTTAAAGTTTTCCTCTAAATTCTCATGTCTAATCCCTCACCAATTCCTTTTGATTTCACTTCCATAATTCTTTTTTTTTAAAAAAGATTTTATTTATTTATTTGGCAGAGAGAGAGATCACAAGTAGGCAGAGAGGCAGGCAGAGAGAGAGGGGGAAGCAGACTCCCTGCTAAGCAGAGAGCCCGAAGTGGGGCTCGATCCCAGGACCCTGAGATCATGACCCGAGCAGAAGGCAGAGGCTTTAACCCACTGAGCCACCCAGGCACCCCTCACTTCCATAATTCTTGATAAATCTTTCCACTCCTCTACATTGCAACCACCCCCATTTGAAGTTAAGGACCTCTTATATCATGCCTAGATTATTACAACTGTGTCTTCTTGAAACTATATTTCCCTCTCTCATCCATTCTCCTCACATCCACTGGGGTGACCTACAAAAATGCACATCTGGTTTCTGATTTAAGATGATGTTAGTCTTCGTTTTCCCCAAAAGTCCCCCAAAAGAACAAAGGTAAAATTTTAGGCATAATAATATGTAGACACATAGATGAGTGGAATAGAATAGAAAGCTCAGAAATAAACCTACGATGTTATGGTCAATTAATCTTTGACAAAGGAGGCAAGAATATGCAATGAGAAAGAGTCTCTTCAACAAATGATGTTGGAAAAACTGGACAGCTACATGTAAAAGAATGAAACTGGACCACTTTCTTACACCATACACAAAAATAAACTCAAAATGGATTAAGGACCTAAATGTGAGACCTGAAACCATACAAATCTTAGAATAGAGCATAGGCAGTAATTTCTCTGACGTTGGCTGTAACAACATCTTTCTAGATATGTCTCCTGAGGCTAGGGAAACAAAAGCAAAAATAAACTATTGGGACTACATCAAAATAAAAGCTTCTGCATGGCAAAGGAAGTAGCCAACAAAACTAAAAGATAACCTACTGGAATGGGAGAAGATATTTGCAAGTGACCTATCTGGTAAAGGGTTAGTATCCAAAATATGTAAAGAACTTATACAACTCAACACCAGAAAAACAAATAATCCAATTAAGAAATGGACAGAAGATAAGAACAGGCATTTCTCCAAAGAAGACATGCAGATGACCAACAGACACATGAAAAGGTGATCAACATCACTTATCATTAAGGAAATGCAAATCAAAATGACAATGAGATATCACCTCACGCTTATCAGAATGGATAAAATAAAAAACATAGGGAACAACAAGTGTTGTCAAGGATGTGGAGAAAAAGGAGCCCATTACTGGGGTACCATTGTTGGTGGGAATGCAAAGTAGTGCAGCCACTGTAGAAGACAGTATAAAAGTTCTTCAAAAAAATTAAAACTATAACTACCTTATAATTCAATAATTGCATTACTGGGTATTTATCCTAAGAATGTGAAAACACTAATTTGAAAGGATACATGAACCCTTATGTTTATTGCAGCATTATTTACAGTAGCCAAGCTATGGAAGCAATCCAGGTGTCCACTGACACATGAGTGGATAAAGAATATGTGGTATATACACATTCAGTGGAATATCACTCAGCCATAAAAAAGAATTAAAGTTTGCCCTTTGCAATGACATGGATGGACTAGAGAGTATAATGCTAAGTGAAATAAGTCAGTCAGAGAAAGACATATACTATATGATTTCACCCATATGGGGAATTTAAGAAACAAAACAAATGAATAAAGAAAGAAAAAAAGAAAAAAAAAAAAAACCGGGAGTAAGAATCGTAACTATACAGAACAAACTGGTGGTTACTAGAGGGCAGGAGGGTTGGGGATTAGGTGAAATATGTAAAGAGTATTAAAGTTATTTATCTTGATGAATGCTGAGTAACATATAGAATTGTTAAATCACTATATGTTACACCTGAAACTAATATAACACTGTATGTTAACTACACCGGAATTAAAAATAAATATACTGTATTGCAAAGAAAAAAAGAACAGTAATGTAAACACAATAGTGCTGGAAGACAAGAACAGAAGTCATCAGCAAAAGAGAAAGTTTAAGGAAATCCTGGATGATAAAAGACAGGTGTGACCAGTTCGATGAAGGTAACAGAACTGGAGAAATGCCAGTCTGGAACACCTGAGATGAAAGCAGTCTTCTCAAGGGAGAACAGAAAAGGTTTTGAGGTCAAAATCAACACATACAAAATGCTGGCCACATGGTGACCACCAGGGTTAGTAATTAAAGAAATGAAATTATAACAACTGAGCCTCTTGGGGGTGTCCCTTTATCCTCCCTTCCCCCTCCCCCTCCCCCCCCCCATAAATCATATGACAATGGCATGAAATCCAAGAACCAGTCTCTAAAGAAAATGTGTGCTCTTTCTAGGGAAGTATCCTCCCGTGGTTTTGGGGGATCTGGAGAAAAGCTGAGCAGATCGGGAATGAACTCGGCAGAAACTAACATTAGAAAGAGAGAAAGGACATCAAGTACAAAGCAGCTCCCCCCAAGAAGTCATTCCAACATGATGTCCACGGCCTCCTAACATGGCACTTGTGGGAGGCTGTGCCTGCAAACCACTTTCCAGCCCTGTACTGCACAGGGAAATCTGCAGTCACCAGCCCCTGCCTCCTGCTCAGAACCTGTCTTCAGCTGCCCAACCCGTGGAGGGAGACAGATGTATCCAAACATAGAGGAGATTTTGCTCTTTGTTCACAAGTATTAATTCTCAAGCAAGAATCACCAAACATTTAAGGAAGACCAGTAGCACAAAAGGAAAGGATCAAGCTGAAAGAACAAAACAAAACAAAAACCAGAGCAATGTTCTATGAAGGAGGCAGAAATAGTTGGAAAATAAAAAAGAACTGGAAAGTTCTATTAATATCCTTAAACAGAGATAGATGGATATTGTCTATTTTTTTTCTACTTTAAAAAACAAAGAACAAGATGTTATTAACAAAAAATAACAACAAGCAGTTAACAAAAAAGGAATCCTTGGAAACCCAAAATGTGTTCAAGGAAAGTGAAAAAAGAAATCAAAGGACTGACTACATAAGGACTAGAAAAGCCAGGGCTAAAGACCCAAGCTGGAAAATAACTCATGGAAATCTCTCACAATGTAAAACAAAAGCCTAAGGGGTTATCCTTTCAACAGAGGAATGGACATAAGTCAAAGGAGAGTCACATGTGGGAAAGTATGCAGTAAAGTGAACAAACCCACTGCAATTATACACACAGCATGGCTGAATCTTATGACCACCAGGTTGTGCAAAAGCAGCCAGCCACAGCGAACACATTATAATTATACAATATTATATTAGTTATTATATTATGTTATATTTTTCATCTATACACTATCATGTATAATTGAATTATATGTATTATTATATTGTATATATATTAATTATATATATAATATACAAAATTCAAAATGAGCAACACCATCTACCCTATGGCATTGTAAGTCAGGAGAGTGGTTGCCCTCTGGGAGGTAGTGACCAGAGGTGGCATGGGGGCCACTGGGGAATTGGTAATGTTCTCTTTCTTGATCTGGGTGCTAGTTAAACAGGTTGTTCAGTTTGTGAAAGTTCATCAATTCATGCACTTGTGTGTACTTTTCTCTATGTGTATTATACTTTGATAAATTTTTTCAAAAAGAGCAAAATACATATAAGACTTCATGGCTTCACATTCATCAATTTGTCCTTAATGGTTCTGAGTTTTGTGTTATATTCGGAAAACTCTTCCTTCACCTAAGATTATAACTTCCTTTTTCCTGATGCTTTCTTCTAGTATATTTTTGTTTTAATTTTATTGTTATTGCTGCTTAAATGGCATGCCCATCTAGATTTCATTTTAAAACATTATTTTATGGTGTAAGAGAATGGTCAAGTTTCATTCTTCTACGTATAGCTGTCCAAATTTCCCAGCACCATTTATTGAAGAGCCTGTTTTTTTCCAATGGATATTTTTGCCTGTTTTGTCAAAGATTATTTGGCCATAGAGTTGCGGGTCCATCTCTGGGCTCTCTATTCTGTTCCACTGGTCTATGTGTCTGTTTTTGTGTCCGTACCATGCTGTCTTGGCGATCACGGCTTTGTAGTAAAGTTTGAAATAAGGCAATGTGATGCCTCCAGCTTTGATTTTCTTTTTCAGCATTTCCTTAGCAATTTGGGATCTTTTCTGGTTCCACACAAATTTTAGGATTGTTTGTTCCAGCCCTTTGGAAAAAACCGGTGGAATTTTGATCAGGATGGCATTGAAAGTATAGATTGCTCTTGTCAGTACAGACATTTTAACAATGTTTATTCTTCTGATCCATGAGCATGGAATGCTTTTCCACCTTTTATGTCTTCTTCGATTTCTTTCATGAGCGTTCTATAGTTCCTCGAGTACAGATCCTTTACCTCTTTGGTTAGGTTTATTCCCAGGTATCTTATGGTTCTTGGTGCTACAGTAAATGGAATCAGTTATCTAGTTTCCCTTTCCATATTTTCATTGTTAGTGTATAGGAAAGGAACTGATTTTTGTGCATTGATTTTGTATCCTGCCACATTATTGAATTGCTGTATGAGTTCTGGTAGTTTAGGGTGGAGTCTTTTGGGTTTTCCATATAAAGAAGTATCATGTCATCTGCAAAGAGAGAGAGTTTGACTTCTTCATTTCCAATTTGAATACCTTTTGTTTCTTTTTGTTGTCTGATTGCTGTCGCTAGGACTTCTAGCACTCTGTTGAACAAGAGTGGTGAGAGTGGGCATCCTTGAGGCATCCTGATCTCAAAGGGAAGGCTGTCAGCTTTTCTCCATTGAGAATGATATTTGCTGTGGGCTTTTCATAGATAGACTTTATGATGTTGAGGAATGTTCCTTCTATCCCTATACTTGGAAGAGTTTTAATCAGGAATGGATGCTGAATTTTGTCAGATGCTTTTTCTGCATCTATTGACAGGATCATGTGTTCTTAAATCTTCTCTTGTTGATTTGTTCTATCACATGGATTAAATTGTGAATGTTGAACCACCCTTGCATCCCAGGGATAAATCCCACCTGGTCATGATGAATAATCTTTTTAATGTGCTGTTGGATCCTATTAGCTAAGATCTTGTTGAGAATCTTGGCATCCATATTCATCAGGGATATTGGTCTGAAATTCTCCTTTTTGATGGGGTCTTTGCCTGGTTTGGGGATCAGGGTAATGCTGTCTTCATAGAAAGAGTCTGGAAGTTTTCCCTCTGTTTCTATTTTTTGAAACAGTTTCAAAAGGAATAGGTATTATTTCTTCCTTGAATGTTTGGTAGAATTCCCCAGGGAATCCGTCATGTCCTGAACTCTTGTTTTTTGGGAGGTTTTTGACCATTCTCTTACACCATACATGAAGATAAACTCGAAATGGATAAAAGACCTTAAC
>CM052799.1:55422262-55445357 GCA_028533885.1 Nasua narica | reverse complement strand
CTCGGAGAGATCCCGGGGTTAGAAATCTTTCTCCTCAGGGTGATTTCATGGGTGTTCAGTGTGTTCTGGTAGATTTCCAGCTCACTTTTGGGGACCGGTTGCTGCAGGATCTCTTACTTCTCCGCCATCTTGCCCCCTCCTCCCTCAGTGTTTCTGAAAAACAGAATTTTGGGGGAAGTATACAACAATCCTCACTTCTCCTCCCTCTCCTGAGTATATGCTTTGAGGGGTCTTGTTCTGGTTACTGAAAGGGAAGCAAAGAGGAAATGTATTGCTTCATGCTGAAGTAGACAAGCCTATATACAGGCTTCAGTCTCCCTCATCTCCTCCTCTGGTGATCCTAGAGAGGAGGCCTTATGTTCTGGGCAACATGTTTCACTAACTCACCACTTGGAGGACAGCTCCCCTGGAGAATCACCCTTACTTTGCAAGAACTATAAATAAACTTCTACTGCATTAAGTCACTGAGACTTCAGGGATATTTGTTCCTTCACTATAGCCTATCCTATCCTGACTAATACAGGAGGATTGGAACAGAAACTACCACAAAACCTGCGTGGCAAGTGTGACATTGAGCCATAAAGTGCCTAACCCAACAGTCTCTGATCTAGGGCTCCCAGACTGGCTTGTACCCTAATGAATGTGTCTGTATATAAATCAAGAAGCTCAACACTGACAGAGATTTGGACATCCAAATGTTATGGAATCTTGGCCAAGCTTGCAAAGAAAAATGGGATTTTTCTCATGTGAAGGATCATTTTGATCTACGTTGGAGCTGAATTAACAAAACCTCATGGCAGAGGAGGCCAATCATCTATGGAAAAGGCAATGTGGGCAGTGTGGCCAATTGTACCAATATCCCTGAGTTTGCAGGAGGATAGCCAAGCCTCCTCAGTATAAACATAAACTCCTTATTTTATGTTTAATCTTTGGAGGGCTAGAATGATCAAATTGTTTTCATCGGAGGAGGGCTAGAACTGTCAACCTCCACCATTCTCCTGCTGACCTCTTGCACCTCTCTCTCAGGCCCCAGAAGATGCTGGAATGAACCAGACTCCAAAGTTCCCCAAAGAGCAGCCCAAGCCTTGAAGAATTACAAGTGAAAACCCGTGTTTCAGGGGGTCTGGGAGTCCCCAGATCGTGCCCTCCTTCTCCACCATGTGGCAGAATAATAGCTGAGTTTGGTAGAGAGTAGACTAACTCATAACTTGTAATCCATTTAGTAATGTTTTATGGAATGTCTGTTGGGATCTCAGCAGGATTCCAGGTGCTAAGGATTCAGCAGTGACCAAGCACAATCCCTGATGTTATGGAACTTATGTTCTGAGGTTGGTGAGACACATAAAATAAACAGATGAAAAAATGTTCAAATCAGATAATGCCAGATTGTGCTAAATGTCATAAAAACCATAAAATGGTAGTGTGATAAAGACTAAATTAGGTTATGGATGGTTGCTTTGGATTGAGTGATCACGTAAAGTTTCTTGGAATGGGTAACATTGCCACTGAACCTGAATTATAATTTTTTGTTATTTTTTTATACTTTTTTATTTTATTTTGTTTTATTTTTTCAG
Source organism: Nasua narica (assembly GCA_028533885.1). Taxonomy (NCBI): domain Eukaryota; kingdom Metazoa; phylum Chordata; class Mammalia; order Carnivora; family Procyonidae; genus Nasua; species Nasua narica. The sequence goes on along the minus strand of CM052799.1, from coordinate 55,443,783 downwards.
TGTTATTGTAACATGTGTATTGCTCATGTACCACAACCAGTGCTCCATGAAATACATGCCCTCCTCAATACACACCACCAGGCTCGCCCAGCCCCCCACCTCTTCCCCTCCAACAACTTGAGTTTGTTGCTCAGAGTCCACAGTATCTCATGATTCACCTCCCCCTCTAATTCCCCCATTCACCCTAACTTTCCTTCTCACAATGTCCTCCATGTTTTTCCTTATGCTCCACACGTGAGACCATATGATAATTCACTCTCTACCTTTGACTTTTTTCACTGAGTGTAATCTCTTCCAGTCCTGTCCATGTTGATACAAAAGTTGGGTATTCATCCTTTCTGATGGAGGCATAATATTCCATTGTATAGATGGATCATATCTTCTTTATCCATTCAACTGTTGAAGGGCATTTTGGTTCTTTCCACAGTTTCGTGATTGTGGCCATTGCTGCCATGAACATTGGGGTACATGTGGCCCTTCTTTGTACTGCATCTGCTTCTTTGGGGTAAATACCCAGTAGTGCAACTGCAGGGTCATAGGGTAGCTCTATTTTTAATTTCTTGAGGAATCTCCATACTGTTTTCCAAAGTGGCTGCACCAACTTGCATTCCCACCAACAGTGGAGGAGGGTTCCTCTTTCTCCACATCCTCTCCAACATTTGTTATTTACTGTCTTGTTGATTTTGGCCGTTCTAAGTGGTGTAAGGTGGTATCTCAGTGTGGTTTTGATTTGAATCTCTCTGATGGCTAAAGATGATGAACATTTTTTCATGTGTCTGTTAGCCATTTGTATGTCTTCTTTGGAGAAGTATCTGTTCATGTCTTCTGCCCATTTTTTGATGTGATTATCTGTTTTATGAGTGTTGAGTTTAAGGTGTTCTTTATAGGTCTTAGATATAGCCTTTTGTCTGTAGTGTCATTTGTGAATATCTTCTCCCATTCTGTGCATTGCCTCCGTATTTAGTTGACTGTTTCCTTTGCCTTTGGAGACATGTCCTGAAAGAAGTTGTTGTGGCTGATGTCGAAAAGATTACTGCCTAAGTTCTCCTCTAGGATTCTGATAGATTCTTTAGTCACATTGAGATCTTTTATCCATTTCGAGTTTATCTTTGTGTATGGTGTAAGAGAATGGTCAAGTTTCATTCCTTTACATATAGCTGTCCAATTTTCCCAGCACCATTTATTGAAGAGACTTTTTTGTCAAAGATTATTTGCCCATAGAGTTGCGGGTCCATATCTGGGCTCTCTACTGTGTTCCACTGGTCTATGTGTCTGTTTTTTGTGCCAGAACCATGCTGTTTTGGTGATCACAGCTTTGTAGTAAAGTTTGATATCAGGCAATATGATGACCCCAGCTTTGTTTTTCTTTTTCAACATTTCCTTAGCAATTCAGGGTCTTTTCTGGTTCCATACAAATTTTAGGATTATTGGTTCCAGCCCTCAGAAAAATGTCGGTGGAATCTTTATCAGGATGGCATTGAAAGTATAGATTGCTCTGGGCCATATAGACATTTTAATAAAGTTTATTCTTCTGATTCATGAGCATGGAATGCTTTTTCACCTTTTTGTCTCTTCTTTGATTTCTTTCATGGGCATTCTATATTTCCTCGAGTACAGATCCTTTACCTCTTTGGTTAGGCTTATTCCCAGGTATCTTATGGTTCTTGGTGCTACAGTAAATGGAATCAATTATCTAGTTTCCCTTTCCATATTTTCATTGTAAGTGTATAGGAAAGCAACTGATTTCTGTGCATTGATTTTGTATCCTGACACATTACTGAATTGCTGTATGAGTTCTAGTAGTTTGGGGTGGAGTCTTGGGTTTTCCATATAAAGTATCATGTCATCTGTGAAGAGAGAGAGTTTGACTTCTTCATTGCCAATTTGAATACCTTTTGTTTCTTTTTGTTGTCTGATTGCTGTTGCTAGGACTTCTAGTACTATGTTGAACAAGAGTGGCGAGAGTGGGCATCCTTATTGTGTTCCTGATCTCAGAGGGAAGGCTGTCAGCTTTTCCCCATTGAGAATGATATTTGCTGTGGGCTTTTCATAGATAGACTTTATGATGTTGAGAAATGTTCCTTCTATCCCTATACTGTGAAGAGTTTTAATCAGGAACAGAGGCTGAATTTTGTCAAATGCTTTTTCTGCATCAATTGAGAGGACCATGTGGTTCTTCTGTCTTCTCTTGTTGATTTGTTCTATCACATTGATTGATTTGCAGGTGTTGAACCACCCTTGCATCCCAGGGATAAATCCCACCTGGTCATGATGAATAATCTTTTTAATGTGCTGTTGGATCCTATAAGCTTGGATCTTCTTGAGAATACTGGCTATTGGTCTGAAATTCTCCTTTTTGATGGGGTCTTTGCCTGGTTTGGGGATCAGGGTAATGCTGGCTTCATAGAAAGAGTCTGGAAGTTTTCCCTCTGTTTCTACTTTTTGAAACAGCTTCAAAAGAATAGGTATTATTTCTTCCTTGATTGTTTGGTAGAATTCCCTTGGGAATCCGTCCGGTCCTGGACTCTTGTTTTTGGGAGGTTTTTGATCACTGCTTCAATATTATTATTAGATATTGGTCTATTCAGGTGGTCAATTTCTTCCTGTTTCAGTCTTGGAAGATTATGGGCTTCCAGGAGTGCATCCATTTCTTCTAGGTTGTTTAGCTTATTGGCATATAGCTGCTGATAATAATTTCTGATGACTGTTTCTATTTCCTTTGGATTAGTCGTGATCCCTCCCCTTTCATTCATAATTTTGTTAATTAGGGTCCTCTCTCTTTTCTTTTGAATTAGTTTGGCCAGTGGCTTATTGATCTTATTGATTCTTTCAAAAAACCAACTTCTGGATTCATTGATGCATTCTACTGTTTCTCTAGTTTCTAACTCATTGATCTCTGCTCTAATCTTTTTTTTTATTTTATTTCTTTATTTGACAGAGAGAGAGAGAGAGATCACAAGTAGGCAGAGAGGCAGGCAGAAGCAGGCTCCCTGCTGAGCAGAGAGCCCGATATGCGGGGCTCAATCCCAGGACCCCGAGATCACGACCTGAGCGGAAGGCAGAGGCTTTAACCCACTGAGCCACCCAGGAGTCCTCTGCTCTCATCTTGATTATTTCCCTTCTTGTGTGTGGGGTAGGCTTAATTTGTTGTTGATTTTCTAGTTCTTTAAGGTGTAAAGAGAGCTTGTGTATTTGGGATTTTTTCCATTTTTTTGAGTGAGGCTTGGATGGCTATGTATTTCCCCCTTAGGACTGCCTTCGCCATGTCCCATAGGTTTTGGATCCATGTGTCTTCATTCTCATTGGTCTCCATGAATTGTTTAGGTTCTTCTTTGATTTCCTGGTTGATCCAAACATTCTTGAGCAGATTGGTCTTTAGCCTCCAAGAGTTTGAATTCTTTCCAAACTTTTTCTTGTGGTTGAGTTCCAGTTTCAAAGCATCGTGGTCTGAGAATGTTCAGGGAATCATCTCAATCTTTTGGTATCAGTTGAGTCCTGATTTGTGACCCAGAATGTGCTCTATTCTGGAGAAAGTTCCATGTGCACTTGAAAAGAATGAGTATTCTGTTGTTTTAGGGTGGAATGTTCTATATATATCAATGAGGTCCATTTGGTCCAATGTGTCATTCAAAGCTCTTGTTTCTTTATTAATTTTCTGTTTGGATGATCTGTCTGTTACTAAGAGTGGCATGTTAAGATCTCCTACCATTAATGTATTCATATCAATATGACTCTTTATTTTGATTAACAGTTGGCTTATGTAGTTGGCTGCTCCTATAGCATAAATATTTATAATGTTAGATCTTCTTGGTGGATAGACCCTTTAAGAATGATGTAGCATTCTTCTGTATCTCTGACTACAGTCTTTAGCTTAAAATCTAATTTATCTGATATGAGAATTGCTACCCCAGCTTTCTTTTGAGGCCTGTTGGCATGAAAGATGGTTCTCCATCTCTTCACTTTCAGTCTGGATGTATCTTTTGGTTCCAAATATGTCTCTTATAGACAGCATACGGATGGGTCCTGTTGTTTTATCCAGTATGCAACCCTGTGCCATTTTATGGGAGCACTTGGGCCGTTCACATTGAGAGTGATTATTGAAAGATAAGTGTTTATTGACATCATGTTCCCTGTGTAGTCCTTATTTCTATAGATCATAAGTTCCTATTCTATGTTACTAATGGGTTCTTTCTACTTTTATAGAGTTCCCTTTAATATTCCTTGTAGTGCCAGCTTGGTGGCCACATACTTTTTTAATCCTTGCTGGTCTTGGAAGCTCTTTATCTCTCCATCCATTTTGAATATCATCCTTTCTGGATAAAGTATTCTTGGCTGAATGTTCTTCTCATTTAGTGCCTTGAATATGTCTTGCCAGCCCTTTCCATCTTGCCAGGTTTCTGTGGACAGGTATGATGTTATTCTGATGGGTCTTCCTCCAAATATAAGGAATCTCTTCCCCCTAGCTGCCCTCAGGACCTCTTATCTAAGATTATAATTTGCAAATTTCACAATGATGTGTCTAGATGATTTTCTAGACTCGTTGATCTTGGGGGATGTCCTTTTTGCCTCTAGGACATGAATACTTGTTCCATTCCCCAGATTGGGGAAATTTTCATTCAGAATTTGGTTAGCTATATCTTCTAGTCTTCTGTCTTTCTCTATCCCCTCAGGGATTCCAATAATTCTGACATTAGTACATTTCATGTCATCATTTATTTCCCTAAGGCTGTTTTCATGGTTCCTAAGCAGTTTGTTCCAGCCCTCCTCCTGTCCTTTCTTCTCTACCATCTTGTCCTCTAGATCACTAATTCTATCCTCTGTCTCTGTAACTCTAGCTGTTAGACTATTTAGATTAGATTGGATCTCACTGATAACATTTTTAACATCTGCCATCCTAGTTCTCAGTTCTGCCCTGAGGTTCTATGTTGTCAATGTTACAATAGCTAACAATGATTGAGAGCTTCCTTCACACCAAGAAGTGCTCCAAGCACTTTACATGTATGAATTATTTTAATCCCCTCAACAACTCCAGAAGATAGGTCTTATTGTCTCCATTTTACTGCTGCAGAAGCTGAGGCAGAGAAAGCTTTAGTCACATGCTTAAGATCACATGGCTGGAAGGAGGAAGAGGCAGCATTCCAATCCAAGCAGTCTGGCTCCAGAATGTGTGCTCTTCACCGCTGCACTCTGCTGCTGCTTAACCAATGCTATAAAGAAATATGTCCTTGAAAGACCTCAGCAAGCACTCCAGGGCCAAGGGTAGAGCAAATACAAAGTTTCTGTGTTTGGAAAGCAGATCTCCTGCCCACAGCAATTTCTGTTGGGACCACTGAGTCATTTCCAATTCTGTCCAAACCCAAAACAACTGTTAAAAACAGGGTAATTTCTAAGGCCTCTCACCATCGTGTCTGATCACCTCTAACAAAATATTGCCCAAAGAATATGTTGCATATTTTAGATGATCTTGATATCGAGCCAAACATAATTGCTCTCTGAAATATTAAAGCACAGCTATGGCTCCCCCAACCATCCAGGACCTTATAAAATCTAATTTCATCTTGGCAAAACTCCTTGTAAGATAAACACAAGCCTACTCAAGGAAGTCCTAATTCAATAGCATTCAACATATGCCAGCAGCTGATTGAGACAGGCCTGTAGACTCCTTGGAGGCCAGGTATGAATTGAACACATCCATTGAACTGATGTTTATTGAGTAACCCTCAGCATGCTAAACCTGTGCTGGACACAGGAAGGATACAGAAATGAGGATTTGATGACAATTTTCACCATCCTAACTTTAAAAATTACAGCTATAGCAATTTTCGTTGCCCTCCTTGACATGGTGAGAATTTCCCCCTCAGTTACTTAAAAGGTGACAGGATTTTGGAGCTGGGAAATGAGGCAAGGGCTGGCATATGCTCTGAACCTCTGATCAGGGAAAACACTCATTACTAGTAAAGTATTCGGCAACTTTTGAAGGGTTTTTTTCTCTTCACTTGGCAAAACGCATCATTTCAAGGACTGACATGATGAAAAATTCAAAGTAAAAGGAAAACTACAATAAAGTGTATGCCCCATAATCCAGATACAGGGCCATAGGAGAGCTGACAGCAAGGCTTCCTCCTCACAGGCTGAGGCTTTGCCAAGTGCTGAGCACTGCAGGTGTGCGGGGCATGCACAGGGGAGACGCAATCACTGGAACAAGATAATGATTCCACCATGAGGGTGGGGAGCATCTGCTGGAGACATGGGTAGATTTTGGCTGATTTCTCAGTCTTAAACTAGGTGGGCCAGGTCCAGACAACAGATCAAATGTGAAAATAGGTCATATTAACAGGAGTCCAGAGTCCTTAGACCAAAGGTTTCAAACTTGAGTCTGCCTCAGAATCACCTATAAGGTTTGTTCAAACACAGATTGCTGGGCTCCTGATTCAGTAGATCTGGATCAGGCCTGAGAAGATGCATCTCTAATTTCCCAGGTGATGCTGATGTTTTTGGCCCAGGGACCATACCTTTGAGAACCACTGCTTAGTGAAATGGGAGTAGATGGCAGAGGAAAGTTCTCAGAAATACATCATTTATTGTAGTAAGGTGGAAGCAGGTGGGAGTACAGGTCCAGGGGCTCAGTCATTGCTGGGTTATTCAGGAAGGTCTCTGATCAGGACCACCTCCAAAGGCATTCCTTCCCTGAGAGGAAGGAAGGGAACTAACACTTAGAGCATAGACTGTGGGTGGGCCCTAAGCCACATGCATTTACAAGGGTCACTTTAATCTTATGACAAGCTTACAAGCTAAGTATCATGTTCCCATTCCCACATCAGATGTGGAAACCCCTGGGAAAGAGACAGATAAATCAGAATTTAAATCTCTCAAACGCTAAAGGACAAGCTCTTTCCTATAACATATTTAGCTTTCAGGTGCTGTCTTTTGTGACATTTCATACAGATGCATCAATAAAACACTAAGGAAAATTACCAAGGCAGTTACAATGTTCAGTAATCAAGGTCCTATCTAGGAGAAGAACTTGTTTTATTCAAAGATGTGTTTGAAGCATTTGTCCTCCAGAAGACTTCCGGGGTCCTGAGGATTACAAAAGAGTTGATACCTGAGAGACTTCTGTCAAAGAGCCTAGGGAGGTGGGTGCCCATCTTGGGCTCACCCATGAGGACCTTACCCCACAGATTGCACAACCTCAGCATCACCCCACAGCCACTATATGACGTACCATCCATGAAAACTGATAAGTAACAACCAAGAGCTATAATTTCTGAGATACTAAACCAACACGTGCGCACGCGCATGCACACACACACACACACACATGCACTGGGCATAATAAAGCCATGGTTTTGACTTAAGTGCTTATGACCCAGTCCCTCTTTCTATCAATGTTTTTGGTTCCTGGGAGATTTCTACTCAAGAGATTCTTCACCCTGAAGAATGGGAAAGGATGTGTACCTCATTTAAGTACCCAAACCCATTTTTTCCCCTTCAAGTTCACTCAAGCCCATTTTGTTTAACGCATTTGCTTAAAGCAAAATTGCACATGTGATAAGAGATACATTATTAAGGAAAATGACATAGACATTGTCATAAATGCTCCACTGGCCAACGAGAGATGGATGTCCACAAGGTTCCACTGAGTACCCCATCCTTTTGTCCCCGACACACCATTTGCATGGGTCTGGCCTGACCTCGGGAGTGCAGCAAAGACAGGGAACCCTGTCTCAGATAGTTCTGAGGGTGGAGCTCTGATGGTGACAAAGCCTCGAGTCCCATTTCATGACTATCACCAGATTTATGTTTGGAACAATTTGCTAAAACTGTGAGCTGTCTTTCAGAATTGTCCCTAACTATGTGGTTTTTGGGTTATCTAAGCACATGGTCAGTGCTCCTCCAATCACAACTGACAAGAAACCAGGTATCGGGTAAATTCTGGGATTGGTTGCTGTCATAATGACCAAATGAGTCAGCATCATATGTGGGCAGAGGAGGAAATGCTAAAATATGGTGGGTGTTTATATATAGATACTCAGCTACTGAGATGAGCTGGCCAACTCCCAAGGGTGTACTCTGCCCTATCCCAAGGGCGTACACAAACATAGCTCAACCCATTGCTCCCCTGTTAGGCAAATATGCTGTAACTTCTGGAAGGAAATTTGACAGTGAGAATCTAAAGCTTCAAAAATGTTTATAGCTTGAGATCCAGAAATTCCACTCCTCGGAATCTAGCCTAGAGAAATCATTCTAATGCATGAAAAAAGCCTCATGTATAAAGATATCCATCATATCAGTGAAACAATCAAAACAATATAAATATCCAACCCTAGTGAAAAGTAAAAGCCTGGTAATCTGACTTTTCAGCTTGATCTCTTTGCGAAGGAATCACTGAAATCTGTACATCTAAAATTCCCAACTCAAGTATGGAAATTTAGGTACATCTGTGCTTTTAAATATATAGCCAATAAAAATGTTTTCAAAAGTATAATGACATGAAAAGATGCTTGCAGTTTTGTAGTACCTTTACATATTGAATAGAAGATTATTTCTACTAATGTAATGAACCAGATAAATGGTGGGAAATGAATATAAAGAAATATATGGAAAGCTGTACGTAAAGATGGCAGGTTGAAAATATCTGATTTTTCTCCTTTCCTAAAACTCCACTAAGGTTATATAGTCAAGGAGTTTTCTTAAAGACATAATTTCACAAAGATGGAAAAAACAGGGAGGGGCTAGAAATGAAATGCTGAAAATTGCAAAGTGAAGGGAAGATGAACTAGAGGTAATTGATTTAGCAAACTAGAGAAATTTGAATTTTAAAATGGCAGCAGGGAATTCAAGGCCAACCTGAATAATGCAACAGAATCCTCAAAAATCTCAAGCACAGTGAGCGTTAAGTATTTCTGGAAGTGGCCAAAAGAGAGAGAAGCCAAATTCAAAAGGATGGTTGGGGAATCAAGTGTTGCTCCAGATCCTATCCTCACCCTATATTGCAGGATGACTTCCCACCTGGGAAGAAGTCTGGAAGTTTCTTTCTGAGAAGGTTGGGCAGAAAGCCCTTGTGCTGGTAGAGATGACCAAGGGAAACCCTACCCAAAGTAGGTAGGTAGTCAGGTGAAATTGTGTGTACTAAATGCAGAGACCAGCCCTCTTCTCTCTCTTTGCTCTACATTATCTACTACCAATGGTGCTTTTACTGAAATGATAATATCACATCTTTTGAACTAGATTCCAGAGTTAATTGTGATGTTATATCCCTATTACCTGCATTACCTGTATATTATCAGTTCAAATGTTCAAATTTCATTTCTTCCACAGGAAATATAATTGACCTTCGGCAAAGTCAACTGCATGTATTCAGATTTCCTGAGTGCTCTAAATACAGTTAAAATTCTCAAGCATTTCCCCAGGATTTCTACCTTCTAGGAAATATCACCTATTTGTAAACCAGACACTAGCCTTTCTGACTAGTACTTTTCCCATTGCCTTTTACTGCTCCTCTGCACTAAAGAGTCTCCCCAAATGCAAAAGCCTTCCTAGTTGAGGGAAAAGATAGTAGTTCCTACAAATGTGAAGACTTAGCTGAAATAACTGTGAAACGTAAGTACATTATGGATGATTCCATCCTGATGACTCCATGACATCCCTCCTGATGGATAACTCCATCAAGATGTTTGTTTTAACAAGGGACAGATGATCATTGTGAAAGCAGCAAAATCCAGAGGAAGTGAGGAGTTTGGGCAAAGAAAAACCAGTTGCTGAGACTTCCATGTGGGCCTCAGCTCCTGTCTTCTCTAACCCTGCTCAGTCCCAAACCACTCCACCTAGGTCCTAAACCCTAAATCCTAAACCCTAAGTCCATCTGTATAAAACCACAAAGTACCTGTGCATCCACAGCCACACCATTCATGGGACTCTGGATTTAACTGTGCTGCCAAAGACCTGAGCCAAAAGTGAGTCTTGGATACCCAAGTCATCCCAGAGCCATATTTTTGCCTGACCATTCCATCATTGCCCTGAAGATGAGAAGAGATGTCTTATTCCCCTTGGCCATTCCTGTAGGAGCACCAATTCTTTGGGCTTGGCTATAGCCCCAGTCCCTGCCAACCCTCAGCTGCTGTCTGGGATCTTCTCATAGCTGAATGGTCAGGACTATCATATATGAGTCCCTCATCACTCCAATGATACTCATTGGAGTAACATCTGCCTGTTATTATGTCTCACCGACAAGCCAAAACACCGAAACCAAGACACTGCTTTAAAAACCCACCAAGATCCACTCCTTCAGCCAGATCAGATATTGAACCCTGCCTGTATCTCCCTCTTCCTTTTCTCCATGAACCTATGAAACAGGGGCCTCAGGAGCCATTCAGCCTCCGGTCTTATTGACCTTGCAGGGGTCACATCTGGTGGAAAGGGAGATGTGGGGTTGGCACATACATATCTTCACCTATTTCCCTTTCTCATGTTGAAAAGTAGTAGTTATCACTTCTGTTTATAAACAACTATATGTCAGGCACTGTGCTATATGCTTCACAAAAATCAGTTCACTCAGACAAAGGAAAAAAAAAAGAAACAAACCGAAAAATGGACTCTTAACTATAGAGAACAAACTGATGGTTACTGGGAGTGAGGGGTGGTGTATATAGGTGATGGGGATTAAGGAGCTCATTTACAAGGAGCACTGGGCAATGTATGGAAGTGCTGAATCACTATATTGTACACCTGAAACTAATATAACACTGTTTGTTAACTACACTGGAATTAAAATTTTTTAAAATTTGGTTCACTTGGTGCCCACAGCAACCGCGTAATTGATGTGATTCCCTTCATCTTATGGATAAAGAATAGGATCAGAGGGCTAAACAACACCCTCTAAGTCACACAAGAAGTTAGGAGCATTTTTTTTAAAAAAAAAAAAACAACATCCTGAATCCCATACACACATCCCTTAGATGATCAATACACATAAATTCTGCAGTGTATTGACAGGATCTTCACATTAAGGAGGGCAAAGCCCCAGGAATAGAGGAGGATTAGGGGTAATGGAGAGGGGTCATCACTCCCCATGTCCATTTTCTAAAATATACAAGGGTCCTAACACAGGAAATAGAAGCCCAGGAACCAAGCTGGAGGCAGACAGAGCTTTTTCATCTCAGGCTGTTTTCTCTTGGACCTAGATATGATCATTTTGTAGTTGGGATTAGAAAGACCGGCCTCTTCGCCACTGCCCTGCATGGGAAGGTTGCCTACCTTCCCATCTCATTGCATCTTTCTGCCTCCTACAATCTGTGTTTCCTCTACCTATGGAAAATTACTTCTTTTGAGAAGGCTGATCCTCTATCTCCCATGCCCCAGGAAGAATTAATCATTTTTTTTTCTTTGTGCTCTCTTAACACAGTGCTGTATTCTAATCAAGTGTTTACAAAGAAGCAGTGTCATATTGTGGCAAAAGCTCTGAAACGAGAGTTCAATGGCCCGGATTCTGCGGCTGCCCACTTGCTGGCTCTGTGCAATCTTCCAAGAGGCCTTTGTCCTGATCTGTAAAACGTAGATAACACTTGCCTCCCTCGCCTCACAAACAGGGCTAAATGAGATGTTTGTGAAAGAGCCTGAAAATTCTCAAGATTGGAGCCTGGGGGTGGAGGGTTTCCATTTTTATTTTTTTGTTTGTTTGTTTTTTGTTTGGTTTGGATTTTTGCTTCTCCCCCTACACCATGAGGGTGACAGTTTGTCTTAGGACCTTTTGTTCTCCACTTGGAGCCTGCAGAGTGCTTGCTACAGTGCTGTGCAGGAGTGGGTTCTCAGTAAACGTTTATTGAAATTCAAATACTCCTGCCTTGAAAGGTGAGATCTCTCATCGCTGACTCACCAGATTTGATCACCACATCACTCTGTCGTTCTCCATCCCCCACTCCCTCCCTGCATGCCTGTCTGTGTTAATTGTGATTTGTGCATGTACAGGTGTGTGCATCCCCCTCCCCGAGTCACCCTTTTTCTCTGAGCTGTAGCATCCCAGTCCTGCAGAGGAATTCTGAGACTGATTGACAGAAGCAGACAATGATAGTGAAAAGAAGTCTCTTCTCCACGTTCATGCTGTCAGTGAGCTGCTTTTTTTCCCCCTGCATCTAGTCCTGCTGTGCCCAGCCTTGAGCCTTTCACACACAGGCAGATCCAACTTGATATGCATGCTCTGGAGGGCAACACACGCAAGACCCAAGGCAGAACAAAAGCCAGCTGGGTGGAACAGACAGCTCAAAGCCAGGCTTTGAAGGTCTCTGCACAGCCTGCACACAAGGCATCTGGGCACGTGAGGCCACAGGGTTTAACAAACCAAGCCTGGCCACTCATTTCTGACACTTCTCTTTGTTTGGAGTGATATGATTGGTACGGTGCACAGTGGACAGTTGTCCAATTCAACACAGATAACCACACTGCAAAGAGCAATAACTCGGATAGGTGGTTCATCAGCAAGATAGAGTATGTGATTTTCTGTGTGAATGACTTCAGAGCAGCTAGGACAATTCTTCTTCACCCCACTGATACAAACTCACGGTGAAGCTGAAAAGCAAATGGAATTTGTTGAGGCAGATCTGGATTCCAGTACTAGTTGCATGTGTGTGCCCACAGGTGACTTCAGTTCTTTCATCTTCCATCCCATTCCTTAAATTTTTTATGAAGCCCCTTCCACAGACTTACTACTGCACTAGACTCTAGGGATATACTAGACTAAAACCCAGTCCCGACGTGAAGATCCCCACAGCCTAGTGAATGGCTGAGTCTAGCCAGACCCTCAGCACATGCTCATTCTGTGACAGTTCTTTTTCTGCTCATTCTTCTCTCCTTTATCACAGTCCCAAGCTGATATCTGAAACGTTGCTATTAAATCTTTATTTTTTAATTCAGGACTCCAAACTTCTCACTCTTCAAACTGATTTTTAATCTCTTCCATGAATCATATCTTTGATGGATTTTTGAATAACAAATATTTGGTATTTATAAATTATTCTTCAGTACATGTTAACTCAAATTATCACATCGAGTTGATAGAATTAAAGTTCAAAGAAACTTGATTTATCTGCTAGATGACTGTCTCATGGGTAAGTGTCTCTTAAATATTGAAAACAGCTCAAAGCTATTGCCTTTACTATCTACATGGAATCTTGGGGTCCACATACCTCCAACTGGAAGCCACCACTATCTGTAACTTTGTTCATACATTCATCCTTGTAAAAGGCATTTCTTCTTCCTGCCAGTTGCTTATACCTTGGTGGGATTCAATTTTGGATTCTCACCTGAGAGCAAACTTTGATGGGGCAAGGGAGACCATATGAGATTAGGAGGAGGTAGCCTCAAAGGTCTTATGGTGGGGGACCAGACAAAGAACTGGCAATATAATCCTAGCAAAAATGCATTTTACAGATTTTACTTTGCCCCTGGCTAGCTCTGAAAAGAACTTAGTGAAGAGTTTCGGATATTGCTACTCTGATGAGTTGCCTATGCTTATCCAAAAAATAACCATAACCAAATATGCCTCTCTGTCCATTCAAAAAAATTCAAGAGAAAAACTTATATGTAGAGATCAAAAATATGTATGGGTCTGTGTTCTGAAGCTTAGCAAGGAGCATATAGCATTAAGAATGAGTGAGGGTCTTCCCTGATTAAGACATCATTACCTGTCATGCAACCAGAGGAGTGGCAAACATTGATAGGCAGTAGATGAAGTTTCCTTGAATACTCATGGACTGGAGAACTCAATTGGGACAAAAGTCAGGAAAGATGTATAGAGGTCCCAAGATGGCTTTACCTTCTTTCAAGATGATTTTTTTAAAAACTTATTTCCCCCTAGTAATAATTCAGTAAAGATTATCCTCCCCAATGAAAGGTCTAAAATTCCATCCTCCTGGCAGGAAAGAAAGTTAGAGTTTACCATTAATCATGGAGCTCACTTCCCAACTTTTAATGCTTTTACAATGTCTTCTGTCTGGAACAGCAAGAAAGTCTCAGTTAGATACCCATGTGTGCGAACTAGCCCTTGGTTGCTTCTGCTGTGCCCAGTAGGGACAAATAGCAAAGTTGATCTTCTTACAAGTACAAGGTGATCATCTCTAGATATCTGTCCATCCCAGTTACAACTAATGCAAAGCTCAAGTAAAATTGAGAGAAAATAGTAGGAAATAGATTAACCCCTAATGTACTGTAAAGTCTACTATCTGAAGCCCAAGCTCTGAATCCTCCTTTTTCAGAGGTGCTAATAATACTATATTCTACTGAAGAACATGAATTAATTTTTAAAGTTATTTTAGTCACATCATTTTAAAAGAAACTTCCATTTTAGTTTCTCTTCCAAAATATAAGTAATCTTTTTCTATCAGGCTTCCTTTCCTTTATTCTTCTATATGGAAGCAATATTGTACCTGAGAAAGAGGTATAGGGGGTGGACTAGAAGCACAGCATATTCTTAATATTTTTTAATTCTATTTTCATTGGAAGCATTTTCAATGAAACTATCTTCAATAACATTCTACTAATCTTTTTTTCTAATCTAATTTCTTTTCCTTTATAAAAAAAAAGCTTTCCTTTATATTTAAACCAAAATGTTTGTGAAGGTCCTTTTAAATTCAAAGAAAATGAAGTCAGGCATTTTTGGTACAGAGAGCAATTCCAGACACAGTAGGGGAGCGCTTATGACTGAACAAAAACCCTTCTCTCACACAAAATGTGAGCTCCCTGCCTGGGGTTTGCACATTAATGACTGTATGACTCATTATTATATGTGCCTCCAAAGCTGAGGTTCTCCCTTTGCTAACCTGCTCTCTACAGCAGATGTCGAATGTTAACCATGGGACAGCAGGTGTGGCTTGAGTTGTTTTTCTTGGGGTCTTTTCTGCATCACACTTCTAAGCCTTTATGATCCAGCCAACACCAAGTTGCAAGGTCACCTAGAGGCTTTAAGTGCTTTCTGGCATAAACTCCACTCCTGTTAACAAAATCACAGTACTTCCCCAGAGTGCATCATCTTTCACCTCTCCTGTATTAGGGAGTAGTTGATGGTAGCTTCTCAAATGTCAGATGGCTTATAACTTCTGCTTCTGTCTCTGATTTTCTTCTATGAGCACAATGTGTTTATAGAGTGCTGAACAACTGTGGGCTTTGGGAAGAAATTGAATTTGGAGGAGTAGAGGTGACAAAGCACTGACTTGCTTGGATAGAGAGACCTAGTTTGAAATCCCAGTGAAATTCTTTACAAGGTGTTTGGTGGTGAAGAAGTCATTGAAAAGCCCTCAACCTCAGTTTCCTCACATTTAAATAAGAGAAGGAAATTTATTTTGTTGAAGAGTTGGGGAAAATGGGAGATATGAACAATCTGTGGGAAGGATTTGGCATAGTACCTACCAAGGGATTCTGTACCTCTTTCCACTGGATGTGGAACAGATTTCTTTGTTCCTTGAATTTGGCCTCAGTCATCTGATTTGCTTTGGCCAATGAAATTTGGTCTAGGTGACAGTGTGTCAGTTCCAAACTTGGACATTAAGAGGAAACACATGCTTCTATTCTCTCTTGCCTTTCTTTTATCATCATAAAAATGCCTTCCTAGAGGGGTGCCTGAGTGGCTCATTGGGTTAAGCCTCTGCCTTCAGCTCAGGTCATGATCTCAGGGTCCTGGGATCAAGCCCCACATGGGGCTCTCTGCTCAGCAGGGAGCCCACTTCCCCTTCTCTACTTGCCTCTCTGCCTACTTGTGATCTCTCTCTCTGTCAAATAAATAAATAAAATCTTTAAAAAAAAAAAGCCTTCATAGATATCTCTGAATATAGTTAGAGCAGACCTGCACCCAATCTGCAGTGCAAAACTAAACCCACTAAGATGGACAAGTAAATCAGCTCCCCAGCTAAACCCAGCCTAGACTAGTTGGTGCTCAACCAAACCACAAATGAGGAAAAATAAATTATTTATTATTATTAATTATTATTATTATTACTGTAAGCCAATGAATTTGGAGGCAGTTTGTTATGCAGCAATAGTGGACAGATACGATACTGGAAAAAAAATGAGTTTTCTGGTTTAAAATTAGATTTGACTAGCAGATTCAATACTGCTTTCCTGTTTAACTTCTCACTGAAATGCCAATGAAAATATAGCAAAAGGTGAAAAATCACACTATCTCAAAAACCTAGTCTAAAAGGTAAATCATGAATCTGGAAAAAATAGATATAATCTAGAGAAAACTCCATCTAAAAATTAATAGCAATAAAACTGAAAATTGAAGAGCAATCCCTCTCTACTGCCTGTCCCCATGCCCAACTATTCTGTAATCACAGCAGAATAGTAACCTTTGCACATTCCCCAAATGTTCCATAACCAAGTGCATTTTTTTTACATCCAGGGTAAGCAAGACTGTAATAGCTAGAAATAACCTGAGCAAGAGTTAAGGCAATACATGTTTGAATAAATTGTATTTCTAGGGCAGTGGAAGTTCTATGAGAAAAGTGCTGTTAACAGGGATAGAAGCAAAGAGACCCAGGGTAGCATTACATTCTAGGAATTACAGATTACCACATACAACATTCTTCAGGGCCCAATAGTGTGAGTGAGAGAGAAAGATACCACCCCAATAAAAGAGGTGAAAACCTGCCAGAAAGAAGAACTTAAACTATCAGCTGCGTGGATTTATTTGCCCTTCAACTGAATGTCCGTGATAAATTGAACCACAGCACAAGTGGACAGTAAAAGTAACCAAAAGCCTGGCTTTGAAAAATGCTGAAATCTGGTCTTATAGAAAATAGAGCAGAAAAAAAAATAGATTCTGTATTATGACAGCAATATCTAAGAAAATTACATAAGCTTTTTTCTTTTAACCCATCAATCCCACATCTCAGACTCTACCCGGAAGATATTCTACAAGTACCAGACAATAGGTGCTCAAGATTACTCGGAGGACTGGCAAACAAACCAAGGTAGCTCCTTTGTATGAAATGCTCTGCTACCATACAAAAAGAATGAGGAGACTTTATGTACTGATCTAGAATGATCGCCAAGACATACTGTTAAGTGACAAATTCAGGGTTCAAAACAGTCTCTAGAATATACCTTTTGTGTAAGAAAAAACAGGAAATACGCAGACACACACACACATACACGAGATTATTTTTATCAAAATAAATGCTGTAAGAAGAAGCCACAACTAGTACAAAAAATGGTTACCTATAGAAATAAGAGTTAATAGAATGTAGGGAGGAGGAATAGAATGTAGGGAGGAGGAATAGAATGTAGGGAGGAGGATGGGAGCAAAAATTTTCTGAGTATTCAATCTGACATACTTTAGATTCTTGAATTGCTTTGCACATTCAAAAAATAATAGTAAAATTGCACCCAAAGGGGGGAAAAAAGAATACTCTAAAATTGAAAATAGAGAAAATAAACATTTCAACTGGCATTTGAAATCAGTATTCAGACTGTACCTCCATAGAATAATATAACTAAATGCAGGGTGTGGGCCTTTGTTAGGGTCCTGATTCAAGCAACCCTCTGCAAAAGAAAATTTGAGACAACCAGGTGAATCTGAGTATGGAATGGAAATGAGATAATGCCAAGAACTTGTTATTTCTCTTAAATGTGACAATGGCATGGTGACTGGGGAAGTGAGAGATATCAGTGAGATATTATCAGTGAGAGATACGTAATAAATCACTTAAGGGTGAATTGATATATTGATATGATATCTGGGAATTTTTTTGAAAGGTGTCAGCAAGGAAAAGACAGTGTTTAAGATGTGAAGATGGATGAATAGAGCAAACAAGAGAGGCAAAATACCAGATCTTTAAAACTAGGTAGTGGGCACATGCAGGTTCACTTATTCCATGTACTTTTATGGTGTGAATACCTGTAATAAAAATTCATATAAAAAGATCATTAAATATGAAAGGGTTTTATTTTGAAAAAGAAGATTATAAATATATAACAAAATGTAATATGTGAATGAATGAACCTTGATTCAATCCTTTTTTAAGAAAAAAAAAAGAAAGAGCTCTAAAAGACAGTTTGGGGATAACTAGGAAATTGTGAGTATGGACTAACTCATAATAGGGAATTATGTTTAATTCTTTTAAGTAAGAAAGTGATTTGAGCTTATGGAAGAGACCATTTCTATTCTTAGGGGAATTAGGCCAAAGTATTTAGGGGGAAAGTGTCATAATACACAGAGTCTTAATTTCAAATGGCTCAGCACAAGGGTAATATAACATATACCCCTTTTTATATGGCTGAAAATGTTCATTTAAAAAACCTTAAAAAACTATTAATGTCTAGCAAGAAACTACAGAGAATTTTAAAACTCTCAGGGACATAATGAAGTCTTGAATAGGTGGAAAGATATCCATTGTATTGGGATTTTTAAAATGCAGAATGGGAGAAGATATTTGCAAATGGCATATCAGATAAAGGGCTAGTATCCAAATAATCCAATCAATAGATGGGCAGAAGATGTCAACACACATTTTCTGCAAAGAAAACATCCAAATGGCAAATAGACACATGAAAAAGTGCTCCATATCACTTGGCATCAGGGAAATACAAATCAAAACCGCAGTGAGATACCACCTCACACCAGTCAGAATGCTAAAATTAGCAAGTCAGGAAACCACAGATGTTGGTGAGGGTGCAGAGAAAGGGGAACCCTCTTACACTGTTGGTGGGAATGCAAGCTGGTACAGCCATTCTGGAAAACAGTATGGAGGTTCCTCAAAAAAGTTGAAAATAGAGCTACCTTATGACCCAGCAATCGCACAATTGGGTATTTACCCTAAAGATACAAATGTAGTGATCTGAAGGGGCACATGCACCTGAATGTTTATAGCAGCAATGTCCACAATAGCCAAACTACAGAAAGAACCTAGATGTCCATCAACAGATGAATGGATAAAGAAGAAGTGGTATATATATACAATGGAATACTACTCAGCCATCAAGAGAAACGAAATATTGCCGTTTGCAATGATGTGGAGGGAACTAGAGGGTATTATGCTAAGCGAAATAAGTCAGGCAGAGAAAGACAATTATCACATGATCTCTCTGATAGGAAGAATTTGAGAGGCAGGGCAGGGGTTTTTGGGGGGTTGGGGAGAGAAATGAAACAAGATGGGATGGGAAGGAGACAAACCATAAGAGACTCCTAAACTCACAAAACAAACTAAGGGTGGTTGGGAGGTAGGGGGTGTAGGGAAAGGGTGACCGGGTTATGGACATTGGGGATGGTATGTGCTATGGTAAGTGCTGTGAAATGTGTAAGCCTGACGATTCACAGACATGTACCATGGGGCAAATAATATATTATATGTTAATAAAAAATCATAAAAATAAAATAATAAAATAAAATAAACGCAATAGTAAAAGATAACAATTTTCCCTCGATTTTTTTAAGTTAATGTGGTTCTAAGTTTAAAAAAAAAGGGGGGGGGAAGCAACAGTGGTTGTTGTAGAGAGATAGGCATTTGGGAAGTGAGAAGAAAGAAAACCTGAAAAATTTTAGAATCAGATGATGGGATTACACATTAATTCAACTATTTATGAAAACTATTTGGCAATAGCTAACAAGGTGGAAGATGTGCATGCTTGATGCCCAGCAATTCCACTCCTTAAGAAATTTTACATACGTGAAAGAAGAAACATTCAAGAACGTTCATAGCAGTGGTGTGAGTAACAAAATCTTTTTTTAAAGACTTAGAAACAACCTAAATGTCCATCAATGGAATGTGTAAATAAGTTGTGGTATATTTATGTAATGGAATACAAGTAGTAAAAAGAAATTAACGCAGCTGAATAGCAAGAATTTAATACTGAGCAAAAACAAAACATCAGGAAGAGATCATTCAATAATTTATGCACCCTTCAAAAACAGGTAAAGCAAAACAATCCATTGTAATATATGTAAGTGCTTACTTATACTGTATGTAAGTCCCTCCAAGTTCTCCTCCTAAGTAATATTCTCTCTTTCAGGCTAGTGGAGGCTCAAGTGTTCATTTAGCACAACCATTTATTACTTTTGGTAGAATATTCACTTATATTATTCAATCTTTAATGAAAATCATTTAAAATTATATGAAACCTCACTAATGGCTATATATATTTAACCTGGAAAATAGCAAAAACTATGGGTAATGAAAGGGGATAAACTTACTGTATTTATTGAAAATATAAGCTATAGCAATTAAAAGTAATGTGACTTAAGAGAAGAAATAGAAAAATCAATGGAAGAATCTAGAGGGCCCATAAATGACCTTAAAATTGAAATGTGATAAAGTAGGGATATTTTATCAGAAATGAAAAGTATTGGCACAATTGACTTACCATTTGGAAATAAAGTGGAGTTGGATCAACACTCCAAACTTCATACCAAGATATATTTCAGATAAATTGATGATTTAAAAGTAAAATACAAAGCCCTAAAACTATTAGAAAAATTTGTCATTGGCTTTTTAAAAATAATCTTGAACTAAGAATACCTTTAAAATTAAAGACAAATTAGAGCCTCCTGAGTGGCTCAGTCATTAAGCATCTGCCTTTGGCTTGGGTCTGGCTCCAGGGTCTGGATCCCAGGGTCTGAATCCCAGGTCCCCATCAAGCCCTACCTGGGGCTCGCTTCTCAGCAGGGAGCCTGCTTCTCCCTCTCTTGCTCCTGCTGCTTGTGTTCACTCTCTGGCGCTCTCTCTCTCTCTCTTTCTCTCTTTCTGTTAAGTAAATAAATAAAATCTTTAAATATATATATATTTAAAGATAAATTTAAAAGCTGGAGAAGCACTTTTGCAATGCATATGATTGATACTGGGCCAGCATTTTAAAGGTCATTTTATTATTGTAACACCTATTTCACACTAACTAGAAATCAAATATTATGATAAGTACTTTATATGAATTATCTATTTTAATAAGCAAACCTAAATGGTAGATACTCTGATTGTCCACATTTTATAGATTATAGAATTGAGGTACTAAAAGATTACAAAACTTGTATCAGGTCAAACACCTGATAATGAAATCAGGACTTGAAACCATGAAGACTAACACAAGAGGCCCATTTAAAACCACCGTTTTATGCTGCTTATGAACAAGTTCTTAAAAATCACCAAGAATAAAAGGTAACCCAATTTAAATAAAAAGAGAGGATAAAGCATATGCAAAGCAATTCTCAAAACAATAAATACAAATACAAATAAATAGTCATATATAGATGCCAAGAAAACAACACCAAGATACCAATACCCATCAGATTGGCAATCTTAAACAAATGATAAAACTAAATATTTTTTAAGAAGTGGATAAAGATTTGTTCTATCACATGGATCGATTTGCGAATGTTGAACCACCCTTGCATCCCAGGGATAAATCCCACCTGGTCATGATGAATAATCTTTTTAATATGCTGTTGGATCCTATTAGCTAGGATCTTGTTGAGAATCTTGGCATCCATATTCATCAGGGATATTGGTCTGAAATTCTCCTTTTGGATGGGGTCTTTACCT
>CM052799.1:55404028-55421762 GCA_028533885.1 Nasua narica | reverse complement strand
GCACTACTGGGTATTTATCCCAAAGAAGCAGATGCAGTACAAAGAAGGGACACATGTACCCCTATGTTCATAGCCGCAATGGCCACAATTGCGAAACTGTGGAAAGAACCAAAATGCGCTTCAACAGATGAATGGATAAGGAAGATATGGTACATCTATACAATGGAATATTATGCCTCCATCAGAAAGGATGAATATCCAACTTTTGTATCAACATGGACAGGACTAGAAGAGATTATGCGGAGTGAAATAAGTCAAGTGGTAAGAGGCAATTATCTTATGGTCTCACTTACCTGTGGAGTATAAAGAAAATCATGGAGGGCATTGTGAGAAGGAAGGGAAGGGTGAATGGCGGGAAATCGGAGGGGGTGATGAACCAGGAGAGACTGTGGACTCTGAGCAACAAACTGAGGGTTTTGGAGGGGAGGGGGTTGGGGGGTAGGCAATCCTGGTGGTGGGTATGGAGAAGGGCACGTATTGCATGGAGCACTGGGTGTGATGCATGAACAATCTTGTAACACTGAAAAATTAAAATAAACATATTTGGGGAGAAAAAAAAACAAAAATGTGAGCATAATATAGGACTATGACCCAAGGAGAGAATTTAGATCAAGATCATCAAAAAGCCTTCATAGAATACATCAAAAGGACATCTGAAACACACATATGGGAGACACAAGTTATATATACATACATATACACACACGTACTTATCCCTATATACATGTACATACATATACATACACATACACTTGCCATAAGCATTTATATGTAATTATTCAAAAAGAATAGTATCCAATTCTATCTTTTTTTATATTCTCTATCTCTAGTCCTCCCTCTCTAACTCAAGACTCAAATCTCTCTCTTTTTCTTTACCTTCCCTGCTCATCTCAAATCAAAAATGCCAATTTCTAAGATGACTCTTACCAGACCAAACACTTAGAATTGGGGAAAAGCAGTATTTTTTACAAGCTAACTTGGGATCTGTTATCATTTTTTAAAGATGACACTTGATTTCTCACCTAATGTGCTAGAGAATGGCAGAGAGGAGGCCTCTAGGGAGAGAATGAAATTTTCATAGCTTAAACACTAAAAATAACAGCCCCATAACACTGAATCTCATTACCAAGCAGCAAACGCTTTCGCTCTCCCTTCCACTTTGGTGTTCACAAGATGCCTTTCAGAAGCCCACACATTCACGCCACCCCCATCACACATAAACACAAACACACACACACACACACACACACACACATACACATACACCACCAGTTATGCTGTTACCTCTGGTAAACTTG
This sequence comes from Nasua narica, assembly GCA_028533885.1. Lineage (NCBI taxonomy): Eukaryota > Metazoa > Chordata > Mammalia > Carnivora > Procyonidae > Nasua > Nasua narica. The sequence goes on along the minus strand of CM052799.1, from coordinate 55,420,464 downwards.
GAAAATTTGTGTCAGAACTAGATGGTTCTCTTGTCAGGTTATCATAATTTACTGCCTGGAAAATAAGTCTGTGATTGCAGACCATTTTGCTCCTTATGTGGCAGATTTGGACAGAGCCGGGGAGAATAATGAATGCAGCTGCACGTCCAGTGTGTTGGAGTGGATGGAGATTCAGACCCAGAGTGAATTAGAGAAAGAGGAAACCTGAGCCAGAGGCACGACCCAGCTCACTCAAGCTTTGTCAGTCACTGTTTACATCATGCTCACCCATACAATAGATACTGACAATATTTCCACATATTTCTAAGCTGCTACTCTCTGGGGAAGTCTAAAAGTTCATAGTGGCCTTGTAAATAAGTTCCAAATCTTTAAAAGACAATGAAACATGAAATCGGCATTTCACCAATCACTGCATCAGACTTCCCTATGCCTCTAGCAAAGGACGATTTGCAAGGCCACCTAAAATCAATGAGCCACCGGGAGAGCTCTAGAGCCCATGTAGGCGCTGGTCCTGCTCTTGTCCTGCTCTGCTCTTTTGCCCTTAAATCCTGTTGTAAGTCCCCTGGTGAAAGCTGTAACCCTTCCTCCACCCCCCAGAATCTTGTCCTAGAGTGTTCCAGGGGGAAAAAAGATTGCTTTCTCTCTTCCTGAGGGCCTCAAACACTAAAAATCACCAAGGCCCTTCTTCATTGACTTCAGGAGAGAAACATTTCCTTATCCTGCCAAGGTCTCAATTAGCAGAATACAGGATTCACGTATTCAATTCCATTGACACTTGATGTGCTAGACTTTAAAAAAACCATTTCAACATCTGCAGTGCACTTCAGAGTTTAAAATATCTTCATACCTCCTCACCTCAGTGAGTGCTTTCAATAAGGCTCTGGGAGAAGCATGTAGGTAGTACTCTCCTATCTTACAAATGAGTTAGGAAGGCTCAGAGTTAAGGCAGCACAGAGGACAAGGTCAATGGGAAAGACTGGCAACAGGACGCTAACAGGTCCCTGAATTGAGGTCCATTGGAATGGACTATATTAACTTGTCTTTCTTTCTGACGGAAAAACTCTGATGTCAGATGGACCTAACTTTGCCACTCAGGCAAACTTATGAATTCCTCCAAGTCAATTCACTAATCTCTAAAATTGATTTATTGTCCTGCAAAGGCTATTATGATTCGGGGAGATGGAGAATTGCAGGCACCTGGCACAGAGCTGGGCATGCGTTCTAGGAATGTTAACTCCCTTTATGCTTCTCCCCCACTGTCTGCCCCAGCTTCAATACCCACACCAGTATCATCACCATAATTGCCACTCTGATGGTAATGACACCTCTCCTGCTTCCCATGCTTACTATGTACCAGGCACCGTGCTGAGTGCATCCAGGCACTCTTCTATTTAATCCTTGCCACAACTCTACGAAGTAACATTATTAGCTGCCTTATTGAAAAGCCTGAAAAAAAGCTCTAATTCTCAGTGCAGTCATGAAAGGTTGAGATTCCCTGTCTGGTCTGTCTGATTCTACTGTCCCAATCTCAGTCACTTTGGTACACTACCTGGACATCCAGGTCTTCTCCTGAGCACAGTTTTCTCTGGTAGCCTCAGACATCTGCCCTCCTCCACTCTGTCCTCATGCCCTGGTCCTCATTTGCCCTGAACCACCATGTAACTAGACTAATAATAGCTTCCAGGACCTGGGCTCACAGGGCTCTCATCAAAGGTTGCAAGATATAACAAATAAAAATTCAGAATATTCAGTTGAGTTTGGATTTCAGAAAAGCAACAAACTAGTTTAGTATTAGCATGTCCTAAATATTGAATGATATACTGACTTGTATGGGACCCATTTATACTATTTTATACTACAACTATTGATTGCTTACCTAGAATTCAAATTTAACTGGGCGTCCTGTATTTTATCTGGTACTCTTGGGGACTTCCCATACCATAACAGCCTCTGTCTATTCTGTGTGCCCCATGTCTGTTAACCCTCTTCCTCAAACCACACTGTGGTAGCCTGGTACATCAGTAGATTTTTAGGGGACCATGCCTCCAGTACTCACATTTTTGTAAAGTTCCCTTTTCTTGAATCTGGACCAACCTATGACATTAACAAGAATACAGTGCAATTGATTCTGTGCCTGTTCTGAACCCAAGCCTTCAGGAGTTTCTGTGTTTGCACTCTTGGAAGTTCTAAGCACTCATGTAAGAATTCTTCTCACACTGCTAGAGAGACTGCATGGAGAAGTCAGATTATGGAGAGAAGTCCCAAAACTACATGAAGGAAAACCGAGGAAAGCAGCCAATAGCAAGAATCAAAGCCAAACATAGGGTCCTAGTCAAGCCATTCCATCCGGACCCTAGCCATTTGAACCATCCGTGATCAAGTGTCCAACATGTGAGAGAAGAGGGCATTCCAGCTCCAGCAAACTCAAGTGAAACAGTAATACTCGATCCTCACTGTGCCCTGTCCAAATTCCAGACCTTCATAAACATGAGAAAGTAATGATACTTTCTACTACCAAGTTTCAGGGTGGTTTGTTATGCAGCAAGAGGTAACTAGAACACATTCCTAAGTATTTTTTCTATAAAGTTTAGGGGTTAACATAAGCACCCAGTTCAATCCACTTATTACCACGGATTCCCCCCAACCCAATCTTTCAAGCTCTGAGTCTAGATCCAAGAGCCTCTGTAATTATAACTTTAAAGGCTGCCGGAGCCCATATTTTCAGTTACAGCTGTGAACTAAGATGTGACAGGGCACAGTGGGCAATCATCTTGTTCTGCAGCAGAGCAGAAGCAAGCCAGCACCAGCCCACACCCAGGGAGACAGTAGTACAGTAAGGCTGAGAGAAGATTGCCTGGCACCTGCCTGTTCTCAGCTGGGGCTCCTGCCAATCCCATTAGTTTTGTGCTTACATAATCACAAAGTCCACCTACGCACCTTTCAAAAGAAAAATTCCAAGAACTGTGGACCATAATATACATCTGAATTATTACCTGGGTTGGTACACTGAGGGGAGGGTTGATAAACACACAAGGAGAAAAAGTGCTAGCAGCATCGACAGGAAAACACAAGACCTTCTAATCTTGATTCACAGTTTAAAAAATAATAATGCCATTATTTGACTCCCAAAATTGGTTAAGTCATATCCTATGCTTCATGTTTAATGTCCAATATACTGATTAGGCTTGATTTCAGTGACAGAGTTCTGTATAGACTATTAAGAAGAGAAATTCCTAATTCCCCAGAATTAGGATTGATATCACTGGGCCCTTAAAATATGTGTATCATCAGAAAATGTATTAAGGGTAAAAACCTTTTGACAGAATTAGTTAATGCTGCTGAAAAGGAAACCTCAGAGGGAAGACTCTCAAAAGAGAAAGCACTGGCTTGGAGTCTTTGCATTAAACCACAATATAGGTACTAGAGAGTAAGAAATTAACTAGAGATATGGCAGTTCTTTTTAAGGAATCAAAAATGCCTTCATTTTAACTTAATTGATTACTCCAGAGTAGACTTCTCAAGAAAGAAACTGCCCTGTGGCTAGATCCTTTAATTGAAGGTATATTCATTTAATGAATATACCTTATTTGCCAAGCACCATGATTGGTTCTTTGCCAAGCACCATGATTGGTTCTGGGGATTTCACAATAATTAGCACATGGTCCGGGTCCTCAACATACGTACTGGTTCACCCAGGAGCCACAGCTAAAAGTAGACTCTTCAGGCGGAGAGCTGATAGTCGCCCTATGTGGGGAGATAAAGGAGGAAGTGGTATGGTCAGCAAAGTTCTCATAAAGCTACAAAGACAATTCTGCATTAGGCTTAATACCTTTCAGACTTGTGCAATTCCTATGATTCAATTTAGGAGACTGACTTTTCATGTGACCTTGAGAAAGCGGGTGAGTCTGTAAGGAGCCCATTGGATAGCTTTATCTAAATGCTGATTATTTCCCATGGCATTGAGTTTATGGTGTCAGATAGAATTGGATTCAAATCACTGGCTTTGGACATATTACTACCTTTTGAGACTCGGTTTCCTCATCTGCAAAGTGGGGATAATGACATTTACTTCAGAGTTATTGTCAAGTGTACATGAGAGCAGAGCAATTTAGATTAAGTTACTAGGAAGCAGAACTAAAGCTTAGTTCATGGATAAGTGACTTACGAAGAAAATGTTCCCAAAGAATTCAGCAAGGGAGTGGAGGAAGCAGGACAGGGAGGAGTAGGAAGCCAAGTGAGATGCCATCTCAAGGACAAGCATTCAAAAGATGACCTCAGCCTGATTCTACAGGGAAGCTCTCAAGTGTGTTATGTCCCAGAGTTTGTCTCCATTGGAGGTGAGGGAGCAGGACCTTCATATTCCTGCATTCGTCAGTCACCAGCTAAGAGCCACTGCAGGATTGGAAGGAACCCTACACTTGCAGACACTTCCAACTCTGCACACTTCAGTGAAGCAACTCCCACAGCAGAGCCCAGTCTGCCAACGACAGCCTCTGAGATTGGCTGTTGGGAAGGAAATCCCCATTGAAGCTGGGGGATAGATGCACACAAATGGCAAAGGTACCCAAGGGAGTCTGGGTGCAGCACCAGTAGTAGTCACTTCAATCTGCTCTTCCAGACACACGGTAGTTACTCAGTAAATGGCCCTTTCTCCTTTTATCTAGAAGGGGGTTGGGGTGGCACACACATCTCCACTTTTTGCACTTTGTAGTCAAGGCAATCTATAGGCTCTCTCTTATTTGCAGCTCAGAATCATGTTTTATGGCAATACATTGAGACTTCCAAGTGTGCAGAAAAACCCACCCAGGTCCAAGGAAGAAAAGGAAGGGTGAATCAGTGACACACTCTCATGGTCTATTGCCCTTCAATCCTCAGTTTCTCCTCTGGCAATTACCTAGTAGACTGGAACAGTCCCTTTCACCACTGTTTTACCACGGTCTCACCTGCAGGACAGAAAGTAGCTAACAAGGGAACAGGATAATCAGGCAATGTTGGAACAACACAGGCATCGTTGGTTCCCTGCCCCATTGAGAGACATTTTGCTTCAGTGTACTGCAGTGACTGGGCGTCTACACCAAGAAGTGCCCTTTACTTCCCACTAATGCGGGGCCAGTGGCTGTCCCCATCTAATTCTCTTAGGGGTGACTGCCTCCCCAAAGCTAGACCAGACCTCTCATAACTTGGGAGGGGTTGGTGCCCAAATGAAGGAAAGCACATTGTTCGAAGGAACCCAGTGTCCTAAACAAGGAGGGAAGAGAGAGGTCAACACAAATCTGGAACTTCAGCAAAGGGGTCTGGGGAGAGCTGAGGTCTACTAAGAGTCTGGTTTGGGCCAGGATCTCTATTTCTTGGGTTTAAAAACTCATTTTAGTAGCTGCAGTGAAACATCTTTTTATGAGAGAACAATTTTTGCTTAGGAAAATATTTTGATAGACTACATTGTCTGGGGAAGTTGAGACCCACAATCCTAAGAGCTTGGTCCATAAGAAAACAAAGAAGTTAAGAAATTCAGTTATTCTACCCAGTAAGTTAAGCATTTGGAGGCTAGAGCCAGTGAGGAGAGAAGGATTTGGAAAAGTGTGAGAGAAAATAAGACACAAGGCTGAGTCGACTACACTCCAGGACTAATGCCAAACTCTATAGTCTCTTGATCTTCAGGTTCTTCTCACTGGGATGGTCCTGTCCTCGAGCCTGTAACTATGACCCCTACCAAGACATTTGTCCAGGGTCTAACTCTACATGAAGCCATAGGCTCTTGTATCCTAGGACTCCCATGCCAACAAATTGAGCTCCATTGTGCCTGGGCAAGGCCCAAGCTGCCCATGACTTCTAAGCAGCAACAGGAGCCCCATCATCCATGGCCTTGCTTGGCCAAGTAGGCTCCCAATTATCCCAGTTCTTATCTGTCACTCTGGACACCTGAGGATGAACAGGGGACCTGCCTCTTGCCATTAACATTGCACTAGGCTGGAGCATCTGTAAAGGCCTGTCTTGTCTTCCTGGCAATAGCACCTCGAGAAATGACCCATGTCCAAGGCCTCCTGCAGACAAGCAGCTTGTGCCTGTCTTCTTGCTAACTCTCTACTACTGATATTTTATTCTGCCTTTGCTTTTAAGTGAGGTGTTTTTAAAATGCTGCTAACCCCAAAAGACTCTAAGTACTTGAGAGCATGAACTGAATTGTTTTCATCTCTGCCCTGCCACAGCCCTCATGCCATCAGTCAATGGTGTTGCTCCCGGGGCAAGCCAGGGTCTCTGCCCCATTCTGAGTAAGTAGAGTCATGGATCAAACTGACATCTTCTTAAATTATAATTCCATCTGGGGTTGAGAACGTGGGGAAACGCGCATGATCACACATAACTGGTGTCAAGTACATTAATTCACCCTCTCTAGAGGTATTTGGCAATAATTATCAAGGGCCCTAGTGTGCATGCCCTTTGATCTCATAATTCCACTTTGGGAAACATACCTACAGGAAAGCACAAAGTTTCATGTGTAAGGAAATTCTCATAAGGAAATATTTATGATAGTGAAACCTGGAAATAGCTTACAAATCCAATAACAGATAAATAAGTTTTATTATGTACAAATAATGAAATATTTTGTAGACATTAAAAACTAATGTTTGAAGAATAATTATTGGTGTAGGAAAATATTCAATTTATATATATAATAATTTATATATAAAATTATAATTTTTCTTTCCAAAATGACATAAATTTATAAATTTATAAATATACCAAAATGTGAGATTGTGAATATTCATTTTTTATTGTTTCATAATTAGAAAAAATAAATATAATCAATTTTTTAACAAAAAGTAAGCCTTTGAGTGAAAGTCATCAAAAGGTAGATTTATTTCATGGCCAATTACTGAGAAGCTCCTACACAGCCAGGCACTGTACTAGAAGCTGGAAACTCTAAGATTAATAGAACTCCCTTTCTTTTTTTCCTCCAACTTTATTGAGGTATAACTGAAAAATAAAATGTGTGTATATTTTAAGTGTACAATGTGATAATTTGATATACATAAATGCTGTGAAATGATCTCCACAATTAAGCTAATTAATACATCACTTCAGTGATTACATCAGTCACTTCTGTTAACCGTGTGTGTGTGTGTGTGTGTGTGTGTGTGTGTGTGTGTTGAAAACACTTAAAATTTACTCTTTTAGCAAATTTCAAGTATATGATACTGTGTTACTATGATCACTATGCCTTCTGTCAGATTCCCTAACTTATTCACCTTATAACAGGAAGTTTGCAACCTTTGGCCAACATCTCACAATCTCCCCCGCCCTGCTCACCCACAAGCCCCCAGTGATCACCATTCTACTCTCTGCTTCTGTGAGTTAATTTTTTTTAGATTCCACATATAAGTGATACCATACATACAGTATTCGTCTTTGTCTAGCTTATTTCACTTAGCATAATGCCCTCAAGTTTCACCCATATTGTCACAAATGATGGAATTTCCTTCTTTTTTATAGTTATTCTATTGTGAAGAATATCTTTTTATTTACTCATCCTTTGATGGAAACAGGTTGTTTCTATATCTTGGTTAGTGTGAATAATGCTGCAATGAACATGAGAGTGCAGATATCTCTTTGAGACACTGACTTTTTACCTTGAGATATACACTCAGAAGTAGGATTGCTGGATCATATGATAGTTCTATATTTAGTACTGTTTCCCATATTGGCTGCACCAATTTACATTCCCACAGGCAGTGCACCAGGGTTCTTTTCTCCACAACCTCATCAATATTTGTTATGTTTTGTCTTTTTGATGGTAGCCATCCTAACAGGCCTGAGGTGATATCTCACTGCCATTTGTATTTACATTTCTGTGGTGATAAGACTGCTGAGTTGTATGAGTTACATTTTACATACTAACCCCTTATCAGATACATGGTTTGCAAATATTTTCTCCCATTCTGTAGGTTACCTTTTCATCTCACTAATTATTTCCTTTGCTGTGCAGAAGATTTTTTAGTTTGATGTCGTCTCACTTATTTATTTTTGCTTAGTAGAACCCACTTTCCACTTAATAGAATTCACTCAATGCAACAGAGGTTGATTTGTCATCTGGCAATGACCGTAAAATGTGATTAGCATGGCGGGAGCACAAATGAGGGAATTCTGACTTTGATGGAGGAAGTATTAGAAAAACTTCACAGAGGAGGTGATACTCCTTCAAGTATCTTCATTCAGCCCTGCATTTATTTTATCCACAATGTGTTTCAAACACCAGCAATGTCCCAGGAACTGTGCTGGATGTTGAAATACAATGATAAAAAAGCTCATGGCTCCTCTACTCAAGGACATCACTAACCAGTGTAGGACTGAACTTTCAAGGCTGAAGGGGCATTTGCCTCCTTGCAAGTCTCTGGCTGGTCACCACCAGTACCCTAGTGCCTCTCATCATTTCAGCTTGAGAATCCAGCTCTGTTTCCTCAGATTGCATTTAAAATCCTTGGTTCTTAGCTCTGAACATCCCTTTGTGTCTACTCTAGAGATGCCAGGCATGTCCTCCTTATATCCTCATTCTACCTTCTGTGAGAGTCACTTCCCACATTTCTGCTGAGTGCACTGTGGGCTACAAAACCTCACCCCCTGGTTATATCTGATGGATGGGAAAGGACCCTAGATACAAGGTGAGCCTATCAGGTTCTCCCAGGAGTTTGGAGTAGCACACACAGGCCTATAAGCAGTCTCCATTGAGTGCTCCTGGACAGCACTATCCAGCAGGGTCTGAAATGGCCTTTTTTGGCCTGTGACACAAAGTGTTAGAGGAATCAAGGCCACAGAAAGAGAGTAGTGCCCAGAGAGCAGGGCACCTTGTAGGGAACTATGAAGTGAGCTGCTATGTTGCCATCTTCTGCATTTGGATTCTGGAAAATGTCTCCCCTGTTATCCTCTGTTGCACAAAAGCTTGTTGAATGGCTTTCTCCTTCCTGCAAAAGATACTCTGATCAAAACAATCTCCAAAAGAGGGTTTCCTGAAACCCTTAGAGGATCGCACAAATTTACTGAGACCCTCTGGTTATATCAAGACTGGGTCATGCTCTGAGCCTTGCATAAGGCACATGCTCAATAAATAACTGTTGTCTGAATGAATGTAGAAATGAAAAGCTGCCCCAAAGGGTCTTCTCTGGCTGCCAGAGTCCTCATTTACCTGTCTGACATCCACAGCACTACAAGGAAAGTGGTCACACGGGCTCATGCACAGCTTGGATTCTTGCCTCAAACTTATTCTGGTAATCATTGAACACCTGTTTTCTTTGGCAGTCTGGGTTGCACTGAGCCATGCCAGTGAATATTAGAGTTCTTCTCTGCTCCCAGTCTCTAGTGAATGATGGCTTTTGTGACAAGGAAAATGCTCAGTGTTCTCTTGAGTCCCATCAGCAGTCAGAACAGTAAGGATTGGAGCACAGAATCAAGCACAGACAACCCACAAGTGAAGATTTAGTTCCTGGTTAACGGGAACAGGCTTCACAAGTAGTTTTGGAAATGAGGTCAAACCCATTTGTTTCCAGATGGTCCCAGAGTACAAAAAAATTCAAAGGGTAATGGAAAATTTTCAGGCATCATATGGTCATTCATCATATCTAACCAGCACTTTGATTCCTGAAATGTTGGATATATCTGTCATGGAAGTTAGCTGTCCCATCTAAGTGGACTTTTTCTTTTCAAAGTAAAGAAACACCTTTCAATTCAAGGATTTGTAAGGTGCATCTCAATCACTCCTTCCCTGTTGCTGTCAAAATTCATATATACATGTATGAATTATATATATGTATATTATACATATCTATATGTATAATACACAGATATATTAGCTAACATATATAAATATATATTAGCATTATTTTTTCTTCTTTGTATTATTCATTTAACAATATTTATTGAGTACCTACCATTGATTAAGCTCTCTTTTGGACACAGAGATAGAGTAGTGAGCAAAACAAACTCCCCTGCTTTCACAGAACATATATTCTAGTTGGCATCTAGAGGAAGAAAGACAATAAACAAACAAAAAAAGAAATATATATGACTAAGGAGAAAAAAATTCAGAATTATGTTGATATATAGTTCCCCAAGTAAGAGAGAGTTGCTATCTTAAATAGGATCCTCAAGGAAGAACTCACTGAAATTATGACATTTGGAGGAGATCTGAAGGCAGTGTGGAAGTCAACCCTACATATATATATATCCAGGGAAAGAATGTTCTGGGCAGAGGGAACAGCAGGTGCAAAGGCACTGAGGCAAGAGATGCTTGGAGCGGAGTGTTTTAGGTTCCTATGTTTCAGGAAAGGAAGGAATGGAGTCAGTAAAGAGAAGAGGCTAGAACATGAAGTCACAGATGTGTATGTAAATACTTTCTACTAGACTGTGAATTCTAAAAAGCAAGGACAATGTCTTATTCATCTTTATTCCCTTCCTAGCTCTTCCTACAGCTCCTGGCATGTAAGAGTGTTTTAATAAACATTAGTTGTGGTTATAAATGAATGACAGTTTATTTATGCTTTATGCCATGTCTAGTGCATTCCTTCAATTATTATGAAGTAAAGAAATTTAATTTAACTTTCATTTCTTTTAATACTGAACTAGGTTTAATTCCTCAGGCAATAGATATAACTCTGTTTAGATGATGAGTGGCTGGCTGGATGGATGGCTGGCTGGCTGGATGGATGGATGGATGGAACAACAAACTTAGATACATAGATGTCAATGTCAGATTTAAGCAAAACTCTAGCATGACCATGATCCAATGAGCTTCTCAATTTATCCTTGACCTATTTGCAATTTTTATCCAAATGTTGCAGCATGAGGAGTGGGAGTCACCAGCCTAAGTGGGTGAGATTATGGTTTGCTGAAATCACCACCGTCTCCAGCTCAAGAATGTTGCACTATTGTCACTTGACTATAAGCACAGTTCTGGGCATCTTTATCTCCCTAGCCTGGAAATATTATTGCTCTGAGTCAGTGATTCTGACTTGTCTCCTGATTGTATCTCGTGTCTTTTTTTTCCCCACATTCCCGGATGCTTTATAGGAATTTCCAGCATAACACAATGTTATGTATCCCAGCATAACACTAATAGGTAGGGCTCAACTGACTTAATTTTGCATAGGCCCCCATAAATGACTACAGGCCATTGGGACCTACCAGGTTCCTGGCCAAGGTTTCTTTCCTCATTTCTTTTGTCTTGAAGCTGGCCAAGCCTAAGGCCCTCTTTAACTACTATGAGTAAATGACTGAGAAAGCTGAGGGCCGAGGGCCAGCCAGATCTTACAAGGAGAAAATAGAGACCATTAGTTAGAAATTGTTAAGATGAAGTTGAAAAAGTTTTCTTAGTTTTTAAATTTTTATTTCAGGATTTCAAGAAGAAAACAATTGGCTCTTTGTATGTAAATAAAGTCATTTCCTTCTATGAAATCAGTGAACACATTTACCATGTAGTTATTATGACAGATCTAAGGACATTCATTGATATGTTGCGCTAGACTGTGAGTTCTTTTATTATTATTATGTTATATTAGTCACCATAGAGTACTTCATTAGTTTTTGATGTGTGTTCCATGATTCATTGCTTGCATATAACACCCAGTGCTAGACTGTGAGTTCTAATAAGGGCGTCGGAAATGAATACAGTATATTCTCCTTTAAAAATACTCTGTCTCACATAAGGTAAAATTCTAATCTGTATCCTTCCCCAAATATCCATTCACACCATCCTGTGTATCATGGTAGCTCCCTACAAACTATGACTGGTGTCCAAACAAAAGACTTTCTTCAGAAATTTCTCTGGACTTTGAGTGCTAGGGAAAATGCGTCTTCTAAATTACTGGTCTACTTCTTTTTATTGGACAATAAAAACTATACAAACTAGATGAACCGGATTTTGTTAAGGTTTTTTTTTTTTTTTTTTTGCCTGTTTGTCTTTTGTTTGTTCACCTTGTCTTTTAAGAAATTCAAAGCCTGAGCATTAAACTCTGTTTCATTACCCCTCATCCCAGTTTTGTGGTATAATTACCCAGTCCCTGCTGACACTATATTATTTCTGATCTTCAATTAGCTTTATTTCAGCTTTCCCATTGTTATAAGCTATACACTCATGTTTAGATAAATTTGAGGATGGCTTCATGAGAAACAAAAAAAAAAGGGCTTAGTAAGCAAAGAGCTATCTGATGTACTTCTCCAAAGTGTGGGGTTCTGAGTCATGTAGACCTGAATTCAAATATCAGCTTCGACAATTACTCAAAGTGTGAACCTGATTGAGCAAATTGCTTAAATTTTCTGGACTTCAGTTTCTTCACCTGATAAATAGGATGATGATAATAAAATACCATAAGTATTAAATAAGACTGCACACAGAAAATGCTTAGAATCCAATCTAACACTTTGTAAATGCCAATAAATTATATCCCCATGTGAACCAACAAAAGCAATTGAGAAGCAACTCTGATTTACACAACATATGAAAGTGTTTCTTGAATATAGGCGAATAACTAAAAGTTCCCACTTTATAACTAGCTTGGTTTAAATCCCAGCTCCATAATCTACTCTGTAACCTCAGGCAAGTTCTCCTACCTCGTTATGCCTCAGTTTCCTAACATTCAATGAAAGTGAGAACAATGTCTACCTCACAGGGTTATTTTAAGGCGGTAACACAGTATAGGTGCTTTAAAAGGTGTCTGATATACAGTAACCACTCAATAAATGCTACTAACACTTCTACAACTGTTATAATTAATAATAAGTAGTAGTACTGGTAGTAGCAGCAGCAGCTGAGTCCTAGATTCAAATTAAAATTTCAGAAACATCTACTCCATTTTCACCCGAAAAAACATAAAACAATAAACACAGAACACTGACTTGGTCTGGGAACACAGAGACACTTTTCCTGGGTTTGTTTTCACTTACACATTGGGAGCTTTTTGGATAACACAAGAGACAAACGTTTATATGGAAACCTGTGAGCCACATAAGCCCAGAAAGGTACACAGGGCAACTCCTCTATGACAGAAAGGAATTGTTGGGGAAGATGCCTCTCTCTTACATGTATCTGTTCTAGAGTCAAGAACCAAGTGAATTGAAATAGCCCCAAACCTCACCATTATTGAGTCCTTGTATTTTTACTTCATTTTACTCTTTGCACTGTTTTCATATGTACCCACCATCTCTTTTGATCCTCAGGGTGAGCCAAAAATGAGAGCAGGACAGGTGCAGTTATTATCCATAATAAAGCAAGTAATCAAGTGAATTGACTATCTTGGTGCCACCCAACTGGTAAGTGACTGGCATGGTTTCAAAGCCAACAATTTCCTTTCTACAGACTAAGCACTTTGCCCTAAACCAGACCTCCACGCCAGAGCAGTTTCATCTGCAAGAAATTCCACAGCAACCACCAGCACGTCAATAGAGAAGACTCCAGATGCTTTAGCTTTCAGCTTTCCTCCAGAAAGGTGCCTCCCTCTGTACTTCCCAGAAAAGGGGAACTTTGGGAGAACAGAGTACCTCTTTCCTTTTGTTCCATGTGCATCTTGTTTCTTCAACAGCCCCGTCATCCCCAAGCTGTCAACTCAATGCCCACCAGCAGCAGTAAAAGAAGTGCATCTTCATCCCTGGTACTTAAAATGGAAAACGGAAGCACATAATCACAGGATTAGGAACAGTTGAATCTAGGGATGCTGAAAAACCCTTTAGAACAAGTTGCCAAATCATTTGACTTCGTTGAAATCTTTTTTCTCTTATTTAAACTCTTCTGGATTATAGGAGAAATTAATTAAAACTATTATTTTCTCTAATTTAATGAATAGCTTCTGCTGTCTAAGAAAAAAGGAGGGCCTCAAAAAGATACCTGTGGCTATTCCAGCCCTTAGGAGGAGGGAAAGGCCTCTGGTGCTATCCAGATTGCTTGGAAATTGACCATGCACGTGGGTTGGGCTCTGGGCTGTTTATCAAGCTACCGTCTCTCTGCGCCACCCACCCTTCTGTTTCCTGGTTTATAATTCTGAGGCTGGACTCCACAGACAAAATTCTCCTTTGCCATCTGGCTTCCTGTTAGAATCTGCCAATAAAGGGTGTGAAAGGGAGACAGCAAGCCTGGAGGAAGAAGAAGGGATTTGCTCCTTGCTGCTTTTTTCCTGCTCTGCCAGTCTCTTGACAATGTCTCTTGACCCCAGCAGCAGTTGGGATTCCTGGTCCCTTTTTTCCATATTCCTGCATGTCTAATCTAAGCTTCTAGGTTTTAATAACCCCAACCTCTTCTTTTTGCTCCCCCTGCCCAAGGGTGGTAGATATTACCTGTAGTTACTACATCTTTCTTCAGTTACAGTTCTCCAAATGCCTTTTTAGCCATTCAAATCCCTAATTTAAATTATCTCTTTAAAATAACTGGTATGGTTGGTTCCTCTTCTCCCAATGAGACATTACATCCTGCCATGCAGTTATAGATCAAATGGGTGAAATCTAGTACCTTCTATGATCCATGATTTCACTGAGGCCATGAACAAAGGACTCAGTAAATAAGTCTGGGAAACGCTGGACTGAACAAACTTTCATTTATTGCAGGATTTCTCAGAGCTTTCAATCTCCTATGTTTGTGAGTCCCAAAGACAGAGTTACAAATTTTAGCCAGCCCCCTAGACCACATTTGGTTTATCTTTTCATCCATCCACTCTCTATACATCTAATCAGATATTTACATTCCCTTAAATCTCTTCCTCTCGCTTCCTTCCTCCCACTGTCATCATCCTAGTCCTAGCCCTCATTACCTTCATCTGCCAGCCACCAATCTGACCACCTTGCCCTTCTCCTCACCCTACACCCCTACCGCCAGTCAGCCCTCCAGAGCAAAGGCCAGAAAATTGCAGCCCATAGACCAAGCCAACCAGCTGCCTGTTTCTTCATAGCTAACCAGCTAAGAATATTTTTTAATTTTTTTGTGCAGTTACATTTAAATGGTTATATAACTACCTTCATAATAGCTTCTGTGTTTCCTCTTGGCCTTTAAAGCCTCAAATATATACACTCAGGTCCTTTAAGAGAAAGTTTGCTGACCCCTGCCTCACTCTCCTATCAGATGCATTTATCCTAAATTACTTATATTTTTTGTGATGCCTTCTCACAAGTCGCTTTCACTTGTTTAGAATGAATGTTTAGAAACCTATGAACAAGGAAAATCATCTCATGAAACACTCTTAACTCACTCAGTAGGAAGTGAGGTCCTTCTTTTAGGTTTTGGAAAAGAAGAAAATTGCTGTCACCTACTGACTCTGGAACAGAATCAGGGAACAATGTAAGTGTATAATGTACACTAAATAGGGGTCAAACAGTAAGAATAACTACTTTTGTCAAAGCAGAATCGCCGGGCAAGAAGGGGTAAGTACAGACAGGGATGTGCTCATCAAAGTTTAACAACTGGGTTTCTGGGAAGCATGGAGTGGGAAGAAAGAAGCCCTGCCCTATAGCATCTGCTGATTTCTATGGTGTAAACCCTTCCTCCATGCTGGTATCAAGTTACTGGTGTGACATCACTGGACACAGAGTTGGGAAGAGACACATTAGGAGCTTTCACTCTAGCATGCCAGGAATAGGGCAGGAACCAAAGCAGGAAAAGTTAAAGTCCCATTTCTCTGAGCCTCCATACCCTGACCCCTGAGGGGAAATACCAAGCACCTAGACTGGTGATTTGGAGTCAAGTCCACAGCTGATCCTTGGTACCAGTCTGAAAGTTTAAGAAAGTATGTCATCTGCTCTCTTGTCATTGAAATTCCAAATAGATGCCATTTCTCCAGGAACTGGGGAGGTCCACCTTGTCCCTATGCTGAAATTCCTTCAATTTCTGCCACAGTAAGAAATGCTCTTAAGAAAGAAAGCAAGGAGGGGGCCTGGGTGGCTCAGTTGGTTAAATGTCTGCCTTCAGTTCAGTTCATAATCCCAGGGTTCTGGCACTGAGTCTTGCATCAGGCTCCTTGCTCTGTGGGGAGACTGCTTCTCCCTCTGCTTGCCGCTCCCCTACTTGTGCACACTTTCTCTCTCTCTCTAACAAATAAAATAAAATAAAATAAAATAAAATAAAATCTTCTTTCTTTATACTCCACACGTAAGTGAGACCATAAGATAACTGACTCTCTCCGCTTGACTTATTTCATTCCGCATAATCTCTTCTAGTACGTGTGGAGTATAAAGAAAATCATGGAGGGCATTGTGAGAAAGAAGGGAAGGGTGAGGAGGGGGCAAGATGGCGGAGAAGTAAGAGATCCTGCAGCAACCGGTCCCCAAAAGTGAGCTGGAAATCTACCAGAACACGCTGAACACCCATGAAATCACCCTGAGGAGAAAGATTTCTAACCCCGGGATCTCTCCGAGAGCAGAAGACAGCAGTGGAGAGGTAAAAGCAAAGTGGGATCACTCGAGCTGATATC
>CM052799.1:55373012-55403528 GCA_028533885.1 Nasua narica | reverse complement strand
GGGGGGTTGTGTGAGCCTGGTGGTGGGTATTGAGAAGGGCACGTATTGCATGGAGCACTGGGTGTGGTGCATGAACAATCAATCTTGTAACACTGAAAAATTAAAATAAACATATTTGGGGAGAAAAAAATAAAATAAATAAAATCTTAAACAAACAAATAAACAAACTATAAACTTATCTACCCCACGGGCCAAATGCCTGACATCAGACCCTGCCGTGGAGTCATATCTCATTAGGAAGCAAAAAGGGAAGAAAGTCTGAAGACAGTACTTGTTGGGACAGGCATCTGAAAGAGGAAATAAGAAGCAAGGGAACTAACCTCTATCAGATGTCTGTTTCTTGTTAGACAGGAGGTTCAGAGGTCCCTGAACTTGGAGGAAATAAAATTTCACCTTTTTTTCCCGCTCTTCCTTAACTAAGATCTGCCACGTTCTTCATTTCCAAAGGTAGGCTGCAAATCCACAATATGGCTTTGTCAACAACAGAAATCGCAGATATTTTCATGCATTAGTTTGGTAGATAGATTAAAATATTGTTCACGTGTTTCACTACTTCAAAATTCTAGAAGTTACAAACCCTCAGCTTTATCTTTTAATTTTTAACAAATTAACAAAGAAATACATATTGTTTTCTAACATTTGGCAACTGCAATATAATTGGCATCCTTTGTAATTCTATATTTTATGAATATAGAATTATCTAGTTTTACAAATGTAAAGTAATTGTTCCAAGAAGTCCATTAGGCTTCATATGAGTGCTAAAAGCATATACAGACAACGAAAGGTTGAGATCTTCTGCCAAAGCATTTTAAATACATTATTCCTTTTAATCCCCAAAATGATGTGGGTAGGCTTTCTTGTTCCCCTTTCACTGATGGGAACACTGAATGTCAGAGAAGTTAAACGACAATCCCAAGCTTATTTTTCCATTACCTGGCAGACCCAGCAACTGAACTCCGCAAAGATAAAGGTGAAAAAAACAAAAAATAAGAAAGTTTATTGTATAGATAGTCTCTGTTTTTTAACAGTTGGGTAGGTTCATTTAAAAAATATAAACCAATAAGGAAAAGACAAACATCCCAAGAAAATGATTTGTAATTAAAAGTGATACATCACATTGCTTTACCTATTTATCCAACAATGGACATTTGGGTTGTTTCCATGTCTTGACTATTGTAAATAATGAGGCAATGAACATAGGGGTGCAGCTACCCCTTCAAGATAGTGATTTCATTTCCTTCAGATATATACCTAGAAGTAGGATTGCTGGGTCATACGGTAGTTCTGTTTTAATTTTTTGAGGAATCTCCATGTTGTTTTCCAGGGAGGCTAAACCAAGTTATATTCTGAAGTCTGATTATTCTGAATTCTTTCACAGTTCACAGATCTCCATTTCTTTAGGGTCTTTCTGATCTTAGTGTCCTCTGTTTGTGTCATATTTACCCAATTCTTTGTGATTCTTGATTCCTTGCATTGGTGTCTATGCACTTGAGTGAGTAGTCTCCTCTCCCAGAATTCACAGGTTCACTTTGGCAGAGACAGTCTTTCCCCATTAGCTCATTTTGGGGTCCTAAACAGGTCAACTGGCAGCATCTGTGGGCAGGCTGGGCTTGCCGTCAGGGTTTCTCGTTGGGTGAAGCCACTGCCTGTGCTCTGAGGTTCACTGGGAGTGCCACCGACTGGGCTCCACAATCAGGTGGGACCACCAACAGGCTGTGTTCTTTAGCAGAGTGGTGCCACACTGGGTTGGACTATGTGATTGGGCAAGCCGATGGACTGGGCTCTACCTCACTCCTGGTTGGGTGTGGGCTTAGGCTGTGCTGCCCAACTGAATGGTACTGCTGGCCGGACTCCATGTTCAGGCAGAGCTTAAGGCAGGGCTTCATGGTTGGACAGGCCCTCTGGCTGTGTTCTGCAATCAGGTGGGACCATAGAATGTGTCCCTAAGTTGGTTGGGGCCACAGGCTGAGTTTTGTGGTCAGAGAGACCCATACCTGTGTTCTGTTGTTGGGCAAGGCTGTTGTCCAGGCTCCCTGGTCAGGAGGTGCCTTTAGCTATAGCCTGTAGTTACATGGGACTTAGAGAATTCACTACATAATTAATCATCCATTCAGGGGATGCCAGGCTCACCTGTGTTCAATGATCAGGCAAGACCATAGGCTAGGCTCTGTTCCAAGGCAGGACTGTAGGCTGGGTTTCATGGCCAGGCAGTATTACAGGCTATGCTCAGAATGTGTGGCCAGAGACTATGGTCAACAGTTGGACAAGGGTGCTAGCTTGGCTCCCCACTCAAGTGGGATTATAGGATGGGCTCTATAGCCGCCCCAGTTTCCTGGCCAACATTCCTCCTCAGTTGGGACTGAAGTCTATATTCAGTAGTTGGGTGGGGTTACAAATCTGGTTCCCTGCCCAGGTGGGGTTCTAGAAAAGATTCTTTAGATGGTAGGGCTCATTAACTGGAGACCCAAGTCATGCAGAACTTCCAAATGAGTTTCCTGAATGTTCA
Source organism: Nasua narica (assembly GCA_028533885.1). Lineage (NCBI taxonomy): Eukaryota > Metazoa > Chordata > Mammalia > Carnivora > Procyonidae > Nasua > Nasua narica. The sequence goes on along the minus strand of CM052799.1, from coordinate 55,401,022 downwards.
GAGTTACCAACTCAGCTCTAAAGATGGGCAGAGCGACTGGATAGGCCACTGCCATGGCCAGCAGGAATGCAGTCTGCCAGGATCTGGGCATTGGCCACTGTAAGCCCCAGGCTTCTTCTCCACCTTTATCTGATCTGCAGTGGTCAAGATTCCCCCTGTGATCTTGTAGATTCTCCCAGTGATCCCCATAAGGCAAGACCTGAGTAGGCCTCCTCAGAAGCATCCCACAATACTGGGGTTGCTGGATATCCACTTGGGATCTCTTTTTCCCAAAAACTATAGGTCTAAAGAGGCCCTCTTGGTGTGTTGCTGTGCCATCCTGAGGGATGGGAAATGCAGTCAGAGTGGAGATGCTCCTATTACCCTCTGAATGCAGTACTTCTCAATTTCTGTCATCCAGGGGTTCGGGGATTTTCACAATGGTGTCTCACCTATGGATTATTGCTAGTTAGGCTTCTCATGAAAGGGATGAAAGTCAGGAATGACCTGTGTCATTCTGGTGGTGTCCCTCTTCTACAGGAACTAAAATTCTTCCACCACAATACTACAGCTCATCCTTCTCTGATTTATAACTGTGCCTGGAGATGAGGCTGTTTAGACAGTCCAATGCATTTATTCAACAAGTGAATAATGAGCCACTTTAGCTCATCATATTCTATAACTCACCTTTGTTAGCTGATTATTTTCCTCATCATCCTTAAAAGAAATATCAAGAATTTGAGTCCCAGATTATTCTGTGGTTTGATAAATTTTTCCAAGGAGTTAGATTCAAACATGTTCCCTACTTAACGTGTTATGATATACAATACACATAGACATATGTACACACATACATACAATCATGTGGAAATACTTTATGAGGCCTCATTTTAATCATTCAAGACTATTAAGCGTTACATTAAAGATAGGAGATATCCACATTGGAATCTTGGTGGTGAGACTGACGTTCATTGAATAAAAATGAATTTTGGTTTTATTAAATAAAAAATTGTTTTTTAAAGAACCATAGTTAGGATACATTTAACCATGAACACAAACTACTCACCACTTAAATTAGGGTTTCAAAATAATCAGAATTTTGATAAAGAAAAACCCACAGGAAGAGGTCATGCCTAGAGGGTTTTTTATTTTTGTTTTCTTAGGATTTTTTTAATGGATGTTTAAAATACAGATTTTAGAAATGGTGTGGTTACTGATGATAACAAGATCCAGAGTTTTCCATGGGCATGGTGGCCGGAAAAGCATGTGATGATTGTAGGCTACAGTGGAGAAAATGACCAACAGAAGACATCTAGGACCCCAGAGGATAAGGTATGTGAAGTTTTGTGCAGATAGATGCTGATGTTACACGTGATATTTGGGCTTAGAAGAACTGGTTCTTGGCCCCAGACCTGCCTTTTGGCTGCATAACCCTTTTCCTCAGCTGTAAAACAGCAATAATGATGATGACAATGGAGATACCTGTGGTGATGGCGAGGATGACGACTGACTTACCTACTCACAGCCCCAGGATTTAATAAAGATCATGTATGAAAGCACATTTTAAAATTATAAAGCTCAATACAAATTCAAGGTATTGCTTTCATAGCTTGAGAAAAAGTTACTTCTCGGTCACTGCATTGGCCAGGACTCAACCAGAGAAATCGAACCAGTAGAAAATATATACTAAGAGATTTAATGCAATGAATTGGCTCATGAAGTTGTGGGCAACATCCAGAAATGTCTCAAATCCACAGACGGGGCCATGGGAGAGGGAGGCTGCATCCTCAGGCATGAGCTGAAGCAGTCTGCAGGCAGAATTTCTTCTTCAGAGAAGATTCAGTTCTGCTCTTAATGGCCATTCATCTGGTAGAACTAGGCCCATCCAGGTTACCTAGAGTAAGCTTCCTTATTTAAAGTCAACTGGGGAGCCTGGTGGTGGGTATTGAGGAGGGCACGTATTGCATGGAGCACTGGGTGTGGTGCATGAACAATTAATCTTGTAACACTGAAAAAATAAAATAAATGTATTTGGGGGAAAAAATAAAGTCAACTGATTATGGGCATTAATTACGTCTATAAAATACCTTCATAGCAACCCCTAGATTTGACTGAATAGATGGAGACAGTAGCCTAGACCAGCTGGCACATAAAACTTACCATCACAGTCACATACAATTTTGTGATCAGGAGCCAGTCACTCAGCTTCTTTGAATCTGGGTTTCAACATCTCTGAAATGGGATGGCTGTCTCAAAGGGCAGTGGTGAGGATCCAGGGAAGGGCTATGTGTTCAAGTAAACGTTAACCTTAAAAAGTTGCTAACACAAGGAAATGGAATTTAGCTGGCTAGCCCTGGAACCGTTTCTTAATTAACAGGAACAAAATTGCTCCCTGCCCATCTATCTCACTAATAACGTATATAAATTTGTCAACTCACCTCTGAGACTGAGTATGTTGTAATTAGCATGATTCATACCTCGGTTCTTTACAAATAATCCTTACTTAAACATTGTTTTGAAATGTTTCACTACCTCCAATCTGGCATCCAAGTGGACACCTTCCCAGGATCTTGGGCAAGGTTCATTTCCCCAGCTTTGTCCTTGGGAATCTGAGCAGAACAATTGTGTTTAGTCTCAGGATTTCCTGAACCAATTCAGCTTCTTAATAATGATATTTAAATCAAACTCACCTTGAGTAGATGGCTGAGTCCTCTCCGTCATGAAGGAGAAAAATCCCCAGCACATATCATAAACTTTACATAAACCAAGCAATTTTAAAGATTCAGATCACGGGTGAATAATCTCCAAAATAAAGATTTCTTCTGAACATGTAATAATGGTGCTTTGGAATTTTTTCAAAATTGTGTCTTAAAAGGATATTCTCTGGGCCGAGAAAAATAATTGCAAATTCACCACAGCAGATTGAGAGAAATTCAGGGATTTAGTCTGAGAAAATACTTTTGCCATTTGCAGAGGATGGCATTTGGGAGGATATTGGGTTCTGCTGTGGTTACAGTCAGGCGTTAATAGCCACTAAAGGCAGAACCAAAATTATGCTACAGCTGACGGTAGAGACAGGCTTTGTGAATTCTCAAGAATGCCAGTCTCCCCAAATAGAACTTCATTAACCTGCCCAATTTCCACTGGGTCAGATCACATCACATATTTTCTACTATCAATTCCCAGTCAGCAAAACTACTGAATATCATGAAATGTTTAAATATCTCCTTTTCCTGTCCTATAATTTAACTCCATCTTTTCCACTCTCTTATTTCCCTATATACTTTGTCCCCAAAGAGCAATCACTCTTAATTATTTAATGAACTATAGTCTTTGATTGCCTACTATGAACCAGGCACATTTTTTTAAGAGTTTATTATTTATTTGACAGAGAGAGAGCTAACACAAGCAGAGGGAGCAGTAGAGGGAGAAGCAGGCTCCCAGCTGAGCATGGACCCTGATGTGAGACTCAATCCCGGACTGTGGGATATGACCCAAGCTGAAGGCAACCATTCAACTGACTGAGCCACCCAGGTGCCCCCAGGTACATTTATAATAGGCTGCAATTACAGTAAAATATAAAACAGAATTCTCACAATTTAAGAGACTAGTGCAGGAGTTAATTAAACAAACCATTATAGTAAAATATGAGATGTGAAATAAGAAAGATAAGTGCAAATGCTCTAGAAGCCCACAGGGAGAAAGACCAAATATAGCTGAGCAAGGGGGTGGGAAAGCTTAATGGAGAAGACAATGCTCAAATTGCTTCCTGAAGATGAGGAGGCAACTTCCACACATAACGGATACTCAATAAGTATTTACTACATATCCTAAACTAGGGAAATGCTTCATGCATGCTGGGAAGGAACCATAGTTACCTTCACTTAGAGACCTAGAGAGATGCATAACTTGTTTTTAGGTTGCAGCTAGTAATGGGGTGACCAAGATAGTCACTAGAGTTCACTAGAGACTTCAGGGACTAGGAGCATTGTCCAGGCCAAACAGCAACAAGAAAGAAGCACAGCACAAAAGAGCGTGGTCAACTGGGGCCCAGTGCTGAACATCTTAGGAGTCCTTTTCTCTTGAAAACAGGGGGTAAACATTCAGCAATGTTTCAGAGTAAACATTCAGCTCTTTCAGAACCATGCAGCCTGTTTGTGATTCAGTTGGGCTAAAATGTCCCATTCCTATGGTTTTTCTCAGACCCTCCTATAGCCTGCTCATCCCAGAGTAGACATATCCATATCATTTCATATCATCCATATCATATCAGCCTACAGGACACAATTCTTTTTTTTAATTAACATATAATGTATTATTTGCCCCAGGGTACATGTCTGTGAATCATCAGGCTTACACATTTCACAGCACTTACCATAGCACATACCCTCCCCAATGTCCATAACCCTACCCCCCCACCTCCCAGCCACCCTTAGTTTGTTTCAAGAGTTTAGGAGTCTCTTATGGTTTGTCTCCTTCCCCATCCCATCATGTTTCATTTCTCTTCCCCACCCCCCCACAACCCCCTGCCCTGCCTCTCAAATTCTTCATATCAGAGAGATCATGTGATAATCGTCTTTCTCTGACTGACTTATTTCACTTGGCATAATATCCTCTAGTTCCATCCATGTCATTGCAAATGGCAAGATTTCTTTTCTCTTGATGGCTGCATAGTATTCCTATATAAATATATACCACGTCTTATTTATCCATTCATCTATTGATAGACATCTAGGTTCTTTCTATAGTTTGGCTATTGTGGACATTCAGGTACATGTGCCCCTACAGATCACAACATTTGTATCTTTAGGGTAAATACCCAGTAGTGTGATTGCTGGGTCGTAGGGTAGCTCTATTTTCAACATTTTGAGGAACCTCCATACTGTTTTCCAGAGTGGCTGTACCAACTTGCATTCCCAACAACAGTGTAGGAGGGTTCCCCTTTCTCCACATCCTTGCCAACGTCTGTCCTTTCCTGACTTGCTAATTTTAGCCATTCTGACTGGTGTGAGGTGGTATCTCACTGTGGTTTTGATTTGTATTTCTCTAATGCTGAGTGATGTTGAGCACTTTTTCGTGTGTCTGTTGGCCATTTGGATGTCCTCTTTACTGAAATGTCTGTTCATATCTTCTGCCCATTTCTTGATTGGATTATTTGCTCTTTGGGTGTTGAGTTTTAGAAATTCTTTATAGATTTTGGATACTAGCCCTTTATCTGATATGTCATTTGTGAATATCTTCTCCCATTCTGTCAATTGTCTTTTGGTTTTGTTGACTGTTTCCTTTGCTGTGAAAAAGCTTTTGATCTTGATGAAGTCCCAATAGTTCATTTTTGCCCTTGATTCACTTGCCTTTGGAGATGTTTCTAGGAAGAAGTTGCTGCAGCTGAGGTCGAAAAGGTTGCTGCCTGTGTTCTCCTCCAGGATTTTTTTTTCCTCCAGGATTTTGATGGAGTCCTGTCTCATACTGAGGTCAGTCTCATATAGGACACAATTCTTAAGAGACAGTGTTCTATGGATCGTTCATGTCTTCTGAGCATGAAGCTCACAGATGGAAATGTAACACATTTAATACATGCTACTTAACTAATGAAATTTTTGGTCAGTACTTTGCTGTTGGAATTCAACACCATAACCTGACTTCCAAGGAAATAATCACTTGGAAAAATTATCTAGCCAAATCAAAAGATGATCAAACACTCAATGCCTGGGATTAGGATGTAGAGGAACTAGGTTTTGATTTCAGACAATTTGCTCTTTTCCAAAAAGTGTCCTAATGGTAAAATAGAAATCTTACCTCTCTAGCTAGTTGTATTTAAATCCAACCACTAATTAAGTTGATTTTCATTATTCTTATATAATGTAGTCCCCACATTATTCTTACCTCCATTTTTTAATCGATTCTTAGCACTAAAGAGTCAGGATTTAGGGATGAGGATAGGCCATTAAGCTGATACAAAGTTACAAAGGTTAAAGAACATTTTGAAGCTACAGTAAGAACAAATCTCATTGGAGAAGTGAAGGTAGAGGAGGTGAGTAGACAATACTATGTGAAGAATCTGGTGGGAAGCTCAGGACATGACAAGTGTAAGGATAGTTAAAACATGTTTTTCCACAGTACTTAGCCTCAGACCTTAATAAAGGTCAGAAATATTAGAAAATCACTTTTGGTTGTAATAGACTCTAAATAAGGGTGTCACAAAAATTTCTCCAAGAAAAACGTAGGGTGCTATTTTAGTTTGCTAGGGCTGCCATAACAAAATACTGCACACGAGTGACTAAATGTATTTTCTTGTACTTCTGAAAACTAGAAGTCCAAGATCAAGGTATTGGCAAGTTTGGTTTCTCATGAGGCCATTCTCCTTGATTTGCAGGTAGCCACCTTCTCACTGTCTTCACATGGCTTTTTCCTATGTATTCATGTGTCCCTGGTGTCTCTTTATTTTCTCATAAGGACAGTAGTCCCATAAAGTCCTGCCCTTCTCAAGGCTGCCTGTATCTGGTGACTGATTGAGGGAGATATAAAGGCCCAGCCATTTCAGCCTAACACAAGATATTAATGCTAACACTCACTGCACAGCACCTGCCATGTTGCCTAAGGCTTTGTCAGGCCTGCAAATCAGTTCCAGTTCTCAATTGGCCTAATTCTGCCCTCCCAGGTGTTGATCCTTAATAAATATCTTGCTCTCCAAATTCCATCTCCACTTCTGAAGAAGCCAACCTACAACAAATAGCTTTCAAAGCTCTGCAAGAAAATAAGCTTAAATATATAATTTTATGTCCAGCCAAATTGTCACTCAAACATTAAGGCTGAATGTTAAATCATGCAAGACTCATAGAGTTACCTCCTTATGTCCCCTTTCTGGGGAAAAAAAATTGCTTGAAAATACACTTGAGGAAAAAAAAAATATTCAAGAAAATGAAAACAGTGGGCCCAAGGCCACAAATGCATTAAAAGGAAAACCAAGACACAACTGTGCAATAGGCCATGAAAAGTAAAAAGTCCCCACTAGAATATTAAATTAGAATAACAGGAGAAAATCTTCACAAAAAGGTAGGTTCTTATTTGATAGGTAATCTGATCAAGTGAGAAAATATTTGTAAAATGAGGAAGAAATTATGTTTCAATAAAAAAAATAAAAGAAAATTAGAAACTTTAAACACAACATCGACATTGATAAAATACATATATAAAGCACATTCAAAATGTCATCATTTTGAGAAGCTGAGGTAAATGAAAATAAGTGCTCATTTTCATATTTTGAAAGCTTATTTTGAAAAGGGGATGGCCTGAATCTACATGACACAGAATTTGTGTCATTTCCTACTCCCAGGAGGACCACTCTGCTTGATCTTGGGGTGAATGATATGTAATCATAACATTGCTAATGACCCGTATTGATGCTTGAATTTTCAATTCAAGCTATAAGCAAAGCAAAGAAGGTTTAAGCATATTTATAAAAGAGAATGAAAAAGTAATAAGCCTTGACGATGTTTAATGATGTAGCTGGAAGATCATGAGAATTGCAAGGAAAGAAAGTGAAAGGAAGTTCAGGGCTTCTCATTTCATCTTCTATCTCTCAGAAGAGAGTCCAGTTTGCCTAAATTTTATGGATCGAGATGAAGCATTTAAAGTCCACTTTTAAAAATTCTTGCTGTACCAAGAGAAGAACCCACCCAATAACAAAAAGGTAGGATGAGAGGTGGGAAGGCGGGGGAAGTGAGACAGTTCTTGTTTTCCTTTTTAATCATGCAGAACAGAGAGTCGGTAGCTAATGTTCAAAATTAATAACTGGAAAAGTAATAATTTCACCTACTTTGGGGGATTTTGAAGATAACTATTGGAAGAATCAGAAGCAAGAAGAACCTACCTGTGGGAAATAAATCAGAGGCAAGCAGGGATGGGATAAGGAACAGGTGATTTTTGCTGAATGCCCTGCAGCACGGTTTGAATTTAACTCTCTGCATCCATAAATATGTCACCTGGCTTCTGCTCTCCGTCTGCCCCCGCATTCATGACCCTCTACCTGAACTGTGATGTTTTCCTCACCTTCAGAACACAGTTTTTCCTCTTTATGTCTACCTGTACCACACAGTGGAACTCTAGGACTCAAGAATAAGGTGGCTCAGCCCTCTATTACCCCCTTTTCTTGGCACTGGCCTATGCCTGATAGGAGGGAACAGCTAGTAAAATCTTATCTCCCCCATTTATTTACAAGTACTTTGACTAACTTCCTCTGTGCACCTAGAAAGTCTAGCATCATAATACATACATGGGCCAATTCATACATCTTAGGGTGCACAGACCCAGTGACCAGCCATGTGACCACGAGCAAGCCTCTTCACCTCCTGAGGTCTCACTTTTCTTTTTTTTTTTAATTTTTTAAAGATTTTATTTATTTATTTGACAGAGAAAGAGATCACAAGTAGGCAGAGAGGCAGGCAGAGCGAGAGGGGGAAGCAGGCTCCCCGCTGACCAGAGAGCCCAATGCGGGGCTCACTCCCAGGACCCTGAGATCATGACCTGAGCTGGAGGCAGAGGCTTTAACCCACTGAGCCACCCAGGCACCCCGAGGTCTCACTTTTCTCATCTGTAAAATGAACACATCTAAGGTCCAAACTCTGAAAGGAAATGATCAATTTGGTGCTTGTGGATAGACAAAATCGAAGACACACCCCTTCAGAAAAAAATAGTTCTTAAAGGCATTTTCTTTATTTACCCAATCATAAATCAGAGTAGAATTATGGAAAAAAACAAAAACAAAACTTTGGCAACTAGTTATAGATACCTGAGTGTTCTTTGTCACCCGAAAAGCCCAGCAGAGTAAACTTCCCCTGAACTGAGCATCTTCAAGTTATGTGACTTCCAACAGGTCACTTCACTGGTCTGGGGCTCAGATCCCACATTCATTTTGTCGTTGGAATGAAAGTGATGCTCTTTGGAATCTCCAACCAAAGCTGGGCTCTGCATCCTAACAACCCCCAATCTCATGGTCCACCAGTGCAGCCTGGCAGTCCAGAGAAGAAACCACACCACATCCTCTATTCTTCCAGAATATCCAGAATTCTTCCTAAATCTGATCCAAAACATGAGATGCTGCCTCTGGCCATTTCTCTTACTGATCTTCACCTCATGTCCACATTTTCTCTTTACCTGTTTCCTTGGACTGTATTCCCCAGGCCACCTTTCCCAGCCACCACATCCAGGACATGGGTGCCAGTTCTGTTTTGTCTCGTGCCTTGGGCCAGTGCCAGGGTCATGCTGTAAGGGAAGTAAAGACCTGAATAGCCCAATAGTTAAATTAAATTAAAGGTGTTTTCCAAGCAATGAGAATTGTAATAAAACACCCATCCAAAGAAAACCAAAAGTGATGTGCTCAATGCATAATTGGTATTATCGCTAAAGATCAAAAATCAGTCATCAGTGAGGAATGGAAAAATCTATGTGGAACTAAATCTCCACCAGCCAGTGAGGACCAGGAAAGGTGGCTGGCACGCCATCAGGGAGCAATTTGGCCTAGAGAGCTCATTGCCCTGGCAAATGAGAATTAGACTCTAATTATCCCATTGGCAGGTTTTAGAAATTTTTAAAATATACTCTCTACAACTATCACAGTGTCAAAACAATTATTTGCCTGCTTGAGCAGGTGTCAGGCATTGTAAAGTGTATATGTCCTTGTAAAATTAAATGAGAAACTTTCAGAAATTGGTGTAAGCTGGGACCCTAATTATAGCATATACAGATACCTAAAGTCAGGAAGCGAAGAGGGAAGAAAGCTGATTTTCCTTTTTCTTTTTCTTTTCCCTAAGGCACTGAATTGTAAGCACACTCGTGGTAAAGGTAGAATGTGTTACTTGAACTTCATGGAGGGAATCCGAGCCATTTTGCCTATCATTCTTGCCTTTGAGCCTTATTAGTCCTTAAACGTGTATTCATTTTCTCCGCACAGTCTGTGGATGTCCCCTGCATTATCTCTCTTGGTCCTCCACGCCAGTCCTGCATGTTCAGCCAGGCAGCATCTTTGCCCCATTTTACAGAAGCAAAGCTGAGTGGCATTCCAGGTCTCCTAATTCCAAAAAACTCACATAGGCCTCCCTATGTGCATTCCTTCCTGGTCCAGTAACTAGACCTCTCCTACAATTACCTTGATGCTTACCCTCCTGTTGCTGTTTCGTGGACTCTGAAAGTCTTTGACAGATGGGTAGGTAGGAATTAAAACAGGCAGCCACCAACATGATGCCCCTTGAGCTAATCACAACTAGTAGACATTGAATTAATGGTGAATGATCATTTGACTGAAATATTAACACCGGGAAGAGTATCCCCCTCAAATTGAAGGAGTATTCAACTCAACCAGTGTTGATTCATCGTCTACCTTAGACAAGTCATGTGGACAGTCAGGAATGTTACATGAAATAAGGCAAGATTTCTTCCCTAAGGAATCTAGAGCTTGAATGCTAGACAGGAAAGTTCTTACTTTGAAAATATATTGGCAACCCTCATGAAGGTACGACATGCTAAAGCATCAAAGGAGAGAAGGAAATAGTCACTGCTTGTTTTCAAGGGACTTTTCACCTTCTCCACGGCTATTAAGGACCTCCTTTGCACTGAATGCTTTATGCTCATTTGTGACAACCTTCACAACTCTACAAGAACAGCAATGACCCACCTGGGTCACCACAATGCTCAGAGTCATCTTTAGATTCCAAAAGGAAGCAGTATGGATTAATTGCAGCTTCATAGGTGCAGGTGGTACCCTACGAGAGCCTCTTTACTGGGTGGCACAATTATCTCCCAGACACTGTGAGTATTGACTATCATGAGCTCCAACTGGCCCCTTGCTTCATAAAATTGCCCTTGGCTGATGGGAGCCTCCTGGCCTGATGAGTCCTGTCCTCACCCCCAGTAATGGCCCACAGCGATGACTGATAAGGCTCAATCAGCTTCTTGGCCTCAAGGTAGGGACCACTCTATGGTGTGGTTTATGCTCCTGAATGCCCTATTGATCAGACTACGGCTGGGTTTCCTGAGATCACAACTGTATTTGCCCTTCCTTTTTCCTATCTGCCCCCCTTCCTCCTCCAGGCTTCTCCTAGCAGCATGTCCGCCCCCCCCCCCATAAATCCCAGGAATCCAAATCATGGTCTCAGGTTCTGCTTCTTACATCTAAGACAGTTACCTGTTCTTTTGGAGCCCCATTTGCTCACCTCTAAAACCCTGGGAATAGGTCACAAGCAGTCGCGAGAGCTAGTGAGATGATGTAATTTAATCTCTTTATAAATTCCTGGGCTCAATAAATTGTAGCAAGGTTTTCTCCTCTTCAGGTACATTTAAGAGAACTGCTTGTCTCTGGGACATAGAACATAGATCCTGGGCAGCATCAGCTGACCACAGAAACTGAAGAACTGGAAGCAGCCAGAAATTTGTTAATGCAGGAGGGGCCAGTCCACCCTCAAGAGTATGGAGGACCAGTCAGGACTTGTACCAAATTTACCACAGCAGGTGGGGGCAGGGAGCTGGTCAAGGACCTGGTGGAGGGGAACAGGTGACAGGAGTAGTGGGGTGCCATTGGAGGAGTTTCAATTCAGTACATTTGTAGGTTAGCTTTGCAGTTCACCTTTTAAGCAGAAGGGCAAATAGATTGCCCACCGGATAAAACAGCTTTCTCTGAAATATTGCTTCCTGACTCCACCGTTTCATCTCCATTGGCTGCGGCTTCCCTCCACCTTCTCCTTTCAGGCTGGCTTCCCACCATCGCTGCGGGGCGAGCCTGAGCTGATGAGGGCACCTGGCTTTTGTGGCAGCTCTTCAAAGCTAGAGGTCAGGTGTGTTTCTAGGATTTAATTAAGCTGGAAATGAAATCCAGCCCTGGAGTGGCTCATCGTCTTTATTATCACATTTCTTACCGCTTGTCAGGCCACAGCGGCTCTGGGTCTTGAAAAGGAAGAAGCAGGATGCTTCCCAGGCAGGGCTCGGTTAATCTATTTCACACGGCATTTCAGGTACCTTCCTCCTTTTTAGCAAGATGGAAAAAAACCAGCATGCTCTGAGCCTTCTGGGAAAAAGAATGACCTTAAAATGAACAAAAGAAAAATGCATTTTGAAATAAGACATTATTTCAAATATATTTCTTATAATATAGTATGTGCCCACCATAAAAATGTATCAGATATAAAAACATAAAGAATTAAAAAATCACTTGTAATCTCACCAGCTAGATAGATTAACCACTGTTAATATTATGGTCTCCTTCCTGCCAAGCACTGGTGTATGTTCCCAGGCTTAACATGTAAGTAGCGAAAGACAGAGAGAGAAGCAGTCCTCTCTTTAGGATGGGAAGAATCTGACCCAATAGGGGTTGTGATTCACTGTATAATCCTTTTTATATTATTTATGTATAGATTCACTAACATTATTTCATATAGGACACTAATTCCCTGAGACCAAGAGGGTTTTTTTTTCCCCCTTTTTCAAGCAAACCAGAGCCAGGGGAAAAAAGTCAGGACTTAAAAGAATTTCCACACTCAGTAATGCTACAGACTATCACATTGCGGTCATGTTTTCTGTATCTAATAAAATATTCTATAGTCACTCAGATTAATCAAATGAGATGAGGGGATTTATACACTGGTGTGCACTGAGAAAGGGGCTTAACAATCTCCCAAAATAATATCATTTGACATCCGGAGCTATTAGACTGCGTCGGCAGAAGGTATTCATTCTGTAGCCTGATTTGTGTTCAGCAGGTGGCAGTCCCCTTCACATCCCGTTAGTGTGGTGAGGGTTGGCAGCTACTGGGCGCTGACCTTTCTCACTCTGAAGATGTGATTGCTTTCACACTGATCACATAGAAACACTTAGCAAATCTCACACTGTTAACTCCATCGCCCACTAGCAATGCTGGCATTTTATAACTGCCGTGTGGCATTAGCCAGTTGAAAACTCACTAAGATGGGGATGCCATGCCGAATTAATAACTTCTAAGGTAGTAATTTGGTCAGTTTTCATGCAACTAATAAGCACCACTTTAGCCAAAGACAAAAGTCACAAAAACATGGACTACTGACAAAAGAAGAAAACTTCAACAAGAATTTCTCAACCAGCACTCTCACTTTATGAGTAAAGGAAACTGAGGACCAAAGAGGTGGAGGAATTTTTTTTTCAAGGTCACAGAGCTAAGATTGGAGTAGTGGCTTTCAACCTGCATGTCAACAGCATCAGATCTTAAGTGGAATCCTGCATATGTAACTACAATATGCATGAAACATCTAAGAGAGGAGCCCCATGCCTGAAAAAGGGTTGGCATTCAAAGTTTTACCCTTCCTTGTCCATCTCAGCTATGAGATATTCAGAGAGCCCTGAACCTCCATGAAGCAAAAATCAAAACCACCTTCCCTTAGCATACGGGCTCCAGGAACATTTCCTGCACCTCCAAATATTTTTTATATAAGCAAATAATCTGTGTTAGACTGATAAATGATTTAAATTAGAAAAGTGTGATCTTATAATCTTCTCGTTTGCAAAAGGAAAATATTAATGGTCTCTGCAACAGCAAGTGAATAGCCATTAGAAATTGAACAGAAAATGAAAATGAGTGGAGATTGTAATAGCCTCTCCCAGGATCAGTGCTAGCCATGATCTACTGTAGAATCTCTTGGGTTTTGGTGGGACTAGCCCCAGCCCCAGCCCCAGGGACAGTTCAGGATTGGCCTTAGGTCAATTAGCTATGGGTTACCACGGAACTGGCAAAGGTCAATAGCTGACTCAGATCCACTAAGTAAGAACAAACATTGACTTTGGCTTGGGGGCAAAGTGAACAAAGTTTACAAATTGAAGGATACAAAAGGAAGTCAAGAGGGTAAAAGCAAACTGGTGGTTGCTAAGGGGAGAGGGCGCTGGGAGGATGGGTGAAATAGTTGAAGGGGATTAAGAAGTACCAACTTCTAGTTATAAAATAAATGTCATGGAGTTGAAAAGTACAGCATAGGACATTGTATGGTGATGGATGGTAACTATACTTATCATGGTGAGCATTATATAATGTTTCAATTTTTTAGTCACTGTGCTGTACACCTGAAATTAATATAACATTGTATGTTGACTACACTCAATAATAATTAAAAAAAATTAAACAATACAGCCAAGATCAACAGTGTTCTCCAAGGAAGTTGTAAGCTTCTGAGTTACAATAATTTTAAACAATATACCTGCAGTTACAGATCATAAATTGAGAGCAAGGTCACATGGGACTTCTAGATAGCCAATTGCCTCCCTCCATAAGTAAGGTTGGAACTGTTCTGCAGTTCAGCTAGTCTGAAGGAGTCTTGGAACTTCCTCATTTGGGTCAGTTACACACCATCCCTTTTGAGATTATATATTATATAACTAAAGGATATGACCAAGTGCAATACACTTAGACACAAACATAACCCCATTTATTATGCTCAGTCTTCCCAGGCTAACATAACCAGTCTAGTGAATGTCTGAATCAAGTACTGGCAAATCAAAATGGGGCTTAGTTACCTTATCCTTAGGAGTCAGACCTGCATGCCATTAAACCAACTATGAAGACTTTCTTGCAGGTATAACTTATGACCAGACTGGTTGGTTCAAGGATACATATGTGCCCTAATTAGTCCAATTAGAGGAATGTCCCAGACTTTTGTTTGACAGTGTAGGTGGAGATATTCTTCCCCAGGGATATTATCAGACAAGCATTAGGTTTTTTTTAATGCTGTCTCCCTTCCGAGAGTCACAAAGAGATTCACCTACCCTACCCTATACCATAGCCTGTATTAAGACAATGAGTTCAACAGGATCCCTGCTCTCTAGGAAGTCACATCTTACCAAATATTGACAGTAGAAAAAAGTTAGAGGGATCTGCAAGTTATTTTTCAATACTTCAAAAGGCCCAAGAGAAAAAAATCACATCTTTAACCAGAATAAGACTGAACTGACTGTGTATGGGGCTCCAATTACTTTTGAATGGGGTAACATTGGTTATTCCAAAGTGACAAATTCTGATTAACAGTTAGAAATGGAAAAATGGGTGAGAGTACACCATAATATATAGAGTTGTTGATTCAGTATGTTGTATAACTTCTGGAACCAAAGTAATATTGTACATCACCTATATATATAATCATATATATTCTTTAAGTACTAAAAAAAGAAAGGGAAAAATAAATTTAAATTAATTAATTGTGTTTTTATGGCATGAAATCTTCCAATATAGAAATATTCTGTAAAAAAGAAGGAAAAGGAGAAAGAGAAAGGGAGTGAGGGAGGAGGAGGGAAGAAGAGACCGGGAAGAAAAAGATGGAGGAGGAGGAGGAAGAGAAGGAGGAGGGGAAGGAAAGAAGGAAAAAGAAGAGAGAAAGAAGAGAGGGGGGAGAAAGGAACGAAGGGAGGGAGGGAAGAAATAAATAAATTAAATGAGGGCAGGGATAGATCAATCTATAATTCAATCACATTTACACTTGCTAAAGCGTTCTAAACTTCATTTTTCTGAACTACTTCATTCCCACCTCTGCTACTGACTTGCAAGAAAAGCCACCTTGAAAATACCCAGAAACAAGATGCTAATAAAGATGAATAAATAGCTTCATTTTCCCTCTGCTTCACAACACAGGAACATCATTTGAAAAATATATACTGAGCTCTCAGAAAAGGTGCTGCATTTGTTTCCTAGGGCTGCCATAATAAATTATCACAAACTGAGTGGCTTAAAACAACAGAAGTCTATTCTCACGCTTCGGGCAGCCCAAAGTCTGAAATCAAGGTGTCAGTGGGACTCTCCTGTAGTGGGGAATCCGCCAGGGCCTCTTCCAGCTTCTGGTGGCTCCTAGAGTTCCTTGGCCTGTGGCAGCATAACTCCAATCTCTGTCTTTGTCCTCATGTGGCCTTCTCTGTATATCTCTGTATCAAATCTCCCTGTCTTTTCTCTTCTTTTGTAAGAATACTAATAAGGATGTAATCATTCTAAATCCAGGATGATTTCATCTGGATGTCCTTAACTCAATTTCATCTTCAAAGACCTTATTTCCAAATAAGGTCACATTCGCAAGTACCAGGGTTTAGACCATGGATGTATCTTCTTAAGAGACACTATTTGAGGTACCAAGTTGGTGCACGCATACTCCAGATTTTTTGACAACCATATTTCTGGCTGTGTGAGGAAATCACCACCCAAACCAACACTAACCCCTCAAAAGTGGTATAATTGAAACTAAACTCATTCTTATTCCTCCCCAACGTGTTTTGTTCCCTGAATCTCCTATTATTAATGCCCCACATCAAATCAGTGGCTATGTTCTGTTTTACACCTGAAATTTCTCTTGCATCCACTTCCTTCTCCATCCTACAACCACCCTTTTGGGTGTTGATATCCCTCCCAACGCACCAGCCTTAGTGTTGGCCTCCTTGACTTTCGTTTTACCACCCCTACCCCTAATCCAACTTCCCCACTACTAACAGAGTGATTTCCTAAAATAACAATCTGTTCAAAAGCCAACAATTGCTTTCCCCACTTATCTCTTGTTAAACCTCACAGTTACTGCAAGGATTATTTAAGCTGTTCAGATACCACTCACTCCAAGAAACATTCTGTAATCTCCCCCATGTATAAGTTTTCTCTTCTGTGAATTCCCATAGTCACTCCTCTCTGCCTCATATTATTTCAATAAATTAGTAGTTTGGGGCAGCAATCTACAGTTATTTCCATCAGGGACTCACCTTGGCATCCCTAGACATGGCCACATATTGAGTCATTTATTGGCCACCTCTTGGATTTCTCTTCATCCTTGCTGCTCTAAGAACTAATGCTTAGGTTGGGCCTGATGTAATTTTACCTCCTCCACCCCACCATACTTGACTAGACACAGACAAAGTTTGGGACAATCAGATGTTCTTCCTTGGACTGAACATTGAGGCTGAGAAATCCTTCAGAAATTACTTATTTCAGCAGAAAAAGAATTTATTTTCATTCACATTCACATGTGGTCAGTGGATGTGTGGTCAGTGGATCTGTCTGTCACTAGTCCACCACAAAATAAGTATAGACATGAGAGTATGTATTTTAAAACTTTTATTGGACTTTGACAGAGTCATTTTATATCTGTTGATTTTAATAATTTTTTTAAAGATTTTATTTATTTATTTGAGAGAGAGAGAGAGAGAGAGAGATCACAAGTAGGCAGAGAGGCAGGCAGAAAGAGAGGGAAAAGCAGGCTCCCCGCCAAGCAGGGAGCCCGATGCAGGCCTCGATCCTGGGACTCCGGGACCACGACCCAAGCTGAAGGCAGAGGCTCCAACCCACTGAGCCACCCAGGCGCCCCTGATTTTAATAATTTAAAATGTAAGAATTATATTTTGTATTTATTTTTATTTTCTAAGAATTTATTCTTAATAACATTTTGAAGTAAGTTCACTCACCAAAAGTCACAAAAAAGCATAGCATTTCCATGTACCCTTTGCTTCACTTCCCCCCAATAATATCTTACTTAACCATCACACATTGGTCCAAATCAGGAAATCAACTCTACCATTTCATTTGTATTATATTCTACAAAAATATCCATGTATGACACATTAGAATTTTCTTTTTAAAAAAACTGGTTATTCATCGCAGATCATTTGGAGCAAGCTAGTTTACATAATCTTATTACAAAAATAATTTAAAGTAGCAATAGAAAATGATAAAAGAGTGGAAATGCCACAGGCTTGAGACCAGCCAACTTGATCAAGCCTTGCCTACCCCCAGTGGAGCTGTGGAAAAATTCCATATCTAGAAATGGTGTTAATAATTATTAACTGGAATATGGAGATAACAGTTATTCTATATCACAGAACTGTCAGGATCAGAGGCATTTTGAAAATATTTTCAAATGCAAACCAGAGTTGTTTCTTACTTTACAAGCTCTAGATAATTTTCAAGCCCTTTCCACATGTATTATAAACCTCTTTCATGGGGCGCCTGGGTGGCTCAGTGGGTTAAAGCCTCTGCCTTCAGCTCAGGTCATGATCTTAGCGTCCTGGGATCGAGCCCCGCATCTGGCTCTCCCCTCAGCAGGGAGCCTGCTTCCCCCTCTCTCTCTGCCTGCCTCTCTGTCTACTTGTGATCTCTCTCCTGTCTGTCAAATAAATAAATAAAATCTTTAAAAATAAATAAATAAATAACAAAAAAATAAACCTCTTTCATTTTAACAAGGGTGATTTTCCCAATTTTACCCAGGAAGCTTAGGAATGTGGAGAAGCCTACACCGAGTCAAACAGCCAGGATGAGAATCAAGGTAGTAACTCAGGCCCTCTTTCCCAGATCAAGCTACTTTTCATTCCCCGCATGACATTAACTCCAATCTTCAGTAATCCAGTAACCAAAGGGAAGAAAAAGATATTTTGTGCAGGTTTTACAGGTTACATTGCTAACTTAAAGAAATAGTTAAAAAAAACTCAGTGTTTTATGATAGTTGGCCTTTGTCACATATGCTTTCTTTTCATTTATATGTAATTCTGTCCTTTCTTCCCCTTTCCCAAAAGTGGCACCATAGAGGTTGCTAAGCAATTGTCCCTGACAAGGTCTTAGCACCTGTCAATAAAATGGAATATTCTCCCATTCCCTCTTCCATTTTAGTGCTGAGGAGGGTGTCAATCAAAGAACATCAGTAAACGCTGGCTTTTGAGAGAAGGCAGAGAGGCTCTGTCAGGCAGGGAATAAAAGATGACTATTTTTAAACTAACAAATCCTTTCTTAAAGTAAGGCAGTTGAGTAAGAGAGAGACAAGTTTCACTATTCCACTTTTCTGGGAGGTGAAAGGGCTTCTTCAGGTCAAGCCACCATCTTGATTTGAGAAAGATGTCTGGTTTGTCCAAAGAGTAATTTTCAAAAAAGCACCACTACTCTTTATAAATCAAAGAGAAAAAAAAAACACTCAACAAATGGGTATCTGAAAATAATATTTTTCACAAAGGCTCAGAGATTTAGAAGATTCTCAAGAGCTTGGTCATAATATTTAACTAAAGAAGACCTCCAGAGAATAAAGAATTGATATGCAGTGTTGAGTGTAATTAAATGATACCAAATTTATCGACTATATTTATATATTCAATAAATACAATCCAAATCACTGTGTATACACTTCCACAACAGCTGCCATCTTTGCACACACCACTGCACTATACAAAGACAAATACACAGAGCTTAAGTTAAAGGGGCATTTGCTCTCCTACAATACATACAACTACTTTGACGCAGAGTTAATACTGCACATAAACGTGCAAGGTGGAGCATCTAGGCAAGCCAGAGAAAATTTGTCTTATATTCAAGATTGAAATAATCAATCAAACCACTATACTACCTACCACCTCCCTAAAAAGGAACCTTCAAATTATTTTACCCAAAACTGACTTAGGGTTAGAACATACAGCTCTGTTACTTTAGAATGTGCCAACTTGCTCTTAAGCCCATACCTGAATCATTTTTCTGAACAGACTCATTAACCTTTGCTCAAGCATATGCATATGTTCCTAGCAGGTGGCAGCATTCTTTAATCCCTGGTAATATCAAGATAATTCTAGCACAAACACAGAAATGTCAGTGTTGCTAACCTTTTTAATTACACAGCCATATTATCTTCATGTGACAAATGACGTGACACACTGCAAAGTTCTACCTCAAATATCCTGTGCTAAAAGCAAATGCATACAAGGAAGATAATAAGGCGAATTCAACACAAAAGCACATGATGGTAAAATGGTAAGATAATGGATAATGAGTCCATGAGAATGAAGGTGATAGGAAAGAGCCAACCTAGTGACAAGTGTTGAATTCTCCACCAAAGTAGCGCAGAAGAGCATCTGATTTCCCACACTATACCAAGCCAGAAAGTATGACACCAGCCACTGGGAATAAAAAGCATGGAACACATTTTTATAATCTTTCCCCTAAATAATTAGTAGGACACCTGCTGGCTTACATATTTTTCTCGGTGAGAAATAATGCATTCTTAATATTTTTGTTTGGTTATTAGTTTTTAATATTCCTGGCATTAAGCACCCGAAAAGTGATTAGTCCCTCAAAGCCTACTTCCCTTCCAGCCCACTCTCGGCCTCCTGATGCAGACAGAAATTCAAATAGTACCCATAATCTTATGACCTAGTTTTAGATGACACCTTGGCACATGTACTTAAGTTAGAACCGTGAGGCTGCCTGGTGTGATTTCCAGTCCCAACACATCACTTTCGTGTCAGGGAACTGTCGTCATGCTTGTTCCCTCCACTGAAATGTAATCAGTGTGGTGCAGTAGGAGTCATTGATCCAAGTCTGGGCTCTACCCCTTCATTGAGCCTCAGATGTCTCCTCTGTAAGATGGGGCTAACAGTACCTCCATACTAGAGTTGTTAAAAAAAAAACCTAAATAAAATACCTGGCCCAATATTTGCCACATAATAGTTACTTAACAAATGGTGGTCTGCTGTCCTCCACTTGAATGTGAGGCAGATGATTTATCATCTTTGTATCAACAACACAGAACTTTATATATTGGAAAGTGCTCTTTATTTGATTTTTTAATTTTAAAAAATATTCAACCAATTCCCCAACTATTTAAGCCTTCAACCTAGCAGACAATAATGCAGAAAATGTACCAGAGTGCTGCTAAGCAACTAAGAAACACCGGAAGATAATAATAAAAGGAAAACATAGATAACCTTGTCCTTGACATTTGAAGATGGTGATACTGATGGTATAATGTCAGGTGAGTGAAAATATCAAATTTCATGGAATGTTTATAGCTTCCAGGATACCCAAAAATAAAGACCATTCTCCATGTTGTGGCTTAGCCATTCTCTGCAATGCTCATTGGCTCTGTATCATGACTTACGGTTTTAAAAAGGCCAGCCTATTATCCACAGTTATTCTCTACACTCAGCACTCTACAGTTATGTCCATGTATAAGCAGGTGGGGACATCAAAATAGTGTGAAACTGTGGGAGGTAAAACCATGCACAAATACGATGCCACATATAATGTCAAAGCACCTGCCTCATTGTCCCTAATGCAACTGTACAATCTCAGCAGTGTAGCTGTCTTAAAGAGACTTAGAAACATATCTCTAGCTGTGTGACAGAGACACCCAGACTTTGGGTGTGAGATAAAGAAGCCAGAATTTAAAACATAAAACCAAAGGTGAAGATTATGTAAGTTTTCCCACATCTTCTTCCCATGTTTTCAATTGTTCATAAGTGTGTGGGTGAAACAGTTTATTTTAAAAATTGTAGATCTGCTTCACTTTGTCCCTGACCTGTACTTCTGAAGGACTAGTGTGCCCATCCTATTTTAAAATTAAATCAGGATTCTAGTATAAATACTTCTGTAAATCTTACCAAAAAATTAATTAAATTGCACAAATTTCATTTTCAGTGCTATCAGGGCACATATAATCTGTAGACTCCAAAATTTTTGAAAGAGCTCCCAAAAGCACTGAGATGAGGCAGGGGCTGCCCAAGAAGTAACAAGAAGAAGCATGAGGGATAGTACAAAGGCCTACCTGGCGGATCTCAGGAATTGACAATAAAAGGTACCTTTCTTGAAGATGAGGAACTCATCCTATAATAAACTCTTATTTGTCACAATGAGTGCACGAACTGGGATAAACAAGACTGGAGGGAAAAGGCCTCCAGGACTCAATTTGATTTGGAAAGACAGAGGAAATGAGGCTACACTCAAAAAAAAAAAAAAAAAAGTAAAGCAGAGATGAGCTACAATTTCAGGAAGCAGTCTGTCTCTGTGGCAGTAAAAACAAGAAAGCCTTTTGAATGTAAAATCTGGAAGACTAGACTGGGCATCCTGGCCCCACTCCCACCATTACCAAAGAACAGCCCATAAGGACCTCATCCAGGAGAATAAAATAGATTAAAATATAAATAATAAAAAGATATAGGAAAATATTGATACAAATTTAATATAAGAAAAACAGAAATCCTTACCAGAAATATGGTGCCAGGGAGCAGATTGAAATTAAGACCAAGCATTTTGCCAGGATTAATTTTTCAATATTAAGAAAATAAATACCTCCCTGAATGAGTACCACAATGTGGAAACGCAGACATTCAAGGAAAATATGGTGAAACAACAGAAATATTGCTATTCCCAGGAGTTCTTATTAAGGACATTAATAAGATACAAACCAAGTACTGGAAGTAGAGACACATTTAGCAATACAAGCAAAGTGCTATCTTGATTTTGTTGTCTTATAGCATGATCAAACCAATTTTTAGCTCATGTTTGGGAACTGATGGATGCCTAAAAATGTAGAAGGCAAGAGAATATTGCAATTATGGAAGTAACCACCAAAATAAAAATTCAAACCTTAATAAATTACAGAAGAAACAAAAAGAAAACAGAGTCAATCACATACTTTTATAAAAACGGAAAAGCAAAAACAAGCCATAAAATATAATTCAAACCAAATGTATCTGCTAACATCAAAAAATGTAAATGTGTTTAAATTACATATGAAAAGAAAAAGATTTTCAGATTGCCTCACAAGGAAAAGTCAAATTCTGTGCCAAAATCAAAGAGACATATCTTTAAAAATTGATTCAGAGAAATAGAAAAAAAGACTGAACAGAATAACCGCTAAGACATAAACAAAGCAGGGATCACAATATTAATGCTAGACAAGTTAGATAAGGCTCCAAAGCATTAAATGAAACAAAGAAGGGCACCTGGTAATACTAAATTTCCTGCTCAAACTGAAGATTTTCAATTTATGAACATCTATTCACCAGATAGCTTAGCTCCAATATTCATAAAGCAGAAATCTTGTAAGCTTTGGCGATAAATAGGGATACCTTAGTAGTAGTTGATAAAGTCATTTTTCTTAGTACTTGATATCAGTCATTAGACAAAACAAACAAACAAACAAACAAAAAAGAACAAAAACAAGCATATAGAAGATCTAAATAACAAAGTTGATGAAATGGAAATGGTCCTGGTTGATATGTATCAAATTTATTTCCCTGTGAATTTTATTTCATTTCCCATGAAATAGTCATAAAAATTGACCCTGTATTAGGACACAAATAAAACTTCAATAGATTCCGAAAATAAAAATAGAACAGGTAGCTTTTTCCTGTCACTGTAGCATTAAACTAGAATCTGATTACGAAAGAAGATAAAATGGCCTTTTCACCCCTAAATATTATTTTTTAAGCAGTTACGGTATTAAAGAAAATGAAACTGAAGTACCAAAATTTCTAGAACACATGGATGAGGAAAACTGCACTCATCAGAACTTTAAAAAATCAGCTAAAACAGTTTCAGAGAATAAGTTAATAACCTTAGCCACCTACTCATCTAAAAATAGAATAAGATAATTAGTTATATATTCTATTTTTAAATTATAGTAAAATAAACTAAAGGAAAAATAATGAAGATAATAACAGAAATCAATGAATTAAAAAACTAAGAAAAATTTTGAACCAATAAAGTAAAAATCATCCTTTGGTGGGGACAAGAGAATGGTAAAAATATATCTTACATTTATCTTTATCTTTTATTTTTTAAAGAAGGTATAAATATTAAAAGGAAAAATGATGAGATGCACAGAAAATTAAAGAATCACAGAGATTGCTTTGTTAAAATCTATACAAACAAACTTGAAATTTTAAATAAAATAATATTCTAGGGAATATCTACCCAAACTGACCCAAGAAAAAATCAAAAATTTAAATGTATTGATTTCCATAAAGGAAGTAGGAAAGTTAAAATCACTATATGAGCAAAAATCCAACAGCTTAATAACATGCTCTATTAAGAAATTTATATGGAGACTGACCCTGTTGTGCATTACTAGTGGGAATATAACCCTCATGTTGAACAATGTTAGAATATATTTCAAAATTAAAACTATATATACACTTTGACCTTCAGATTCCTCTTCTCAAAAATTATCTCACAGATATTCCTACACAATGTTTGAATTGGCATATGTGTAAGGTTAATAATACAGGTTTGGAGACACAAACATCTTTCAATAGAGATTGGTTAAGTACATGGCAGCTCATGCTAACAATCCTATAGCAGTGAAAAAACCACATAGTTCTCTATGTACTAATATGGAAACTTTACTGAGATATGTTGTTAAATGAGAAAATAAGATGAAAAGCAGTTTAAGTAAAGAACAGTATAAGTAGTACAAATCTACGTGTAAAAAAACAAGGCATACCTTTATTTCCTTGCATATGAAAAGAAAATTCCTGAAAAAAAAACAGTAGAAGCTAATAATAGTAATAACAGTAAAAAAGGATGAGGCACTAGAAAGAAAAATTGGGAAGTGAATTTCACTGTTTGCCTTTATTTTTTTTTTAAAGATTTATCTATTTATTTGAGAGAGTGTACACGAGCAGGTGCATATGCATGGAATAGCCAGAGGGACAAAGGGAGAGAGAGAATCCTGAGCAGACTCCCAGCACAACGCAGAGCCTGGTGTGGGCTCGACCTCAGTCCCGTGAGATCATGACCTGAGCCAAAACCAAGAGTCCAATACTCAGGTGCCCCTGTCTTTATTATTTTTAATAAACAAAAAAAGTTTTAAATGAAATAAATTTGGATCATAAACAAATAAATTTGGGTCATTGAATAAAACTGGATTATATACTTAAAGCTCCAGAGCTTTATAACAAATCACTCCAATAAAATTATTTTCTCAATATTATATAAATCTGGGTTTTCTTTGCAGCATCACAAATAGACCAAAATTTGTTCTAAAACAAAGAGCAATTTTCCCACCAACTTAGTGAACTAAATCATATTTGAGACTGTTATATAGGCATTTACACATTTGCATAATTTTCTCAGAAGTAATTTTTTTCAAAAATCATAGAAATTTGAGACTTAGTACTTTAACCTTGATGTATCATCATTAAAATTTTTCATTTTCAAAAGCGTTTGTCACTAACACTTATTTATATTTTTTAACTCCATTTTGAGGTGTCTAACAAAAGTAATCTGCAAAAGAAATCTGAAATTTTGCAGAATACTTGCCAAGTTAAGTCGGCGAAACTATGGAAATCACTAGATTTGGAATCAGAAAATATGGGCTTGAATCTCAAAGCTCAATATAAATTCTTAACTTGCGTTCAGGAGCCAACAACTGAGTGAACAAGTGAGCTGAGCTATTGTAGCTTCCCCAGAGTCCTTATTGCCCCTCCCTCCAGCCAAATCTCACCCTCTCAGTGCTATTGTCTCCAAAACCTAGAAAACAAGAGGTCTGCTGTCCAATGGCCTGTTTACCATGTCACTGCCGATATTTTGAGTCTGATCATTCTTTGCTATGGGGACTGGCCTATGCATTATGCAACAGTTAGCAGAATCCCTGGCTTTTACTCACTAGATGCCAGTAGCACTCACTCCAGCTATAACAATAAAAAATGTCACCAGATATCATCAAATGTCCCCTAGTGTAATAAAAGAGTGAAATTCTTTTTTTTCTCCCCAAATATGTTTAATTTTTCAGTGTTACAAGATTGATTGTTCATGCACCACACCCAGTGCTCCATGCAATACATGCCCTTCTCAATACCCACCACCAGGCTCGCCCACCCCCTCCTCCCCTCGCAAACCCTCTAGTTTGTTGCTCAGAGTCCACAGTCTCTCCTAGTTCATCATCCCCTCCGATTTCCCCCCATTCATCCTTCCCTTCCTTCTCACAATGCCCTCCATGATTTTCTTTATACTCCACACATAAGTGAGACCATAAGATAATTGACAAAAGAGTGAAATTCTCATGAGTAAAGATCTTTCCCTAAGCCTCTCACTAACACAGATGAAGAACTAGAATCAAGTTCTAATTCTCCCACTTACTGGCT
Organism: Nasua narica; assembly: GCA_028533885.1. NCBI lineage: Eukaryota > Metazoa > Chordata > Mammalia > Carnivora > Procyonidae > Nasua > Nasua narica. Next base: position 55,375,174 of record CM052799.1, on the reverse strand, counting down.
AAATGACCTTGGACAAGTTATTTAATGTCTCTGAACTCAGTTTCTTCAATGGTAGCAACATCTGCTCCCAGGAGTAAGATGTAAAAGATTTATTTCATGCCAACACCTAGAAAGTACCTGTCCCTAAATAATCTATCAATACATGTAGCTATGTCTACCTTTGCAGCTTATTCTTTTTTCTTTATCTTAACATCATTTGAAAAGTGAGTCTACGTAGCACAGCTCTGCCCACTCCAAGGAATTGCTGTTTGAACAACTGAGTTACTTAAACTGGGTAATGAGCATTTTATTTTCATTCTATTTGCTTAACTGTACAAATATATGTGGTTCACATTAAATCACTAGAGAGTAGTGACATATGCAGCTTCGTTGAGCATCACCCTAAACTTCTGCTCACATTAAAAAGCAGAATGCGAAAATTTAAAAAGAGATGAAAACATAAAATGCAGCAGATTTAATGAGAAGGAGCTTGGAGAAAATATAACCAAACCAAAGTAACTTGCTGCCCTAGTTAATTCCTCTCACCCCTCCCCCAACATTTTAAAAAAGCAAATCCAAAACTCAAACAAAATCACCCCTACAGAAAGATGAAAAATCTTTAGAAATGAAACTGCGTGGATCATTGCTTAATATTCTAATAAAAATTAGATGAGCTAATAACAGCAAAAAGCACATATAACACAATTCAGAAAAAGAATTACTTTAGAAAATGTTTCAGACACATTGCTCTTTATTTTCAAATAAAGAGAACAAAAATTCCTCAAATAAAAAAATTTGAAGAGTTAAAAGAAAATATAAGACAACAGAAAAAGATAGAAAACTGTCCATTCTCAGGAAAGAAAGAGATAATGGCTTAGCACTTGATAGAATGGAACTTTCATGATTCTTCCCGTAAGGTAGTTTTACTTTGACTCTCCACACTACCAACTAGTTGCGTGAACCCTGAGCAAAGTGAAATCCCTCTCTGACCTGTTTCTTCAGCTATAAAATCAAGATAAAATTTAGTTCACTGGGTTATGATAAAAGTTAAACAGAATAACCTAGCCAAGTAGTAGGCTCACAAGGCACACTCAATAAATGTCTCTCTTTATATTCATCTGTTCATCTCTATTTGTCCCTTCCCTTGTCTGTCCCTCTCCATCTGACTTTCAAACTCTCTCTTAATTTTTCTTCTTTGTTGTTAAAGAAATATATTCCTAACTCTTAGTCATCTGTGATAAGAAGATATATAAGAAAAATTGAAATCTACAAATTATTCAAAGGACTCCCTAAACCATTAATTTCAATCAACTTTCCCAACCAGAATTTTTCCACAGTCGGTAATAGAATCTATACTAATGTACCAAATTTAGATATTCTACAAAGCCAATAAGAGAAAAGAGCAAAAAAGTATATAATATACAAATAAATGTGCTCATAATTTGGTTAATGGGAAAAATCTCCCTTTTTCTAAAGTAATTGTATAAATATGATCTATTTGTACCAGCTCAGTCAAAGTACTAATGATATAATATAATGAGTAAAGCAAGGAGTTAGAAAACATTGCTCTAGGAAATGGACTGTTGACTTCACTGTTGGGTCATGTGTGGTTACTGAGCACCAGAAATGTTAGTAGTATAACTAAGGAGCTAGATTTTTTATTTTATTTTATTTTGATTAATTCAGATATAAATGTAAATAGTCTCATGTGGCTAGTAGCTACCACATTGAACAGCACAGACCTGGGCTAATTAAGTCACATAATCTGGTAAATGGAAATAATTTCATTTAGACTCATTTTCTCCATCTTAACAAGTTTCTTCTCATTACTGTTGATTATATCCCTCTCTGGATAGTGACCAAGTCTTAATAGTGGAAGATCTCAGTTTCTATTGCTCGCTCTGCTCCTGCCCATACTACCACAGGGGGATAAATAACACTGAAAGGGCCAAAGATAGAGTTATTATCAATGAGCAAATCTAGACTACTGACTGGATAACTTGTCCAATAAATTTAAATATCTCTGCATGCTTTGCAAAAAACACATGAGTGACTTAGAACAGAAATTTTCCACCTATAGAAACAAGGACTTCACAGGCAACATGATGTCAATAAACACATATCTTTCAATAATCACTCTCAACGTGAACGGCCTAAATGCTCCCATAAAACGACACAGGGTT
>CM052799.1:55344437-55372512 GCA_028533885.1 Nasua narica | reverse complement strand
TTCTATAGATGGAAAATTTCTGTTCTAAGTCACTCATGTGTTCTTTCTGCTTTTATAAAACCCCCTTTAATATTTCCTGGAGTGCCGGCTTGGTGGTCACATACTCTTTTAATCCTTGCCGGTCTTGGAAGCTCTTTATCTCTCCATCCATTTTGAATGTCAGCCTTGCTGGATAAAGTATTCTTGGCTGCATGTTCTTCTTGTTTAGTGCCCTGAATATATCATGCCAGCCCTTTCTGGCTTGTCAGGTTTCTGTGGACAGGTCTGATGTTATTCTGATGGGCTTTCCTCCATATGTAAGGAATCTCTTCCCCCTAGGTACCCTCAGGACCTCTCGTCTAAAAGTATAATTTGTGTATTTTACAATGATGTGTCTCCATGATTTTCTAGATTCATTGATCCTGGCAGGTGTCCTTTCTGCCTCTAGGACACGAACACTTGTTCCATTCCCCAGATTGGGGAAAATCTCATGTAGAATTTGGTCAGCTATATCTTCTAGTCTTCTGTCCTTCTCTACCCCTTCTGGGATGCCAATGATTCTGATTTTGCAACGTTTCATGGTGTCATTTATTTCCCTAAGTCTGTTCTCATGATTCCTGAGCAGTTTGTTCCAGCTCTCCTCTTGACCTTTCATCTCAACCACTTGATCCTCTAGATCACTAATTCTATCCTCTGTCTCCATAACTCTAGCTGTTAGACTATTTAGATCAGATTGGTTCTCATTAATGGTGCTTCTTACATCTGCTATACTGGATCTCATTTCTGCCCTTAGAGATTCTACAATGTTTTTCTCCATCCTAGCCATTGCCTGTATAATTGTCACGCTGAATTCCCTTTCTGACATACTGTTTATGTCCATGTCCAATAGTTCTGAGGGAGAGGGTGTAGTCTCTGGGTTTTTCTTCTGTTGGGAATTCCTCCTCCTAGTCATTTTGATGAGAAGTGAATGAGAGGATGTATAGCTCGATATATATCTCCCCAGATCCAGGCAGGGTGCACCCTGGAGGGTTTTGGAGCAATTGGGATTTACCACCAAAAAGAAAGAATAAGGATAAAAAAAGATAGAGAGAAGGAGAAAAACAGGAAATCCCAGCCAGAATGGGCCCCAAAACTAAGGTTTATATGGTATGTAAACAAGCACGAACAAACATATAGACCAACACGAATAAATGAGAAGAAGTAAAAGAACCTAGCAGAATGAACCCCAAGAATAAGATTTATGTAATACCAGAACAAAAGCAGATACGAAGAAACACTGACAGAGGGATAAGATGGGAGTGTGGTTATAATTCCCGCAGGCAGGCGAGGAAGGTTATTTTAGGTCCTCCTGGGTTTATAGTTGTATTAAACCTCTCGTTGTAATGTTAAGTAGTTAAAAAAAAAAAAGAAACAAAAAAGAAATGTGAAAGCAAGTGAATACTAAAATAAAAAGAGAGAGAGAGAGAGAGAGAGAGAGAATAAGAAAGAGAAAAAAAAAAACTTGTATCTATGAAATATACAGGTTTGAGGGTATTACCTGGAGCTTAATATATTGATTTCCCCTGGCATTGGGGGTTTAAAATTTTATGGGGACCCTGTGGTTATAGTCCTTTTTTTTTTTTGGCTGGTCTTCTGGGGGAGGGGCCTGCCACTTTGTTTTCCAGTCAGTCTTGCTTGGGTTGAGTCACCCTGCCCCCAGTCAAGGGTCTGAGCTCTGTGGAAACCGGTTTCTCAGTCTTTCGCTCTCTGAAGGTTTTTGACCTTTTGTAGCTTTTTCACCTTTTCAGAGAGTCCAAGCAATGAATCTGCCCAGAAGCACTCAGACCTCCGAGTTGCAGGAAGCCCAAGTCTCTGCTCCCCTCTGTGTGGTTCAGAACACACACTCCCCTCCGCGAAATTTCTGCTCACAGAGTAGGCTGTCCGAGGTGGCGCGCGACCGTAGACGCCTTTCTGCGGCTCCACAAGTGCGGACCGGGAGGCCTGCGGCGGGCCGCGGAAGTCGTGACCCCAGCCGCCTTTCTCCGGCTCCACGAGGGGGGCCCCAGAGGTTAGGCCGCTTGCCCGCATTCTCTCCGCGGCCTGCTGGGATTGCTCAGACTCTGTGGTGGGCCGCGAATGTCGCAGTCATGGCACACACAGAGAAAAGCTGTGGCTCGTGGACCACAGCAGACTCTCTAAAGGTACTTGCAGGTGCGCGCCTGGCCCACAGATTGTTGCAGAGAGCGGAAAGCTACAGGTTCAGGAACCGTGGACTGGATCTCCCCACCAGTCTCACTTTGGGGCGCTCCTTCCTGGGAGGGGTTCTAAGCTGGTGCCTGCGACCACCCCCTTCCACTAGTTACTCCTCAGAGCTTTTTGCTCTTTTTAAGTGTTTTCAAGGGAGTCTACGTTAATGCTGGTCCCCCACAACCGGGCACTTTCCTTTGGGGTATTACTGTCCTTGGTTAGCTTCTGGTGGCTCCCTCCCCCTTTTGTTTATCCTCTGATATCAGTTCGAGTGTTCCCACTTTGCTTTTACCTCTCCACTGCCGTCTTCTGCTCTCTGAGAGATCGCCCGAGTGAGAAATCTTGCTCCTCAGGGTGATTTCATGGGTGTTCAGTGTTTTCTGGTAGATTTCCAGCTCACTTTTGGGGACCAGTTGCAGCAGGATCTCTTACTTCTCTGCTATCTTGCCCCCCTTTTTCTGGAAATTTACTGGTTCTTGGCCAGCCAATGGAATAGCTAGTTTTGAAATGATTCAATTCACTGGTGCTGAAGGGAAAAAGTCACTTGGTCTGAGGCTGTTGGTTGGACTGGAGTATCTGAAAAGGGATGTGGGAAGGGCAAGTAAATTGATTGACTACTAAAGAAGGGATGAAGTCATAGGTTTATAATTTGCTTATCAGGACCACTGCAGCTGGGAGTGATGTGAATAGCTGAAGCCGTGGCCAGTCAGTTCTCCAAGGCTTCTGTGCCCCAGGGAGTCCAAAGTCCACCTTGGTCCTGTACCAACTCAGCTTCTTCATCTCATCTCTACCCTTAGTGTCTTTCAATCCAGCAAAGCAGCCTCACACATAGGATATCAAATAGAAACCAACTGGAAACTCAGCAAGGGTATGGCCCAACTTTTAGGTGTTTCAAACAGGTTTACTTTTACAAAAGCAGTTCTGGGCAAATAGTGTGCTTTGTCCTGAACTGGCATCTCTGGAGGGTGTAGCTCTAACTACGTTCATTAGAGATTGGGCTTTAGACTCTGGCTGGGACTTCTATCCTTCAACTCTTCCCAGGGAATTGCTTTCATGGATTTGCAAGTATCCAGAAATGGTGGAGTAGAAAGACCATAACTGTGAAGTCAGACAGGCTTCTGTTTCATTTTCATCTATAATCTTTGCATGCTTCCATTTTTTCTTCTCTGATTACCCAAAGCAATTTCCTGGGGTACACATAGAGCTGCATTTCCTATGCTCATTTTGGGCTAATGATGCAAACAAATCCAGGGATACCTCATTTTTTGCCTCCAACCAGTTATCTAGTGAATCTTTCAACTCAGGGTGCCCTGCATCATTGGGCCATCAGATAAGACAAAAATGATTTGTGTTTGAGGTTCAGATGTGGTAAGATTGATGTTGTCAAGATTCATATTGCTATTTGCAGATCTGGATGTAGGACTTTAAGGAATTGTTAAGGAATGGAATTTTTTTTTTAGGAATGGCATTTTTTATATTATTTGGGCATCTAGAGGCAGGAGAATTGGGCTTAAAAGAAAACTCTTTGGGGAAAATTATTAAACCTCTAGGCTCAGTCTGTCCTTTCTTCCTTCCTTCCTTCCTTCTTCCTTCTCTCTCTCTTCCTCCCTCCCTCCCTCTTTCTTTCTTTCTTTCTTTTTCTTTCTTTCTTCCTTTCTTTCTTCCTTTCTTTCTTTCTTTCTTTCTTTCTTTCTTTCTTTCTTTCTTTCTTTCTTTCTTTCTTTCTTTCTTTCTTTCCTTTTTTCCTTCTCTCTTTCTGAATTGTGGACTCTAAGGAATATAGTGTAGAGGGAGCAAAGTTTGTCAGAGTCTTGGACATGATAGTTGGAATAAATAATCAGTTGAAGAAGATGAAGTCTGCTCTATTCCTCTGTCCCTGGTAATAAATATCATGCAAGCTATGCTAATTCCCACTACACAAGAGAACCAGTGAACAAACTAAAGGAGAAGTTTGAAATTTGGTGGTCTCCAAACCGTAGGCCAAACTAAGCCCATTTTGGTGCTCCATCTGTATTCACAAAGTTCTGTGGCCAAAGAGGTAGACCAAATTCTGACTAAAAAGAAGTTCAGCAGGTCTTATTTACGACAAAATAAATTCTGCAGTATTGGTCAGAATTTTTAATATGCTAATATATACAAAATCTTACCAAGCTTGTTTTATGATATAATCCCTTTTCCCTCTTTCTCTTTCAGTAAAACATCTTATGATTCATTATGATTTTTATGATTTCATTATATGAAACACTGATATAACCATGCATCAGTTAAATGCAACAAACACTATTCAGCACTGATCATGTCCATGGGACTGTATTAAGTATTATAGGTGATGAGACAGCATTTGTGTATAGTCAGGACTCCTTTAGTTGTATGAGATTCAGAGCCAGTTTTAGCTAGTTCAAATGAAATACAGAAAATGTTGACTCATGTAACTTAAAAGACCAAGGAGTGGGCTAACTTTAGGTGTGGCACAAGCAAGGTGTTCATCGTTGAATGAAATTGTTGAATTTCTCTATTTCTAGTCTCTTCTTGGTATCATTATGGGGCAGGTCTATTCATGTGCCTAGTGTCTTAGACTGGGTTCCCAGGAAACAGACTCTTGGATGGAGAGTTGCATGAAGATTTACTGGGGCGCACTCTTGGGCATTATACTTGTGAGGAACTGAGAGGGCATGACTGGGCAGCAGAAGAAGCTGGGCCCTGAAGTGGTTGCAGCTGAAGCCTCAGTCAATTCTATAGGAAGCTCTAGAGCCCTTCAGAGTTGTCCCCACATGGAAGCAAAGAGTCTAGACCTTTGTGTGCCTCCATCAAAGGTCATAGCATCACTCCATAGTAGTGGTTAGAGCCACTCTCAGGGAGGTAGCATAACTTGATGATGTATTTCCTTGTGGCAAAAAGCAAGTCCCAGTGAGAGATTCAGTTCTTAGCTACCAGCCACCAATACTTATGGCAGTTGGGGAAATGAGTGTGTTGGCCCTGGAAAGGGTAGCTGGTCAGAGCACCACAGGTCCACTAGTCAACCAACAGGATTCCACCAGCTCAAACCCAAATCTTCTTATTCAGTATTTCAGAAGGAGAAGGAATTTCTTTTCAGGAGATGTTAATAAAGAGGGAATTTCACTGTCTAGCTCAGGTCTGTATTGCCCGTGTGATGGAGGAGGTGGAGGTCATGTGATTGACAGGTCCACCATACATGGGAGGGGCTGTCCCCCAAAGGAACATGTTTTGCATAGACAAAAAAGGGAACCAGTGTCAACCATAGCCTTCAGAATCTTCTTGAGCCAGAGAATGAGAAAGCACATCCACAAGTGATGATTACTGGATTGAAGATTTTATGGCCTGGGACCACTTAGTCTTATTTTATAAGTTAAGATGGAGAAAGAAACCTTGTTTCTAATTTACATTTTCACTCACTACTAAATCTATATTCTACATTTTAATTTTGGAGATAACTCTACATATAGCATAGTGTGGGCTGGTCCATTTTGATTATGAATGTTTTTAGAAAAGACTAGTGAAAAAAGTTAGGTTGGAATAATTTCCAACCTAACGCATATAGAAGTACTCTCCTGTGAATATTATTTTCTAACTTCAGTCATTGTTTAAAGATTTATACTGGTCCATTAATAATGATGTACTTGCTCATATTTGTTGAATGCTCACTACTTGCCAGGTACTCAGAGAAGCAGTCATCCAAATACTCTTTATGACAATCCTGACATAAGTACTGTCATCATCCCCATTTGACAGATAAGGGAATTGAGGCTAAATGTGGCAATTTTTCCAAAGTCTTATAGGTAATAAATGGGATATGACTTTAAAACCTGGTGCTCTGCTATTTTGCCTTATTACCAATGCTGACATTTTTCCCCCAAATACTTTTATTTTTTCAGTGTTCCAAGATTCATTGTTCATGCACCACACCCAGTGCTCCATGCAGTATGTGCCCTCCTCAGTACCCACCACCAGGCTTGCCTAACCCCCACCCCCTCCTCTCCTGACATTTTTTGACTAGGTCTGTTCAAAACAAATTCTTACCTTAGGTGAAAACTTAATTCATTGCTTGGTGAATCAAAGAATTTGAAATGGAAGGTATATTGAAATTATATCTTTTAACTTATTCCATGAGATATCTCCATCTGTAAAGCAATCATGTCTTTAATGTTTTAACATTGTAATTGATTTTCAAATAATATTAAAACAGGCTAAAAATTAGTCCTTGATACTACCATCCCTTTAACTATTTTTCCTTTTGTGTTTCCTCATAGGTCTCATCCCCCAAAGGTATTATTTTTACTTATCTGTATCCATGACAGAACTATTAGGTTGAATCATGTGGAATTTTCAATGTTTTACAGTTTTCCTCTGAAAATGGTAATTGATATGGTTCAACCTAATATTTTTTTCAGCTTTAATTCAACACTTGTGTTAACCTTTCCATGTTGCTATGTAGTTTTCTTACTTATCTGAACATCCGATGTTCCATGAAGTATAAGTTCACTTAACTATTCTTTTCTATGATCTTGAGTTTTTTACAATAGTAAACAAATACCATCCTACACAAATATTTCTTTCTTTGGGTTACTTCCTTAGGATAAATTCCTGGTGATGGAAATGACTGGATTAAAGGAAATTAATATTTTATGGCTTTTGATATATATATAGTTAAATTATGTTATAGGCAGAATCTTTTTAAATTGCAATCAACAGTGTATAAATGTACTAACTTAATCAGAACCTAGTTAGCCTTGAGTATTGTTATTATTTCTGATAATATGATAGGTGTAAAATGGTACTTAATGAATATTTTAATTTGTTTGTCTTTGATCACAGCAAGGTGGAGCATTTTCACATGTTTGTTTACTAATTTCAATTCCTCCTGCATAGATGATCATATCCATACCATATTCTTTGTTTATTCATCTATGAGCATCTTATTTGTATATGATCATTGTGCATCTTATATAACAGTAACCCTTTATTTTCTTTTAAAGACATTTTAATCCTTTTTCTCTTAAGTTTCGTTATTTTAGAAGTTACAAAATAATCTTCAATAGCAAAATCTGAATTTTTCTTATCAGTTAAAGCTTACATGGTTTTAATCCCTACATATATTTTGGTATATTTCATTTTATTATTTGCCATATTTTATGCTATTTTAAAAGATTTACTTTTTTAGTGATGCAGAATTAATTTTGATTTATGGTATAAGTTGAGGATATAAATGAATTTTGTTTTAAATTTGTTAATCGTATATCTCCAAACTGTTTCTTAAGTATGTTTTTCTTTCTCTGTTGTATAGTTTAAGAGTGTAAAAACATTTAATGTGATAGAGTCTATTTTTGGAGACTTATTTGGTTTCACATTTTTTTTTTTATGGTGCCAGATGTATTTTAATACCTGGCAGGATGGTCTTTTCCACTTATTTTCAATTTTTAAAATTTGGGAACATTAAAATATCTCCACCACCCCATTTCTGCCCCCATCTTTTTCCGATTAGGCAGTTAAATAATATTTTACAATTTCATAATTTGGTTAGATTTAAAAATAGTATATCGGTTTTCTTTGGCTGCTGTAAAATACCACCACATTTAATGGTTTAAAGCCATTCAGATTAATTACCTTATAGTTCTGCAGGTTAGAAGTCTGATGCTGGTCTCATCTGATTAAAATCAGACTGTCAGTCAGGGAGGCTGTAGTTCCTTTGTGGAGGCTCTTAGGACACCATTCATTTCCTTGTCTTTTCCAGCTTCTAGGAGTTGCCTGTGTTCCTTGGATGCTTGGCCCCTCCTCCATCTTCAAAGGCAACAATGATGCATTGCCCCTACTATTTTTCTCTCTGAGCAGAGCCAGAAAATATTGTCCAATTTTAAGGACCCAGGTGAATAGATCAGGCTCTCGATAATCTAGGATGATTTCTCCCTATTGCAGGGTCTTCATCCTTGATCACATCTGCAAAGTGTCTTTTACCATGTAAGGTGACATATTGATAGGTACTGAGATGAGGATGTAGACATGTTTAGGGGGCATTAAATTTTCCCACAAAAAATAACATCAGAATTTTTTTGGGGGGGGGAGGATTCTGTTAAATAGATGTTAAACAATTTTGGCAGAATTGGTATTTTTGCAGAATTTCACTTACCCATCCATCAGTAAGTGATCACCTGGTGACATTTTGAGGATTACTTTAGTGGTTTTAAAGACCCTTTCTCCTTTATTGAACTCCTTAAACTTCTTGTTTGCGGGATGCTATTGTGAGCAGGACTTCTGTTCGCCCATATTCCTCCCTAGTACATTTTTTCTAACAAGTTATTGCTTGATGTCCTTAATTCTTTGTGAAAATTTATTGCCTAATGTAATCTTAATTTGGCATCCACTCTACAAGGAGAAACATATGTTGGCAATTCATGGTGCAGTGTGAATGCAGCTCCCAGGGAAATCAACCCAGCTATGCCATATTGAGAAATCTGCATTTTCACTACTCATTTGAAAAGATGCAAAAATGCTGAGCATTGAGATGACCTTCAAAGCTTAAGAAAGGTTGCTGAATACAATGTTTGACCTAGTTTGCTTGGTGTCCTGAGCAGAAGGACACCCAGCAGTCCAGGAGCTGCCCTGGCAAAGGGAAGTGACATATGGGCCTGGGGTGGAGAGGCAAAGCTTTGCTTAGGGACCCTGTGCAGCCCTTCTCTCCAAATGATTGATTAATTTCTACTTCAGCAGGTTGCAGTTTGTGACCCCTTCCTTCTGAGTTTGATATTCATATTTAAGAGATTTGTGATGCAGAAGAAGGATCTTTGAATTGGGAAATAGGAGGCCTGGTATCAGCTCCAATGGAGAGCTGAACTGAGCCTGTGGTGGCAAGGAGGTGATGTGATTCCTTAGAGGATCGGTTCTCTTATTTCTAATATGAGGAGTTGGACTAGATCTGTCAGCCTAAAAACCGATGGAGATTTGAAAGAAGGCAAATTCCATTTGAAGAAGGAACAAAGCTCCCGTCATTTCAGTTCCCAATCCCACCCCCCCCCCCCCATATTGACTCTGGGGTAGCACTTAGGAAGCAGAAGTTCTTTTTGACCCTTCACTCTAGAAACATCTTTGACCTTGTGAGCTAATTCTCATTTCAGCCTATGAGCTCTTGAGCAGTCTCAGAGTTCTTGAAATAGTGTCAGTGGGCCCTGACATCCCTTCTAAATGATAGGCTTATGGGTTTCAAAACACACTGGTCTTCTGACGCCGAATCTTCCCGGCTGTGTTCTATAGAAAGGTTTTGCTGTATAGGGCAGGAGGAGAAACCTCACAGGCTTGTCTCTAGGACCCAGATAAAGTCCAGTGATTTGGCTTGTTCAGGAAATCCTCCTTTATGGATCCTGTAGAAATTATCCCCTCCCATTCTGTTTTATGCGTTGATATATCTTGATATTTTGTTTCTTTACCAGCCACTGCTCCCTCTTCTGCAGATCAGGGACTCTGATGTCTGAAGAGCAGGAAGTGGCCAAACCCACAGGAGGGCTTGGAGAAACAATGATAGCCCCAAACTGATCAGATCACCGTACTTTTCACTGAAATTCTGCTTGTGGCCCATCTTCTACTTAGTATCAGTGCTTCCTGTATAATACAGCCTGGTGGATGAGGTCCAGTCCCACGTGGAGGGCTAGCAAAGCACTGGCATCAGTAGACCTTCAAATACAAGTTTTCCTTCCTCCTGCATGCCTAAAATTGTCTTTGTCTCCTGTAGGAAGCATCCAGACTGCAGCTGGCGGTGGAAGCTGACTTCTCTGATCAAGGTTATAGGTTGCTGTTGTCAGTGGCATCCTGATCATTCCTAACCCTTTCCCGGGCTGAATGAGGGATTATACCATGAACCTTAAAGTCCCAGTCACCATGTCATAGCATGGATAGCATGGCAGAATTTGCCACTATGGCAATGACGACACTCCCTTCTTGAGAGCCTATATAAACCAGACTCTGTGGGTTCATCCTGAAGGGTGCAGAATCTTGTTTGGAATTCAGACATAGAAACAGTTAATGCTAGAATGATAACAATAGGACGCATAACTTGCTGTTGACTTGCTGGGTTAAGAAATTAGTTTCTGGGAGGCCAGTTTTAGCATAGTGATTAAGAGAGGCCCCAAAGTTTAGGAAAACACAACTGGCATGGTATTCTCTTTTAAAGGTTTAGTGGAGAGTGGGGAAAGGCTTTCTTTCTCTCTCTTTTTAAACATTATATAACTATATGTTTAATTACTTATATTTAAAGATTTGGGGCCAGGCAGATTTAGTTTAGGATTCCAGCTCTCTTACTTACTAGCTTTGTGGTCTTGGAGAAGCTTCTTAATCTCTCTGAACCTCATTTTCTCTGTGAAGATTCATTGAGCTATGCACATGGCAATTTTAGCTGCTTGTCGGGCACTTAAACACCGGGCCTCATTATTGCTATTGTTATGACTGTTACTGTTTGAAAATCAGAGGCATGTGACAAGGGGAACTGATATTTCGAACCTCAAACTGACAATCCAGTTGGGTGATTATTCAGTGGTGGGAACCGTTACAGAAATTCATCCTAGTGTTTTAGAAAGTCAAAAAACCAAAAACTGGCATGGTCACAGAGAAACTCCGAACTTCAGAGGGAGGGCTCAGAACCTCAGACCATAGGCTGGCAGGGTGCCCTGGCCTGTGGCCTGGAGTACAATCAAGTCTAGAGGGCAGGGAAGCCCTCTGAACTACACCTCAGAGGTGGGAATCCCGAGTCTGTGGAGAAGAAAAGGGAAATATTGGTGCTGTTAGACATCACTGATTTTTGAAGAGGGACTACCTCATAGCCTGCAGGAGCAGGATGAGAACTCAATCTGAGGACGAGAGGGTCAGAGAGAGTGGCCCAGGTTGGGTCGAGCCAGGGCTTCAGCTGCTAGGCCAGACCGGGATTCAGAGGTACCAGATGCAGCAGATGGCTGTGCCAGCAGGCTGCCTGCCTTCCTCCCAAGCTGTGAACATGGGTGGATCAGGCTTTAGGCTTCCTTACATAGCTGCATTAAGCTGAATGTAGGAATATGGCCATTAGCAAAGGATCCCCTTAAAAGCGTTTTTGAAAAGAGGATGGTGGTGGTAGAAATGAGGATTGAAAGATCTGCGTGTGAAAACAACTTACTTAAGTGAAAGTTGGAGGAAAGAAATTGCTTCTGAGGACAGGAATTAGGAACAAGTATCTTCCATTATAAATTCACTTAGGCATTTGTTTCAATTCTCTGAAATTTCGCAGATGGCTTTATCTTTTCTTGGGAATTGGCCTGCCTATTTGTCCTCCATTTTGGAGAAACTCTCCCAAGTTAGAAGGAGGATGCCCACTTCTGTCCTGGAGTTCGTTCCCCACCTGTCCTGAACCTTGCTTATGGCTAGGCACACAGCTTATACTCTATTCCTGTAAATGTTGAGAGTCTTCGGGCACTCTTAAGGTGATTGTTGTCTTAGTCAGCTCAGGTTGCTGTAACAAAATACCAGAGACTGGATGGTTTGAACAACAGAGATTTTTCTTTCATAGCTCTGGAGGCTGGGAAGTCTGAGAGTAAGGTGCTGGCATGGTTGGGTTGTGGTGAAAGCTCTCTTCCTGGCTTATAGAGAGCTGCCTCTCATTGTATCCACATGTGGACAAGAGAGATCAAATTATAATCTCTTTTCTTATGACACTATTCCCATCATGAAGACTCTGACCTCATGACTTCTCAATCTAAGCACTTCCCCAAAGCCCCACTCCCCACCCCTAGTACCACCCCATAGGAGGTTAGGATTTCTTTCTTTCTTTTTTTTTAAATTCATTTTTTAAAATTAACTATAATGTATTATTTGCTCCAGGGTACATGTCTATGAATCATCAAGCTTACGCATTTCACAGCATTTACCATAGCACATACCCTCCCCAATGTCCATAACCCTCCCCCTCCACCTCCCAGCAACCTTAGTTTTTTTCATGAGTTTAGGAGTCTCTTATGGTTTGTCTCCTTCCCCATCCCATCTTGTTTCATTTCTCTCCCCCACCCCTCCACGACCCCTTGACCTGCCTCTCAAATCTTCAGAGAGATCATGTGATTATTGTCTTTTCTGCCTGACTTATTTCGCTTAACATAATACCCTCTAGTTCCATCCACGTCGTTGCAAATGGCAAGATTTCATTTCTCATGATGGCTGCATAGTATTCCATTGTGTATATATATATACCACATCTTCTTTTTTTTTGATTTTTTAAAATTTTTTCCCCTAAATATGTTTATTTTATTTTTTCAGTGTTACAAGAATGATTGTTCATGCACCACACCCAGTGTTCCATGCAATACGTGCCCTTCTCAATACTCACCACCAGGCTCGCACAACCCCCCACCCTCCAAAACCCTCAGTTTGTTGCTCAGAGTCCACAGTCTCTCCTGGTTCATCGCCCCCTCCAATTTCCCCCCATTCGCCCTTCCCTTCCTTCTCATAATGCCCTCCATGATTTTCTTTATACTCAGCACGTAAGTGAGACCATAAGATAATTGACTCTTTCCGCTTGACTTGTTTCACCCTGCATAATCTCTTCTAGTCCTGTCCATGTTGATACAAAAGTTGGATATTCATCCTTTCTGATGGAGGCATAATATTCCATTGTATAGATGTACCACATCTTCCTTATCCATTCATCTGTTGAAGGGCATTTTGGTTCTTTCCACAGTTTGGTGATTGTGCCCATTGCTGCTATGAACATTGGGGTACATATGTAAAATCAACAAGACAGTGAACAACAAATGCTGGAGAAGATGTGGAGAAAGGGGACCCCTCCTCCACTGTTGGTGGGGATGCAAGTTGGTGCAGCCACTTTGGAAAACAATGTGGAGATTCCTCAAGAAATTAAAAATAGAGCTACCCTATGACCCTGCAATTGCACTACTGGGTATTTGCCCCAAAGAAGCAGATGCAGTATACCACATCTTTATCCATTCATCTGTTGATGGACATCTAGGTTCTTTCCATAGTTTGGCTATCATGGACATTGCTGCTATAAACATTCGGGTGCATGTGCCGAGGTTAGGATTTCAATGTGAATTTTTGGGAGACACATTTACACTGTCCATCACAGCATGTAAACCTCCAACTGATGACTACTGTGTTCACAGCCTGACATTGAGAAGCTGGGCTCTGTCAACAGAATGCATACTCTGTCACCCACTGCGTAACACTTAATTGGGCACATTATTTAACTTCTCTGAGCCTCAGTCTCCCTGTACTTGCTGGGATGAAATCTCTTATACTGTAAGGTTAGTGGGAAGAGTTGCTGGGACAAATTATGTAAAGTGCTTATAGTAGGTGGTCAATAAATGTTAGTTTCTCTTATGTCCATGTCCCAACTACAACATCATCATCCATCCATATTTTTATACCTTTGTATACTAAGAAACTGTCAGAGAAGATAAGTGAGTTTTGCAGATAGAGAGCATTTGAATTACCTCTAGTTTGTTGGGTAAAATTTTCTGCTCATGTTTATTTGAAAGGCTATCATCGAAGTTGAATGGCTAGCCATCAGAGAGCCTCCTTGAAATGGAAATTTGCAAGAGCAGAGGGAGATAGTAACACTTGTGGAGCTGGGCTGATAAAAGGCAAAGAAGAAGGAGGGGGAGAGATTGAATGATGAGACACTCCCAAGAGAGAGCCCCCTATATTTTGTGCTCTTTTCAGAGGTGAATCCACATAGCCATGATAGCCCCCATCCACATACATTAAATGAGCAAAGAAAGGTCTCAGTGATTCTGGACCAAAGTGCACTAGGAAGGTGTGTGTGTGTGTGTGCATATGTGTATCTGTGTGTGCATGCACATGCAGGAGTGTAAAGCTTCTGTTAGTTGCACATGCTATCTCATATGTCTATAAATCAAGAAAGGCAGAGCAGACTTGCCATTCTATTACTTCCCTGCCATTCTATTACTTTTCTGATGCCAACTGGCATTATTATGATCTGAGAGGACATGAATTCATTTCCTCCCTCTAGCAGGAGGACCCCCAGGACAAGTTTTGAGAGCAATAGTGATGATTAAGCAGCCACCATTCACTGACAAGGTGCTACTTGTCAGGTGCTGTATTAGATACTGTATGGTCCTTATTGTCAACCCTGACAGCAGCCCTGAGAAGCACCTCCATCTTATGATGTCTCTCTTCACCTGGAGACTTATGAAATTGAAGTCCAGTGAGGTTGTGACCTAGTCGAGCTCACAAAGCTTGTAAGTGTTAGAGTTATGGTTTAAACATTTGTGGTCTGAATCTAAAATCTGTGGTTTATCCCCCATAACTGCTTCCCCTACCAAAAACAAGCAAGCAAACAAACAAACAACCTGATGACAGAATCGTGTCTGGCCTGAATGACCTGAATCCGTACAGGCACGAGAGTGTGATATAGTAGCGGGATGAAAGATTCTGAGAAGGGCTGTGGTATACCCACTACGTTGGGCACTTCCCAGAGTGTCTGGGGCTACAGGTGAACTGGGAGTGTCTACAGGGTCAAGAGGTTACTATTGCCAGCCAAAATAGCAGCAGGCTGCTTTATTATATGATCAGTGTTGTTTGCATGTGTGTGGTGGTGGGGTGGTTTGTGTGTTCTTTCTGATGATTTGGAAAGTTTGCAATCTATTTGAATTTCTTCTAGTGTTTCATTGATAATTTTGCTTTTCTCTTCATTTAGACCCTGCTGGATTGCTGCAATCACTTTTGCTTCCATCTCTCTTCTCGCTATCTATCCTTCCCCCCCTCTTATACCCAGTTTTTGTTGGTTCTCTTTTTTAATGAAATTTCTAGGGTTCACATTCATACCCCTCAATATATTTATCTTACTCCTAGTTGCTTTACCAGGTCAAAATTATGTATTTTGACCCCAACCTAGAAAACATGACAATGTCAACATCTGTACATCACCTTCCACCTTTGTCTTTCCCTGTCTTCTCCCAATTTTTGTTAATAATATTACTTCTACATTATTGTATAACACATACATTCTATTGTCTAAACATAGCCCCCATAGTTCTTAGTGCTTCAGCAAAATGGATTCATGTCCATTGTCAGCACTTTTATAGTAGTTTCTCTTGTCCTTTCTTGGCTGGTTGAACCCTGACTTCCAGTAGTATCTCCAAGAAGCTCATGAGAATTTTTTCCTTGAATTCTTGTCTTAAGTTTGAAAAATATCTGCCTATTGCCTCTATCCTTAAAAAAATAGGCTGGATAGAACATTCTTGGGTCACACTTTCTCTGAGACTTGATTAGCATTTTCCCATGGTCTTCCTTTATTTTGTGTTGCTGGGTAGTTTGTAGTATCAGAATTTTTCTTTACTTTAAGGTGACTGGAACTTTGGCCTAGTTGCTCAAGTTACCTTTTATTTTTCAAGTAGTAGTTATATCTTGGTATAATATAGTCTTGGTATGGGCCATTCTGTAACAATTTTCTCCATGGATAAAGTGGGCCCTTTCCATCTATAAGTTCATTCTCTTTTATTGATGGAAAATTTCCTAAAAGTAGAACTTTATTTTTTTTGGTTTCTAATTACTTGGTTCTCTCCATCACAGTAAGTATTGCAATTATGCCATGTGTTGGATTGCCACTATGTCTTCTATATCATTTTTTCCCCTTGAATCCATTAAAATTTTGTTTGTTTTAGTCATTTCTGCCATCTTGTCCTACTTGTTGCTCTTTGTGTTGCACTAATGTCTTTTCTCCTTTGTGCCCCTTTCAATATAGACTTCATATTTGTAATGATTTACTATTTGTGATGATTTTCCATGTATTTCCTGAGTTCTGTCACTGCTTTTTTTCCTCTTATCTTCTATTATATATGTTGGCAGAAACTTGTAACTCTACTTTGAGCTACCTTTCCTATAAGATTATAATTTTTTTAATGAAATTGTATTTAGTAAAACACATATAACACAAAATTTAACAGTTTAATCATTTCTAAGTATATAGTTCAGTAGTATTAAATACACTCACATTACTGTGCAACCAATCTCCAGAACTCTTTTTATCTCACAAAATTGAATCTCTGTATACATTTAAACAACTCCCCAGCCTCTGGCAACTACTGTTCTACATTATGTCTCTGAATTTTATTACTTTTGGTACTTCATTTAAGTGGAATCATACAGTATTTGTCCTTTTGCGAACTAGCTTATTTCACAAAACAATGTCCTCAAGCCTCATGCATGTTGTAGCCTGTGTCAGATTTTCCTTCCTTTTAAAGGATGAACATTCCATCGCACATATAGAGCACATTTTGTTTACCCATTCATCCACCGATGGACACTTGAGTTTCTTCCACCTTTTGGCTGTTGTGAATAACATTGCTATGAACATGGGTGTGCTGTGCAAATGTCTTTGAGACCATGTTTTCACTTTTTGGGTATATACCCAGAAGTTGAATCACTGGATCATGTGGCAATTCTATTTTTAATTTTTTGAGGAACTGCCATATTGTTTTCCACAGCTACTGCACCAATTAGCATTCCTACCAATAAAGTTCCAATTTCTCCACACCTTTGACAACACTTTTTTTTAATTGCAGCTATCTTAATGGGTGCAAATGTTACCTCATTGTTATCTCATGGGGGCAAAAGTTGTCTTTTGAGGGAGGGAGGCAAGATGGCAGAAGAGTAGGGGACCTTATTTAGCTGGTCCCCTGAATTTAGCTGGATATCTGCCAAATCATCCTGAACACCCATGAAATCAGCCTGAAATGTAAGAATACATATATCTGGATCTCTACAAGAAGAAAAACTCCACTGGGTATGAGTGGTAGCTTCTGACTCTTCCCGATTTTTTTAGGGTACATATTGTCTGGGTTGTGATTGATATTTTGGACTCTGTACATTCCCTCAACCATCCATCAACAGAATGACTAGGAAGAGGAACTACTAACAGAAAAGAACCAGAGACAATGACCTCTGTCACAGACATAATAGATATGGATATAAGCAAGATGTCAGAGATAGACTTCAGGGTTGAAATTATGAAGTCAATAACTAGGTTTGGAAAAACCAGTAGTGGCAATATAGAATCTCTAAGGACAGAAATGAGAGCTAATCATGCTGAACTTAAAATGCTATGAATGAGATGTAGTCTAAACTGGATACTCTAATAGCTAGGGTAAGTGAGAAAGAAGAATGAATTAGTAATCTAGAAAATAAACTGATGGAAAAGAAGGAAGTTGAGGAGGATAGGGATAAAAACTAGAAGCCCATGAGATCAGACTTAGAGAGACCAATGACACCATGAAACATTCCAAAGTCAGAATTATTGGGATCCCTGATGGGGTGGAGAAAGAGAGATGACTAGAAGGTATACTTGAGCAAATCATAGCTGAGAACTTCCCTAATCTGGGGAAGGAAACAAGCATTCATGTCCAAGAGGCAGAGAGGACCCCTCCCAAGACCAATAAAAAGAGGCCAATGCCCCAGTATATATTAGTAAAACTTGCTAATCTTAGAGCCAAGGCAGCTATACTGAGAGGAGCTAGGGGGAAGAGATTTCTTACCTATGAGGGGAGAAACATTAGAATAACATCAGACCTGTCCACAGAGACCTGGCAACCCAGAAAGGAGTGGCAAGACATAATCAGATTACTAAATGAGAAGAACATGCAACCAAGAATCCTTTATCCAGCAAGGCTGTCATTCAGAATGGATGGAGAGACAAAGAGCTTCTAGGACAGGCAGAAACTGAAAGAATATGTAACCACCAAGCCAGCCCTGAAGAAATAATAAAAGAGGATTCTATAAAAGAAGAAAGACCCTGAGAGTAACATAGACTAGAAATTTACAGAGACAATCTATAGAAATAGGGGCTTTACAGGCAATATGATGCCACTAAATTAATATCTTTCAGTAGTTACTCTCAATGTGAATGGCCTAAATGCTCCCATGAAATGGCACAGGATTGCAGATTGGCTAAAAAGACAGGACCCATACATATGCTGTCTATAAGACACTCATTTGGAAACTGAAGACACCTCCAGATTGAGAGCGAGGGGATGGAGAATCATTTGTCATGCCAACAGACCTCAAAAGAAAGCTGGGGTAGCTATTTTCATATCAGAAAAATTAACTTTTAAACCAAAGATTGTAGTAAGAGATGTAGAAGGACACTATATCATACTTAAAGGGTCTATCAAATAAGAAATTCTAACAATTGTAAATATCTAAAACCCCAAAATGGGAGCAGCCAACTCCATAAGCCAGATGTTAACCAATATAAAGAATCATACTGATAATAATACATTAATAGTAGAAGATCTTAACACTCCAATCTCAACAATGGACAGATCATCTGAGCAGAAGATCAACAAAGAAACAAGAGCTCTGAATGATACCTTGGACCAGATGGACTTTGTAGATATATACAGAATATTGCACCCTAAAACAACAGAATACTCATTCTTCCCAAATGCACACGGACCTTTCTTCAGAGTAGACCACATACTGGGTCAAAAATCAGGTCTCAACTGATACTGGACGATTGAGATTATTCTCTCCATGTTATCAGACCACAGTGCCTTGATACTGGAACCCAATTACAAGGAAAAATATAGAAGGAATTCAAACATGGGGAACTTAAAGAACATCCTACTAAAGAATGATTGGGTCAACCAGGAAATTAAGGAAGAAATTAAACAGTTCGTGGAAACTAATGAGAATGAAAACACATTGGTCCAAAACCAATGGGATACTGCAAAGGCGGTCCTTTTAGCAATGTGGCAGGATACAAAATCAAAACCATAATGAGATACTACCTTACACCAGTTAGAATGGCAAAAATCCACAAGACAGGAAACAACAAATGTGGGCGAGGATGTGGAGAAAGGGGAACCCTCTTACACTGTTCATGAGAATGCAAGCTGGTACAGCCACTCTGGAAAACAGTATGGAGGTTCCTCAAAACATTAAAAATAGAGCTACCCTATGACCCAGCAATTACACTACAAGGTATTTACCTCAAAGATACAGATGTAGTGAAAAGAAGGGGCACATGCACTCCAATGTTCATAGAAGCAATGTCCACAATAGCCAAACTATGGAAGGAGCTGAAAGGCCCTTCAACAGATGAATGTGTAAAAAAGATATGGTTCATATATACAATGCAATATTACTTAGCCATCAGAAAGAATGAATACCTACCATTTGCATTGACTTGGATGGAACTGGAGGGGATTATACTAAGTGAAATGAGTCTAGCAGAGAAAGACAATTATCATATAATTTCACTCATATGTAGAATATGAGAAATAGCACAAAGAACCATAGGGAAGGGATGGAAAACTGAAGGGGGAGAAATCAGAGAGGGAGATGAACCATGAGAGACTATGGACTCCAGGAAACAAACTGAGGGTTTCAGAGGGGAAGGGGATAGGGGGATGGGAGTGCCTGGTGATAGGTATTGAGGGCATGTGTTGTGATGAACACTGGGTATTATATGCAACTAATGAATCATTGAACATTACATCAAAAACTAATGATGTACTATATAGTGGTGAACTGAATATATTAAAAAAAATGAAAAAAAAATTACCTGCCGTGGGCTTCTCCAGCCTAAAAAAGCTGCTGTGAGTGGTGCCTGGCTGGTTTGGTGGGAAGAGTATGCAGCCCTTGATGTTGGGGTTGTGAGTTCAAGCCCACCTTGGGTATAGTGATTACTTAAAAATAAAATTTTAGAAAAAAAAACATTGTCTTTTGAGTTGCTTTCCCCTTATGATTAGTGATATTAATCTTTCATGTGTTTATTGCCCATTTATGTATCTTCTTTGAAAAAAGGTCTATTCAAGTCTTTTGCCCATTTTTTTTTAAACAATAGATTTACTGGGGGAAAAAAAACCTTTTTCAACCAGAGATCCTAGGAAAAATTTTCTATTGTCCATGTACATGGTAAGGCATAAATAAAAGTGACCTTTAGAAATGCCTTGTTCACTCTTGGGTGTGGACATCTTTTCTATTGTTTTTTTATATTTCTGGGTTTTTTTTCCCCAAATATGTTTATTTTATTTTTTCAGTGTTACAAGAATGATTGTTCATGCACCACATCCAGGGCTCCATGCAATACATGCCCTTCTCAATACCCACCACCAGGCTTGCACAACCTCCCACCCTCTCCCCTCCAAAATCCTCAGTTTGTTGCTCAGAGTCCACAGTCTCTCCTGGTTCATCACCCCCTCCGATTTCCCCCCATTCACCCTTCCCTTCCTTCTCACAATGCCCTCCATGATTTTCTTTATACTCCACACGTGAGACCATAAGATAATTGACTCTCTCGACTTGACTTATTTCACTCTGCATAATCTCTTCTAGTCCTGTCCATGTTGATACAAAAGTTGGATATTCATCCTTTCTGATGGAGGCATAATATTCCATTGTATAGATGTACCACATCTTCCTTATCCACTCATCTGTTGAAGGGCATTTTGGTTCTTTCCACAATTTGGTGATTGTGGCCATTGCTGCCAGGAACATTGGGGTACATGTGTCCCTTCTTTGTACTGCATCTGCTTCTTTGTGGTAAATACAGAGTAGTGCAATTGCAGGGTCATAGGGTAGCTGTATATTTAATTTCCTGAGGAATCTCCATACTGTTTTCCAAAGTGGCTGCACCAACTTGCATTCCCACCAACAGTGGAGGAGGGTTCCCCTTTCTCCACATCTTCTCCAGCATTTGTTATTTACTGTCTTGTTGATTTTGGCCATTCTAACTGGTGTAAGGTGGTATCTCAGTGTGGTTTTGATTTGAATCTCTCTGATCTTTTGCCCATTTTTAATTTTTTTTTATTTTTTGTGGTTGAATTATAGTAGTTCTCGCTCTCTTTTTAAATGGTCCAGAAGTTATTTACTTAATCACTTATTTAATACCTGTTATGCCATGAATTCACAGAAGATGGGTTTCAATAGCTCAGGATCTTTTCTATTGGTTCTTACAGAGTGTTCGTCTTTGGGTGGGGAAGACTGGCACTTCAGTTGAACCCAAGTGCCTTTCTCACTTTGGCTTCTTTCTTTTTTGGATCATTTTCCTTCACACACTTCAGGAAGCTATCTTGGCTCTTACAGTGCTTAATATGCTTAACACATACATTAGTTGTCTTGGCAAGAAACTTGTCCTTAACTTTTCTGTTTACAACAATGCCAACAGCATGCTAAGTGACACTGTAGACTCTTCCAGTTTTGCTATGATGACATTTGTGGGACCTTCCTTTTTGAATGGTACCTACTCCCGTGATGTTTGCAATATCACCTTTATTATAGATTCGCATGTATATGGTCAAAGGAACAACTCCATGTTTTCTAAAAAGCCTAGGGAATATAGAGTGGGTACATCTCCTCTTTCCCTTTGTGTTGGTCATTTCAGCAAATTACTGTAAGTTCGCAGTTTCCACCAAAAGACTGTAGAAGTTCTTTATATATTCTGGATATCAACACATTGTCAGATATATGATTTGCAAATATTTTCTCTCATTCAGTGAGTTGTCTTTTGAGTTGTTTTCTTTGTTGTACAGAAGTTTTAAATTTTGATGTAGTCCAGCTTGTCTACTTTTCCTTTGTTGCCTGTGCTATTGGATGTCTTAGTCAAGAAATCCTTGCCAAATTCAATGTCATGAAAGTTTCCCCCTTTGTTTTCTTCTACTTTATGGTTGCTCCCACCCCCTAATATTTATGTGCTTAGGGATATTAGTCATTTTTTTCTCTGTTCTTTGTTAATAATTTTTGTATTTTTTTTCTGGTCAATGTTTCATTTCCTATTTTTTTAATTTATGTTTTCTTTTTATTTTTACATGGTCTTTTATTTTTTTTAATTTTTTAATTTATTTTTATTTTTTATTTTTTTCTCCCCAAATATGTTTATTTTAATTTTTCAGTGTTACAAGATTGATTGTTCATGCACCACACCCAGTGCTCCATGCAGTACGTGCCCTACATGGTCTTTTAATATAAATCTGTATTTATTCTTTTTTATTAGGTCATCTTTGAATAAAACAAATTAATTATGGCTCTATTTTTTCTATTAGGTTTGGGTGAGGAAGGACCTTATGATACAGGGTTGTATGAATCTGAGAATGGATGTTATTTTAGCTTTTAGTTATCCCCAGGAAAAGAACCAATGCATGGTTATTTGCAATTGAGAGTCTATCTTCTATCTATATCAATCACAGTCTTCTTCCTGCAGTCTGTGTGGTTCATTGAAATCCTTTCCTGTATAACACTTGGTGCTAAATGAATCCTAGAAAACTTCCTCTGACAGGTCACAGATCCTCTCATGTTGCTCTAAATGAGAAATTGTTCTTCTCTCTGGAGGCACCATCTTGTTTGGACAACTCTGCTCTGTCAGTTTTGTCTGAAGTCGGTACGCATTTATGTCCCTGTGAAGTTCTTCACTAGATTTGACAGCTTCTCTTTTAGTATGGTTCAGAGTTTTGAAAGTCTATTCTAGTTTGTTGAAGGTGGAATATGGGTTTCTGTTTTCCCATTCTCTTTGATATTGTGATGACTTCTAGGGAAAATAAGGCAGGAGTTCAGGTGGTTGTATTTACTTCAATCCTCTCTCTTTTTTTTTTTTTTTGAGCAGCTTAATGGCCTCTCACTTTCCTAAAATACAGAATAGAGCACAAGGAGAGCAAAAACTACATGGAAGTTAAGGAACAGAATGGTTACTTAGTGGACTTCCGACTCTGTCACTTACTAGCTATGTGATCCTGGGCAAGTAATTTAAGTTTTCTGTGACTTAGTTTACTTCATTTGTAAAATGGTAGTAATAGTGATAGTTAAAGTGTTGTAGGGTGCCCATTCTATGAGAGGCACTTTTCTGACATTGTTGCATGTATTAACTCATGTAAGTCTCACCTATTGTCATCATTGCTATTTTATAGATGAGGAAACTGAAGTAAACTGAAGGTTGTTAAATAGAGCTAAGATTCAAACCTAGGCCATCTGGTTCCAGAACCTGCGCTTGTCTACTACACAATAATCCCTCTGGTATGCAGTAGTTACCTTGTGAGGCTGTTGAGAGGATTAAAATGATAATACACATCAAGTACCAAGAACAGTGCACATGGAAAGTAAGAACCCTCTTCTTTCCCTCTCTACCCCTTATCTTTCTATTTGTCCCCTTTCTCCTTCTTCCTGTATTCATACCCTTTAGTAATACTGTTGGAGAAAATGACGGTTTGACATTTAGTTTGACAAAAATGTCCCAAATAGCCCAAGCATTTGAAAACACTTTTTTTTTCTGATGAAAAGTTTAAAATACTGACCTTTGTATTGGAAATAAATGAGAAAATGACAAGGAAGTTTTATCTTTTAGTTTTTGGGCCAGTTTTCAAAAAATATCTCAATGTCTTTAGGAGCTATAGATGAGGTAGAAAGGAACGAGCCTATCACTAATGACTTTGGGAAATAGCCACTGAACCTCTCTGAGGCACTGGGACATGATGCCCTGAGCCTGTTGGTAAGTGAAAGGAGCAAGGTGAAGTGGGGTTGGCTGTCCTGGTTATCCTCTGCAATGGTGAGAGCTATCTACATACTTCATCCTGGTTTCTGCTTCTGAATTTCAAATATTAGAATAGGTCATAAAGTGGAGAGTTGTGACCAATGTTTATAAGTCATCCTTCCCATTCTTCATGTTTTTCTCCAGGTGTTTGCTTTGCTCTGCAGATTTTTTCTTGGAGGAAAAGGGGGCACAGACTAGAAAATGGACTCATTGGTCTGCTTCTGTATTAACTTTCCTTTTAAACATGGGGAAAGAGAAGAGAGGGAGAGGAAGGAATGGATGGATAGATAGATAGACAGGTAGATAGATAGATGATAGATAGAGGGAGGGAGGGAGGGAGGAAAAAAGGGAGACCACCTAGTGGCTAAACTCTGACTCCACATTTCCTGCTGGAGAATGTGATTGGTTTGGGTTTGTTCAGGCCTCCACATAGATACAATTGAAGGTTGTTAGATTGATGACATACTTGCTGAGGATACAACCCTTCTGAAAAGGAAGACCGGGACAAAGAAGAAAATGATTGGTGGAGAGAATGATTCGTATCTCTTGGCCACTAAATTGCCACATCAGGCCCCAATCTGATAACTGGTACCTTGATGTGGCAATGAATTTTGAACTCCAGAGTCTTGGAGCCCGTAGAAATCAGCATTTATCATCCTGTCTATAGTTCCCAAACCAGTCCCTGAGCCTGCCCACCTACTGGCCTGAATTCTCAGTGTTTAGTCCGTTTGTTCCCAGACCCCTCAGTTCCTTTTATTTGTCTGATATACACTGTTTGCCTTGACAATTGGTTTCTCTTGTTGGTTCTTGTGCCTTCTTTAAAACAGAGGCTTGCATGGCATGTCAACTTTGTCTTATCTCTGCCAGTTGATTATTCCCTAAGTGCCTTGACCTAGCAGAAGGGCACTCGGTATCAAACTTCAGCGAAAGCCTTTCAAAAACCTTGTTCTGGAAGCAGAGATGGGGCAATAGTCCTCCCTGCCTCTCTCCAATAGTTCTATCCACCTTTCTCCAAATCATGCCAATCTATTTTAAAGAGGGAATTGAACAATCTCAGGGGATATTTCATCCCTAAAAAGTTCTCCAAGGAAAGTTTAAAGATGAGCTGTTGTTTAGAGATCAACGAAAACGAGATTGAATTTAAATATTAAGAAGAAAGCTCTTGCCTTCAGGTAAAGATGACATTTGCATAATAATGAGAATCACTCGCCAGATGGAATTGAGAATCTGACTGGAATCTCAAATCCTGGTGAGGGGAGATTCATTTACCTGAAATGGCAATGGGAAATATGCTAATCAGAGGTTCGCTGCTGTCCATCACGTTCAACAGATTCTGAGACAAAGAAGGAGAGAGTTCACAAGTAGGAGGTGATACAGCTTGACATTAAACTTAATTTGGTTTGTTTTCCCATCAGCCCCTGACAGATGTGCGATTGTGGAAGTCTTTAAAGGGGGTGGGGAGGTGATTCCCTTCTGTCAGAACTGTCTGACATTGTCATTACCACTGCTGTCATTGTCATTACTGTTATTGTGTTGGAAACAACAGGAGGAGGGAAAGGAAATCTGGAGTATGACCCAAATCATTATAGAGAAATAATGAGAACATCCAAAAAAAAAGTCAAAGAAAAAAATAAGGACTCCAAATAAAACATTTTTGTGTGTGGATGGTTAACATAGGAGAGAATTAGTATCTGAGTGATTGAATCAGTCATTTAGGAGACACCTTACCTTGGAAATTGAATTTCCTGAGGGAAATAAGATTATATTAGCCTGACCCAAACTTGCACCTGAATTCTTTCATTTTGAGGCAAAAAAAGTTGTTCTGGGAGAAAATGGAGGCAAGTTGTGGTAGGCAAAATTCTAAGCGCTTATGATTTTCTGGTGTTATGCCCTATATGATTTCTTTCTTTTGAATGTGGGCAGAACTTGTGTCTTGGTTCTAATAGGGTCACTCCTATGATTGTGCTACTTTATATGGCAAAGGTAAAGGGATTTTAAAGAGGTAATTAAGGTCCCTCAGTTGACTGAGTTTATCATAGGGATGATTTTTATGGGTGTGCCTGACTTAACTAGATGGGCCTCTGAAAAGAAGCCTTCTTTGAAGTCAGAGATAGCGAGCAACAGAGATTCTCTTTCTCCATGGATGACTTTGAAGAAACCACCTTGAAAGCCTCAAGGAAATGACTTCTATTAACAACCCAAGGGAATCCGGGAGCAGATTCTTCTCTTGTTGAGCACCCAGATGAAAACACAGCCCTGGTCAACATCTTGATTTCAACCTTGAGACCTTGATCCAAGAATCCAGCTAAGCCATACATGGACTCCTGACCCACAGAAACTGAGATAATAAAATGAGTGTTGTTTAAAGCTATTGAGTTTGTGGTAATTTTTTGCATAGCAATAGCAAACAAATATAGAAATTTATTCTTAAATAAGTTGATTGTAGCTCTGCTATGCACATTAGCCTTTCTAGAGGGAGAACAGGGCAATGGGATTGACAACACTGGTGTCACATACACATCTCTGTGGCAAGTTAGATGCCATTACAGGCTCTTCTTATCTGTTTCAGGATGTCTCTGTAGGGATGGATGGTTGGTATGGATGGCCTTATTTCTGATCCTGATGTTACTACCTGTTTAGCTAGCCGGGCTTCTCTGAAATGGTGTGACTCACCCAAGACGATGCTTTCAAAGTAGTGACTAGGCTTGTGTTAGAGTTGTAACCATCTCTTTATCTGCATCCTGCCTCTTGTCACTTAACTAGTTCAGTTCAAGTAAAAACATTTGTTGAGCCTTTACTGTATTATAGGTTTCCTTTAGGGTGGGGACAGGAAGAAGGGTGTTATTAATGATAATAGAGTTGGGGGCTGAATCAAAGTCAAGAGTATACAGTCTTATAGAAATTTTAATAGCCATCTACTTTAGTAGCTATTAGAAATAGTCAAGTGTTAAAATAGATAGCAAAGTGTTGTGGCTCCATGATTTTCTGATTGTGTCACTTTACAAAAATTACCTTCATAGGCTTCATCTGAAAAATGAGCTTAATAATAATGGCAGCAATCCCGATCAAAATTCCACCAGTTTTTTTCAAAGAGCTGGAACAAACAATCCTAAAATTTGTATGGAACCAGAAAAGACCCCGAATTGCTAAGGAAATGTTGAAAAGGAAAAACAAAGCTGGGGGCATCATAATGCCTGATTTCAAGCTTTACTACAAAGCTGTAATCACCAAGACAGCATGGTACTGGCACAAAAACAGACATATAGACCAGTGGAACAAAATAGAGAGCCCAGAGATGGATCCACAACTCTATGGTCAAATAATTTTTTTTTTGGTCAAATAATTTTTGACAAAACAGGCAAAAATATGCAGTGGAAAAAAGACAGTCTCTTCAATAAATGGTTCTGGAAAAATTGGACAGCTCTATGCAGAAGAATGAAACTTGGCCACTCTCTTACACCATACACGAAGATAAACTTGAAATGGATAAAAGACCTCAACGTGAGGCAGGAATCTATCAAAACCCTAGAGGAGAACATAGGCAGTAACCTCTATGACATCAGCCACAACAACTTCTTTCAGGACATGTCTCCAAAGGCAAAGGAAACACAAGCAAAAATGAACTTTTGGGACTTCATCAAGATAAAAAGCTTCTGCACAGCAAAGGAAACAGTCAACAAAACAAACAGGCAACCCACAGAATGGGAGAAGATATTTGCAAAGGCACTCCTAAGGGCTGATATCTAAGATCTATAAAGAACTCCTCAAACTCAACACCCACAAAACAGATAATCACATCAAAAAATGGGCAGAAGACATGAACAGACACTTCTCCAAAGAAGACATACAAATGGCTAACAGACACATGAAAAAATGTTCATCATCTTTAGCCATCAGAGAGTTTCAAATCAAAACCACACTGAGATACCACCTTACACCAGTTAGAATGGCCAAAATCAACAAGACAGTAAACAACAAATGCTGGAGAGGATGTGGAGAAAGGGGAACCCTCTTCCACTGTTGGTGGGGATGCAAGTTGGTGCAGCCACTTTGGAAAACAGTATGGAGATTCCTCAGGAAATTAAAGATACAGCTACCCTATGACCCTGCTTGGTGTTGGTGTGGGTACTTGGTGTTTACTCCAAAGAAGTAGATGCAGTACAAAGAAGGGCCACAAGTACCCCAATGTTCATAGCCACAATGGCCACAATCGCCAAACTGTGGAAAGAACCAAAATGCCCTTCAACAGATGAGTGGATAAGGAAGATGTGGTACATCTATACAATGGAATATTATGCCTCCATCAGAAAGGATGAATATCCAACTTTTGTATCAACATGGACAGGACTA
>CM052799.1:55330123-55344337 GCA_028533885.1 Nasua narica | reverse complement strand
CCTCACTTACATGTGGAGTATAAAAAAAATCATGGAGGGCATTGTGAGAAGGAAGGGAAGGGTGAATGGGGGGAAATCGGAGGGGGTGATGAACCAGGAGAGACTGTGGACTCTGAGCAACAAACTGAGGGTTTTGGTGGGGGGTTGTGTGAGCCTGGTGGTGGGTATTGAGAAGGGCACGTATTGCATGGAGCACTGGGTGTGGTACATGAACAATCAATCTTGTAACACTGAAAAATTAAAATAAACATATTTGGCGAGAAAAAAAATAATAATGGCAGCAATAACAATAATAAGGACAATGATAAAGATAATAATAATATTGATAATATGGTTTTGATAATTGTATGGGAACAAATACACACAGTACTGGCATTATAGTGAACACTCAATATACGTTAATATTATAATATTATTGTTCATGAGGAAAATAAATAAGGGAAGCCTTCCTTTATAAAACAAACTTTTAACTAAGCCTAAAAATATTGCCAGGTATTTAATTGGGGGAGTATGGGAAGATTCCAGGTAGAAGAGTTATTGATGATCAAAGAACTAGAAGTGGAAAACAAATGGTAAGTTGGATGAACCATGGTTTCCTGTAGTCTATCACATATTGCTTCATTTCTTTGAAAGAACTCAACAGTTTGTTTCTTTCAGATTATAGCCTGGATTTTAGAATAGCATAGATGTTGATTTCTAAGTCCCCATTAAGTTTACTTTTCTCTCTGACTGTAACTGGGATTTGAACCTTTAGACTCAGGAGAATAAGGACAGTATATGGCTGGTCCACAGTTTTCAGAGTGCCATAGTCTTAGCTCTGGGAAGGGCCTGTTTAGGAAGCAAACTAAAGAATATGTGCGTTCTAGCTGCTCCAGCCTTTAAGGAATGGGAAGGTGTACAGTCTCAGATGTGAAAGGGTCCATTAGTGATTTCATTAAAAAACAATCTTAGGTAGCTCCACAAAACCAAGTGTGGTAGGGTAGGTTTCTTTTTCACCTCACTCTTGGCAAAGAGGCAGAAACTCATAGGAATACATCCAAGTTCTATATTGAAGGAGGGGTCAACACTATCATGAGAAAGAGCTTGTAGGTGTTCCAGTTTGAAGACCCTGCAAGCTTTAAGCCTCCTCCTACAAATGTCAGGTTGTATTTCCCTGTGGTTACTGTGGGTAGACCCAAGACCCTGGGGGTGAGAATAGAGGGCTAGAGGGTAGAAATGGAAACAGGAAGAAGAAACATTAGAGAGAGGACATCTTGGGTGTTCATAGAAGGTGAATTTTATGTGGCATAAAGGGTAAATTGATGATAAAATAGAGCCATGTTTGCTGATCTCCTGAATCCTGGGATTATTTATGACTGTCTACTCACTCCCCATTATGGCCTCTACTAGTGCATCTCTTCTGTGTTGTCAACAAAGCTCTGAGGTTACATTGGGAGCAGGTGTTAAAATTTCATGACACTGTTGCATGTTGCACATTTTTGGCCTCTCCATAGCCTAAGAATATTCTTGGATGAATGGGAAATATGACAGCTTCCTATTTCTTCAAACCAGTTCTGCCCCAAGTCTTAGTGCTGGAGAGCACTGGTTATCTCACCACAAAGTCCAAGATGTTAGAGTCAGCTTGGGGCTTACCGTGACTGATATTGTTGCTGGTTTTGTACATTGAATGTTACTTGGTATTTGCTCCAAAAATTATACTTATGAGTCTTGCTATTTGGAAACAACCACACAGGACTCAGAGAGAATGAGGTTCAAATGTCTATCGCTATGCACAGTGAACCCAGACTAGTTAAACTGTCAACACTTGGATTGCTTATTGTTCTACAACAAGAGGGTTTCGACCTCTTCCCTTAGAGTGTTTACCACAATTTATAGCTTGTTTGCTTATTGCCTGTCTTATCTAGGTTGTGAGTTTCCTGGGGACCAGGTTGTGTGTCTTGTCTACTGCTTTATACTCACAGATTAGCCCAGGGCCTGGTACTTTCAATGCATATTTGTTGAATGAATAAATGAATGAATGAGTGAATTAATGAATTTCAAGGCACTTTTTCTTTCTTTCTTTTTTTTTTTTTAAGATTTTGTTTATTTATTTGAGAGAGAGTGAAAGCGAGAGAGATCCCAGAGCTCTGGAGAGGGAGAAGCAGACTCGCTGCTGAGCAGAGAGCCTGATGTGGAGCTCTATCCCAGGACCCTGGGATCATGACCTGAGCTAGAGGCTGTCCCTTATCCGACTGAGCTGGGCTTGGAGTTATGGCTGAGTATATGTTTGTATATCAGTTGTGGTGGAGAAGGGGGAGGCACAGTCCCAGTATTGTGTTGGTGGCTTGAGTTGCCTTTTCTTCTTTTTGTAGAGTAATGCTGCTTGTCATTTATAATTAAACTGTCACTTTGTAACAAACAAAGTTATTCTGACTGGCTAGAGACTGTTGGTGGAGTGCTCTTCTCTGAGAACGCGGAGCTGGCACTGAGCCGTTTGTCATCATTGTTGTTATTGTCTTCCTGTGGTTATGATCATTATTAATAATGATGATCATGATCATTAGGCATAGGAAGAAAATAATGATAAAATGGCTCTAATTAGGCATTATAAATACATCATGTTCTTATCATTATGTTGTCTCATATTAATTATAATCACTATAATCACTATAACAATATGAACTTCTGCTTGAGTTTGTCTTCTATATGATCAAAGCATTGAAAGACATGATCTTGTTAGCTTTCATGACATTCTGGCAAAGGGAGTGGATATTTCAAATTATGGCCCTGTGTGTTGCAGTAAGTATGGACTGAAAAACTCTAGAAACCAAAACCAAAATGCAGCAAAATTAACAGTGGGGGATGTGTATGTGATCTGGTTTCAAGTCTAAAGTGAAATCGACTTCAGGAAGTTCAATTCTACTTTCAGTGTGAATTTTGCCTTTGCCATTTCCTAGCTGTGTGACCTTGAGAAATGTGCTTTGCCTTTCTCAGCAGTGATTAATACTACTTTATTCTCCTACTGCAATGAGAGGCAGCACATATTTTCCTGTTTTACTCCCTCTTTAGCTTAAGTATATAACACAATGCAGCCTGCAATAAGGTACCAGGCTGTGAACTCTTGGAAGAAACCAGGTGATTATTTACTCTGGCACCTGGCACAGAGTGTGGCACATGGCTGGTTTGTGCTTAATGAATGTTGCTGGAATGTGTAGATATTAAAGATAATTTTATATAATTTAAATATAACTTATATAATTCATATCTAGAAGAGATTTTAAGTAGATATATTAATTTCTAGTACATAAGGGAGCTTCTGAGATGCCTGAAGTCAGATCTAATCTGCCCTCTGCCCCAGTCAATTGCCATCTGTGGGTTCTGACTCCTTTACTTCCCTCAGGTCTCCCCAGTGCTGGTAGGGACCCGTGGGGGCAGCTTGTGGGAGAGAATGAAGTCTCTTGGGTGTGGTCACTAAAACAGATGGACACGTGTGTTAAGATGGCTCACTAATGCCTGCCACAACAATGGTCAGCCCAATGGACCATGCTCTTGTCCACCCTCCCTCCTCCCTTCCTTCTGGCTGAGCTCTCCCTTCAGGAGCTTGTTGTCCCTTCAAGGCAATTCCTGAGATCTAATTTAACTTTCTCCATATGTAAACATCATACACTATGACTTGGACCTGGGCTCAGAGGATCTCCTTTTGGGGGGATTCTGAGGTTAGCTAGAAATGGCCAGGTCTCTTAGATACTCCAGCACCACTGTTCTGCATAATTTGCACTCTAATTGCATCTAGGAAAAGATATGCTGACAAAAGTAAGCTCAGTTTTATTTCAATTATTGGAAATTCCTCATTAGTAGGGACATATTAATGCAGTCTTAGTTGTCTTTTTAAAGCACTAATCATGAAGACTTAGCACACTGCTATCTTGTTTCTCATGCCTGACCTCATTTACTCCACCCAAGGCCAACAACTTCCCAGTGTCCTCCCATTCAAAGGATGCTTCCAGGCCTGGCTGCAAATCCTTCTGTGCAATTGTCCCTGCTCTTGCTTCTCCCTCAGAGGCCATATGCTTGAGAGAAGGACCCAGGATCCTCTGGGAGGAGAGGCACCAAGGGGAGCTGACCTCCTCATGACACTGAAATAAACACAGGAGAGAGAAATGGACTTCTATTACCTGAGGCCACTGGGATTTGGGGCTGTTTGTTACAGCAGCTAATATATTACCCTGACAGCTATAAACACCAACAGAGAAATTCCCAGAAAGTGGGTGTTAAGGATATGGGAATTAAGGGGGAGAGTGTTGGTGGCACCATGCTGTCTTCAGTCCTCCATTATCTTTTCATAATAATCCCAGCTCCTGTCTAGCAGTTAGTAGCCTGCACTGACTTCCTCAGATGGCTCCCACAGATGGGAAATGGAGGAGAATGACGGCGCCAGGGCCAGAGTCAGGCACTGCACACTCTTCACTGGCATCTCCTCTGTGCCTCCTCCCACCATATGCTTGTTCTTCAGCTTCTCCATAAGGTACATGGCCATCGATCATATCCCTGATCTCTGCCTGCAGCCCCGGGGCAGAGCGATGGAGGCATGGCCCTGCGGAGCAGCAGTGTGAGATGGCCATAATTTCAGCCTAACGAATGCTCCGCAGGCTCCTTTGCTGGTTGCCAGCTCTCGGCTTTGTGTGCTGGAAACATCTTGAACAAAATGTCACGGAGAGCATCTCGGCAGTGTCCTGCTGACTGAGGACATGGGGCTGCCGAGCTTGCCATCTGCCTGCAGCCTCTCCGAGGTAATTATATCAGAGTCTCTCAAGTCCTGGAACAAGGAGGATGTCAAATGCACTTTCCTTCCTCTAGGAAGGTGATTTTCATTTTCTCCGTTCATTGGGAGCCGCGTATTATAACTGTCTCCAGGTGTGAGAGAGGCGCAGGAGAGATGGGGGCGCACGTGGGCGAAGGAAGGAAAGGGGCACAGTGGGAGGGAAAGGGAGGGCTGGGGAGAATGTGCGGTGAGGGACCGTGAGGGAGGGACTCAGCCACCACTGAGCCCAGAGAGGGGCACATATGCTAATTCTGGCAACTTTTAATTAGACGATAGGCTGAAAAATTTCATTATTATTCCTGCTCAGTTTTCTGACTGTAGAGGCTTGATGTCTTCTTTATTAGTGTAATAGTCTGAAAGCATTTTCTTTTTTCTCTGATTACTAATTTGCATTAGGAAAGGGAAATGTGTCTGATAGCTCTTGGAAGGAAAATATTTTCAAAATTTGCTGAAAACAGAGCTTTCATACTTTTCCTTCTGCCCCTCCAGCTATTGCTTTTTTGTTTGGGGTAGGAGGAAAGGGGGATTCAGTTCTAAATATGAAGGGTGGTTAATAAGATTCTTGTTTGGCAAGAGAAATGCAAAAAAAGTCCTCCTTGGAAACATTTTTTAAATGTGGGGCTCCTCCAAGTCACCTTTTCTGGTTCACCTTTCCTGGGACTTGGGTCTTCTGGGTTCCTCTGACTTTAGGCAGCTCACAGAGCCCTTTTGGAAAAAGAGGGATGACAGCATCTGTCACTTATGGAATTATTTATGGAATTTTTATAACAAAGGCAGCTGACCAAGACCCTAAGCTTATTAGAGGGCTGGGCTGCTGTCTGAATGTTCTTGGGTCAAGTAACAAAAGGCTTGTAGATGTGAAAAAGTATACTTTGAAACATTGTTTCTTTTGTTCTTCTAGCAAGTACTCAAATCAGGTTTTTTGGTTTTTTTTGCTTTTTTTTTAAAAATCATTTTTGTTTGGAGAAATTGAATTATATAAAGGAGAAATGATCCACTCAAGGTTGACTAGTAAGTAGACGGATCAATTGGCCCAATTTTCTTGGGATTGAGGGAGTTCATGGGACATGGGTCTTTCAGTTTTAAGATGAATGTGGTCCTGGGCAAAGTGGAATGAGTTGGTCACCCTCCTAATTAGTTCAGTTCAGTTCTGGGTCTTCAGATCCAAGAACAGGATTTTTTTCTTTTTCCTTACGGCTCACCCTGGTATATGCACTGTTTTAATTGGCTTTATTTATGCTTTTATTATTTTGGGCATGGATACTAACTACCCTACCAGTGAAGTAATCTGGCTGATCTTGACTAATCTAGTGCTATAGAGGAGAATGAACACACCAAATGTTGATACTGGCTTGTACCTTTTGAAAAATTGCCTCTGAGAGGGTGCATACTTCAATAGTCTTTTGCTCAAATTTGACACATTTGGAAATTCCTAGTCTTGCAATTTGTCATTAGACTCAATTTTTAGGGTCATTTGACAGTGTGTTATTATTTTGTAGTTATATTTTGCAGCAGAATTATCTTTTAGTAATTTGCCTATTGTTTTGCCTCTCTTGATATTTTAGTTTTGCCCAGAAAATATTTTCTTTCCTTACCTCTATTTATATTATGTTATACCAATTTTTTTTCAGTGTTTATACATCTATAACAGTAGAAAATGTGGTCGATTATTAGGTACAGATGGTGTTTCCTGGGCACCATTATTTCAGGGTGTAACCAGAGAAAGTCACCTGTTGAATACTGAGGACACTGCATATTAGCATAGTCTAACAGTTGACATGTTATTCAAATATGATGTAAAATTAGTAAGGATCTAGGATTTTGCTAACTAAAAAGCAAGCATTATTATAGTACCATAGACAAAACCTTAAAAAGGTTTTAGAAAAGATGTTTACCAGGATGTACTAGAGTAGGAGCATATTTGCAGGACATATACTCTAGTGGTAGACTAGACATTAATTATTTAATTAAAAAATAAGTAAGTAAGGAATATCAATTTCTTTTTAAATTTAGTAGAAATATTAAAAAATCCCATATAAGAAAGCTACAAAAACTAAGGAGGATTAAATATTTCCCCTCCAGGAACATTTCATATTTTATCATATGTTAGCCTTACATTTCAGTGTGGCATTTGGTCAAGTATTTTGCTGAACCAAATGAAATATCTTTTAGGTCAGAAATAGTTGTGTATTGGTAATTTTATATGGCTCGACCTAACATGACTAACATGACTATTTCCATCTTGCTGAGGGAGAAATGGAATTTCTTACTGAGATAGTGAGTTATTGGTGAGACAGAGAAGGGAGGTACCTAGCCATTCTGATTCTCAGTACAATGATGTATCTGTTTTTCCTCTCTCCAGCTCCAGTTTCAGTGGCTGTCCCTGAGCAGAAACTACATAAATTTATGTGGTGGGTTTTGAAAAATGGCCACATATTTGTTGATACTATTTCCATCAACAGGTGGAGTCCATGTCCTTACCCCTTGAATCTAGATAGTTTTGTGATTCTTTTAGCCAACAGTGTGATGGAAGTAACATCTTGTGAGCCCTAAGGCTAGGTCACAAAAGGCCAGGGAGATTTGGCTTGGTTTTCTTGGAATTCTTGTTCTTGTGACACTCCCCTGTGCAGCCCAGTCACCATGCTGCAAGAAGCCCAAGTCATATGGAGAGGACACATGTAGGTGCTTCCACATGTGGGTGCACACTGTAGAGCCCAGAATTTGAGTCATTCTGGTCCAGGCACCAGGCATGTAAGTGAAGAACCCTCCAGATGTGTTGGTCTTCAGCCATTTGAGTCTGCCCAGCTGAGACTCTGGACACTGTGGAGCAAAGACAAGCCATCCCTATTGTGTTTTGCTCAAACTCCTGACTTATAGCATTCATGAACATAATAAAATGCCCGTTGTTTAAGTCACTAAATTTTCAGGAGTTTGTTATTCAGCATTAGGTAAATGAAACAATGTGGAAAGAGTGTGTACTTCTTATCCAGGAAGTCAGGTTTCATTCTGATTACAAAACTGACACGGGAGCCCCTAAGTCATCTGAGTTACAGCTTGCTGCTCCCTTGCCCATTGAAGCTCATCTTTGCCATTGGCTGTGCAGGAGCATAAGCCCTGAGTATAGAGGTGATCCTGCCCCTAATTGGCTTGATGATCTGAGAACCCTGAAGAGGGTTTCTCCCTACTGTGGGAATCTCACTCTGTAGACACTTGGGTTGTCAGAAATATCCCTTGAGGAATGTGCCCTTGATTGGGTTCTGAATGCAGCTAGAATGCCAAAGGTGCCTCATGTGTGCATAGCATTTAATTTTAAAATAACTTTACAACATATTTTTAAAGGAGCAATGCATATTCATTATAGCAGAAACTGAAAATACAGACAAGTCAATAGAAGTCAAGACACCTTAGTCCCAGACATTCAGAGACAATTGCTGTTAACACCAGACAAACCTCCTTTACTGGGCATAAATCACACGACCCAGCTGTATATAACAGAATGGAATAGAATAGAATAGAATAGAATATATGTAATTATAATAAAGTTCATAGACATATGTATATTACTCTTCCTTATACATATTTTCTCTAACTTTTCTTTATACCAAAATATTATCGGCATTGTTCCACACCTATATTTAAAGCTGTAATTTATTTATTTGTACTGATTGCACAAGATCCAGTGTGATTGCACTGTAATTTATTACTTTTCCTGTTGATGGATGTTTATACTTTTTCCATAGTTTTATTGTATGAATCATGCTATATCACCTAAAGATGGTGCTTAAATGATTCAGCTAGCTGTTGGCGGTGTTAGTTCTTATTTTGTATATCCCAGGGACTTTTCTAACAGGTTATCCCCTATTCTCTAGGTCACATTCCCTGCCCCCAATAAATTCATAAACACACACACACACACACAGGAATTCAGTGGGAGAACATGCATAACACGTAGGGAAATTCCACAGAAGATGATTGTGGCATCTTGAGATTAGATGCTTTCAAAAGGAAGTAAGTATTTTCCTTCTCAGTGGTTATACAGGGTGGCAGCAAACATCTGCTCCCCCAAGAAAGAAATATTTAAAGATGTTGTGGGAAGTAGGTTAGGCCAAACATGAAAGGTTTTTCCTTTTCTCACTGTTGTATTTGTAAATATATCCCCTATGGTTTTTGCAATTGGGAAATGTCAGCATAAATGTGAAATAAAAATGGGCTGGGCAGTTAGTTGGTTAGGTTTTCTAAAATGGTGGAAATGGAGGCTGTAAATGGTATGTACATGGATGAAGCCCTCCTTCTCCTCCTGCTTCCTCTTTTTCTTCTTTTCCTCTTCCTTCTTCTCTTTCCCCTCCCCCTTCCCCCTCCCTTTTCCTCCTACCCTCTTCCTCTTCCCCCTCTTCCTCCTCCTCCTCCTTCTCCTCCTTCTTTTCCTT
The DNA here is from genome assembly GCA_028533885.1 of Nasua narica. Lineage (NCBI taxonomy): Eukaryota > Metazoa > Chordata > Mammalia > Carnivora > Procyonidae > Nasua > Nasua narica. Next base: position 55,335,109 of record CM052799.1, on the reverse strand, counting down.
CTTTTTCCTCATCCTCCTCCTTCTCTTTTTCCTCTTCTTTGTCTCTAAGCAGGAGGTCCAAAGGAACTCTTTGTTTTTTGTTAGCTGCAGATCAGTAAGGTATAAGGTTTTCTTTTCTTGACATGCCTTGCTGGAGTCACCTGCAAACTTTTTACAGGACAGTAGCAATGTTGCTGAGAGGAGGCATTTGGAATATGGGATTTCTCTATAGGGAGAGAAGAGAAGAGTGAGTGGAGCTGTCTATGATATGACTTGGACTTCCTCTGCTACCTTTCCGGTTCCTCAGTGTATTCCACAGCTTGAGGCATTAATCTGGAACTGGTCGAGTGGATGGTTTTTGATAAGATGTTAAGTGTAGGGGCAGTTGGAGGTTAGGGGAAAGTTTGGATTTTGCCATCAGGCTAAGTTGAGTAAGTTCCATCGTTTACTTGTGTTGAGACCTGGAGTATAATGGAAACTTTTTTGAACCTAAATTTCCTATTTTATGTGATGCAGACTACACAGGGTTGGATTTGTGAGGGGTGTAAAAGGTAAATATGAAGTGATTGGCACATAATAAACACTCACAAATGTTGGTTTCCAACTCTGACCAAGACTGCCATTTTGAATGTCTTAGTGTAATGAACTGGAGAATATGAAATTCACTGGAATTCTCCTGAGAAAATGAAAGATATCTTTGAGGGAAAGCATTTTATGAGTTTAGGGTAGCACTAGTTATCCCTTCCTCCTCTGCCCCAAGTGGCCAAGGTATGTTCTAAATCCATTTCATGTGGTTAATGGAAGACATTGTTTCATTGGTTGTCCCAGAGGTGTTTGAGGGTGAAACCAGGAGATTCCAGGAGTATGTGAGCTCTGGGAGGCAATGCATTCCCATGTGTACCCTGAGTCTTCAGGAAGCCTCCCATATTATAAAGTACTTGATTTAAATGGTAGCTTTCCTTTAGAAACTGGTAAAGGAACTGAGGGTCCTATGGATTTCAAGAGAGCCAGGGATTCAGAGGCAATAGAAACAGAAGAAAATGAACTTCCAAGCTTGCAGCTGTTGTGGAGAGGGATATTTATTTTTATAGGCAATGGAACTGGGAGTCCAGACAAGTTCAACTGAGTATCTCAGTGGCAGACTGACCTCTGGGTTAGCTTTCCCTTTAAGGTTGTGCATCATTTGTGATTGTTTCTATTTACAATCTTTTTTGGATATTGGAACAAGACTGATTTAACCAAATCACTGGGAAATATAGTCTTTAGGTCTGACTCTTTTGTCTCCCAAATGGGTTAAAGAATACTTTGGCCTGCTAACATTTTTATTACCTTATAAAATATTTAGTGGCTTTCCCCCAAATCCTGGTGCTTTGCTCAGAAATAACATAGCAGGCAGCAGGGATAGGTCAAGGCTGGTTGAAATCTAAAATTAATGCAAGAAATGTGCTTGTTTGCCTAGAATATAATTTCTTTCCATTCTGACCCAATTTTTCTCCAGATCTTGGACTTGTGCTTATCTGCAAGTCTTCATTATTATGCATTTTACAGTCTGCAATTTTTTTCTGTTCAAGGACACAGGCTGTAAGTCAAGAGCTAGAGTTGGATTCTAAAACTTGGGTATAGATCATCCAGGATCAGTGCTAGAGAACAAATTTCAGGTGGAGCAACTAGTAGGGAAAGTGTTCTAATAAATATAAATGGATGGTCAAATTTTCTCTTTCCTCTTGGATCTTACTATATGTGTGTGTGTTTATAACAAATTACAACTGTTCTTGATATTCACAACCTTATTATAGTAATTTTTAGAAAGAAGGAGAATTAGCTTTGTGCTAGGCCCTGCATTAGATGTGTTAACATAGACTATGCATGTAATAAATCCAAGGGCTCCTTAAAGGAGTATAGGAAAAAGTTTTAATTATACATAAAAACAAAACACATGTTTTTGGAGTTAAAGCTGATAATAAGGTTATAACTAATAGTGGACACATGACAATAAACTTAGAGCTTGCAATTTCAGGAAAACATGCTATAATTTTAGATTAGAATTTCTTTCAGTAAGATGTTACAAGTTCTGCAAATGCTACTGAATGCTGAAGCTATCAGCCAGAGAAGATTACTTGAGGAAAAGGAAAGGAATACTTTTGAATAACCATTAAGTTTCAGATACTTAAATGTATATTCTCTTCTTGAATACTTCTAATAATCTTGTGATGTAAGTATTATTTTTACAGATAAGGACATTGAGGGTAGGAGAGATTAAGGGTCTAATTTCATATAGCAAATGAGTACAAATGGGTCTAGAATTCAAACCATGGTTCTTTAGCTCCCAAATGTATACACTTTCCGTCAGTCAGGTGTCTATAGGGCTAATGCATTTGATTCAGAAGATGTTTTACTTCAAAGCCAAATGTAGGGTTATTTAAATATAGAATAGTAATCCACAAAATCAAGAAATGAGGAGTTTCAACATCATCTTTATTGGCACTTGGCAAATGACCATCTTCCACAGCTTCTCTAGTGTCTTAAACAGGAAAAGATTCGTAACTGTGGTGAAAAGAGTGGGACTTGTCAAGCTCTTTTCAGATAGAATGTTGAGGATAAAGATGATGAGTTGAAGATACTAAAAGGGACTTGCTGACTTCTTAGAGAGGGTTTGCAGAGTCAGAACTGTAGTGGGCAATCTTAGAATACCAAACTTGTCAGTGTCTCAGATTTGATGAGGCGCACGGAAATGACTCAGGTTTAGAGTATACTATTTATTAATTTACAAAGTAAGATTTCATTTCCTGTGACCATATAATGGTGCCTGTCACCCAAAGACATTTTTCTTGGCACGAGGATAATATATAGACTTTGTAACTGGAAGGTTTATTAGTGAGGAGACACAGAGGAATGAAATTGAATGACCATAGAGGGGTATTTTCTCTAGGCCACAGATGAGATTATGCTACATTTAGTGACCACAACATTCTCATATGCTAGATTTTTGTTCATTAGTGCCACTTTTCCTAGACACCATATAGATCTTATTCCTTTTTTTAGATTCACTAATTGAATTAGTGAATCTAAAAATTAAAAAATTAAATAAGAGTTTAAAAATATGTATTCTAGTCACCTTAATTGGATCCCCACGAAGGCCTTCAGTGCTCTGAGTATGGAAAACCCCAGGCCAATCTTTCCCATCAGGGTAAGTCTCAGATGTCACACTTATTCCAAGATTTGAAATTAACTTCTCAGAGCCACCCTATATACTAACTACAGGCACAGAAAACCCTTCTCAATGGAACTGACTTAGTCTGACCTGACATTCAGCAATGAAATGGAATTAGGAAAATCATTAGCTAGAGATTGGAATGTAGGGAGAGAAAATTAATATTAGATGAATTTGGGGAAAGATTTCTATAAATAAGAAATTAAAGAAGAAATGAAGTATACAGGAAGGATTGGCTTTTGTATTTTATTTTGAGCAAGAGAACACACTGAAAGAAATATTCCTGGGTGCCTGGGTGACTCAGTTGTTAGGCGTCTGCCTTCAGCTCGGTTCATGATCCCAGGGTCCTGGGATCTAGTCCCACATAGGGCTACCTGCTGGGTGGGGGAGGCCTGCTTCTCCCTCTCCCTCTGCTGCTCCTCTGCCCATGTTCCCTGTCTCGCTGCATCTCTGTCAGACAAATGGATGAAATCTCAAAAAAAAAAAAAAAGAAAGAAAAGATTCCTTGGGAGAAAAGCTATTGTTCTGAAATATCATTTTCATTTAGGGATGACAATAATTTGAAAGGCTCATGTAAATTAAGCATTACTATTTTAAAAAATATTTAAAATTTTTTTTTTCAAATAATTCAAGGGTAATATGGCATGATTGGAGTTCTGTATATCCTAATTATGGTGTTTTTATCTTTATATAATTGACAGATACCTAATGAGTACTATGTATGAGGTGACTGCTAGGCATTATGAATAAACATAATAAGATGGTCTCTTCCTTTAAGGGACATTTGCTTTAAATCCCATGAGAAAACACTCTAACAAAGAATGATTTACAACCAAGAGCCATATTTACTTTGTGCCCAGAAGGTGGTATATCTCTTACAATTGGAAAGTATTGTGATAACATCTTAGAGGTCATTGTGTAGGGTAGCATTAACTTAGGTTAGGGAAGTTCATCAGTGCTATTTACTTTCTAGAAGAAGTAAGATGTTGCCTTCAGGCATGAGTCCCTTGGAAGGGTCCTCAAGATTTCCAAGAAGGTATTGTTCTTATTTTCTATTTGGCTACCTTTGCAGGGTCATAGCTCCACATTTACATGGAAGTATAGATGTCTTAAAATTGTAGCTGAGAAAAAACAATATTAAAGATTTAAGATTGGAGTTAATTCTTTCTTTTGAAATCCCAAAATTTCTTTCCAGATCCAAAAAAGCTGTGAACTTGTATGGAATAATAATGCCTCCCTGAAGATTAGTACTCTGGGGCAAGTCAGGAACTACATTGAGGAACTGTATGAGAAACAGCCTTAGGACACACCCTGTTGAAGCTGTAGAGAGAATGTGTATGAGAGTATGTTCTATCACATAGTTCAAAGCATGCAGAGATATTTATTTACTTTTTTCTCCGCAAATATGTTTATTTTAATTTTCAGTGTTACAAGATTGATTGTTCATGCACCACACCCAGTGCTCCATGCAGTACGTGCCCTTCTCGATACCCACAACCAGGCTCACCCACCCCTCCCACCCCTTCCCCTCCAAAACCCTCAGTTTGTTGCTCAGAGTCCACAGTCTCTCCTGGTTCATCACCCCCTCTGATTTCCCCCCATTAGCCCTTCCCTTCCTCCTCACGATGCCCTCCATGATTTTCTTTATACTCCACACGTAAGTGAGACCATAAGATAATTGTCTCTCTCCGCTTGACTTATTTCACTCCGCATAATCTCTTCTAGTCCTGTCCATGTTGATACAAAAGTTGGATATTCATCCTTTCTGATGGAGGCATAATATTCCATTATATAGA
>CM052799.1:55306784-55329623 GCA_028533885.1 Nasua narica | reverse complement strand
CTCGGAGAGATCCCGGGGTTAGAAATCTTTCTCCTCAGGGTGATTTCATGGGTGTTCAGCGTGTTCTGGTAGATTTCCAGCTCACTTTTGGGGACCGGTTGCTGCAGGATCTCTTACTTCTCCGCCATCTTGCCCCCCCTCTCAGTTCCCAGAGCTCTTGACAGAGGTGAAGACAGTAGTCTAAAGGCAAAACCCACAAACTCTAAAACGTTCAGACAACGTATAAAACTCCTGTCCACCAAACCTTCCCTCAGAGTGGCTAAAATAGAGCAACATTGATTTATTGATTGTCTCTCATCATTTCTCTACTCAGCTTCTATGGAGGTGATATAATGTGCTGAGATGGCCAGGAAAGGGGAAAGCAAAAAGAAAGCTAGCTGTCAGGTAGGTCAAGGGTACAGAAACCATCCCCTGCAGGAAATTCCATGGGTTCATTGTCTGTCCTCTATTGGTACTCCAGCAAATGGCTCCCCACACTCTCATGGAACTTAGAAAATTTGCTTCTGAGAAGCAAGGAATACTGAGAAAGGAAGTAACAAGCCTCTGCTGACACCTTACCACACTACACAAGATGGGTAAGTTTACAGAGGCTGAAACTGCCCCAGAGAAGTTCAAGAACTTGTCTTGGGCCAGTAGCAGTGGAATTCACTCACACCTGATTGATTCAATTATTCAATATTGTTTTTTACCTAGAAGAATAAATTTAACTTGCTTTGGGTTTGGGACATTCTTGACTATCTTTCCCACCCTGTTTTTAAATCATTTGTGTGAACCAGCTGATTGTTTAGTGGATTTTACAATTTTTTAAGAGTCTTTTTTTTTCCCTAAAAATAAGTTTCAAGTGGTATTACCTACTTTGAAAAGGAAACCTGTAGAGAGATATATTTAAGTATATGGTAGTATCTACTAATGTCCTCCCATAGTAGAATCCTCTAGGAATTTTTTCTAAACTCCTCCTTCTCCTTCCTGGAGTATTCTAGGAAAAATGTGGGCTTTGGAGTCAGAGTGGATAAAATATTGGCTCTGGTACTTAGTAACTGTGAGAGACATGGGACAAGTCACTTACTCACTCCTGTGTAATTCTAGTACTTTAGAAGGTTTTTTTACAAGAATTAAATACAATGGCATAAGTATGGTACCTGGCACATAGGTGACAATCTATCAGTCCCTTCTCGGCCTCATCCTTCTTCCCAGACAACTTTGCCCTCCGTGGACAATGTTATCACTTCCATGAGACAGAAGCCTCCAAGCCAAGATGATACATGTCTTCATTGACTTGTCCATGAATTTAAGAATCTTGGCTCAATCCTCGGCTCCACTCTGTGCCTAAATGTGTCTAGAAGGTGTTCCCTTAAATTCTATTTGAATGACCTAATATTGGATGGGTGGCAGAAAAGAAAAGCAGACATCAGCCTGGGTGGGTGGGAGGGAGAATACTCCTTTGCTGAAAATTGTTGGGCATTCCCTAGGGCCATACAAAAAGAGTACAAGATCAAGTAATATGCTTGCTTTGGTTTCAAAGAGAAAATGAATCATGTAATTTTGTACCAAACAGTAGAATCTAATAGAGAAAGTTTAATTTAGGTAATTGGTTAAATATGGCTTGATTAAGTAATATAAATAAGTTGGGTCGAAGAAAATGAAGTTGTGCACACAGGTGCACTAGCCTGGGGAGAGGGAGGTGGGGATGCTGGTCATGCCCTGATGAGCTGGAGGGTTGAGGTGCACTCCAGAGGACTGAGCCCTGTCGGGTGGGGCTGTTCATGGATAACACAAACTTGGGGAGAAGGTTCGAGACCCACTTGAACCGAGATAACTTCCCCCAAAACTAGCCAAAAATGAGGAACCTAGCAGCTTGCAGGCCATGGTAAACAGGTCACTACATCACATGCATCACTGGCTCTCCCACTTTCTCAGACCTCACAAATTCCCACATTGACTCAAGATCAGGAAGAGGAGGAAGAGCAGTGATTGCAAGTCCCTCTATCACTGTCTTTTCATCAGCAGTACATAAATAAATAGGCTCTCCTGTTCTCAGCAGGGCCTGGACAGTGCAGGGAGGCTGGGGGAGGGAGGGACTCATCTGAGCCTATCTGAAGTCAAGCTAACCTTGGGACTGTTCCCATCATCTTCTGCGACGCCTGTGCCCCTCTCAGAGGCAACTCTGGCATGCATGTCTTCGGCTGCCAAGCCAATCCTTAAAAGTACCTTCTAATTCGTTTTATTTATACATTTACTTTTTAGAGAGGGAGAGAGAAGTGGAGGGGGTACGGGGCACATTCAACACAGAGCCCAACATGGGGCTCAATCTCACCACCCTGCAGTCATAACCTGAGCTAAAATCAGGAGTCAGATGCTTAACCACTTGAGCCCCTCAGGTATCCCTTCTAAATGATTTTAAACTAACACCTAGGAAAAGTCAACATCCGAGAGCCAGAAGAATAACAGTGTGAGAACCAGAGAGACATGAGTTCAAATCTCAACCTTGGAACTTCCGAGCTTATAACCTTAGGCAAGTCGTTTAACCTTCATGTGACCAACTGTCCCTGTTCACCCAGAACGGATGGGCTTCCTGGGATCCAGGACTTCTAGTGCTAAAACTGGAGGAGTCCTAGGAAAACCAGATGAGTTAGTCATCTTACTCAAGCTCAGAGCTTCTGTCTGCTCGTGGGTAAACTTGTAATGAGAATCTCTCAAGCTAATCTGCATGTCGACTGTGAAGACTAGGGGCCCTGTTTGTGCCAACAGCATTCTATAAATCCTACTACCTTCTCAAAAGACTCGTCCTTGCTTTAAAAAGAGAATCAAGAATAATGATAGAAAAGCAAAAAGAGCAGGAAGGTAATAGAGATCATGGGGGAAAGGGAGGAACAATGAGGACGGGAGAAGAGCCCATTCTCGGGGCGGGGGTGGGGAGGCTTTTTCAGCCCTGCAGGAATCCAGCCTGGCCATGATCTGCAAAGCATGTGGCAGAGTGACAGAATGAAAGTGGCTCCTTCTCTGGGCACTCAGCTCAGAAATCACCAGAAGCAATGCTCAGGGCACCGTCTGTTCTGAGGCCTTCTTTTCATCTTTCTCCCTAAATCCTGACACCTCCTCCCACACACTTCCACTCCGGAGAGCTGGCAGGAGGGGGAGGTGGCTCCATCCTGTCGATTTTGCCAAACCTCCTGGAGTGGAGGCCATTGCACTGACAAAGTCTAAGCCCAGGTGTCTTTACAGGTGACATCCACACCTCATGTTCTTGCTCCCTCCCCATGCCTGACAGACCTAAGTTTTTGCTATTACTGCTTAGTTGCCAGGCACTGTCAAGTGGGGATTTCAGCTGCCTTCTTTTGAAAGAGACTTAATTATTTCTGCTACCCCAGTGTCGAGTGTATCCTATGCTGAAGGGCTACTGGGGAAACTGCACTTGTTCAGAAATGAACAGGTTCCAGCTAAATGAGGTGCCTCAACAGGGCTTCAGCAATCAGGAAGGCAGTTTTTGTTAGGAACCGCCGGGTGGAGAGGCCCCCTAACTTGGGCTGCATGTCAAGAATTTCAGTGGCAATGCTAGCAGGGATCTGGGAAAAGTCACGGGACCAGCAGTTGAGAGACCAAAGTTCTCATACTAGCTTTGCCCCCACATGGCTGTGTGACCTTGGCTAAGTCCCTGAAACTCCCTCTGAAGGTTCCTCATCTATACAATGAAGGTAAGGATACAAAACCCTATCCTGTATGGTGTGCAGGCTTTTTGTGGGAAAAGGGTATTAAATAAGTTTATAGACGCTAAGACAGTTTTGATAATATAAGGTAGCCAAAAATCAGAAGCAATCCAGTAGGATTAGAATAGATAAATTGTGGAACATTCGCACAATGGAATACTACACAGAAATTTTTAAAGAACAAGTTATTGCAACATTCAACTTACATGGGTGAATTTTACTAACAAAATAATAGATTGAAGAAGTCAGATGCTGAAGACTACAGATTGTGTGATTCCCTTTATATAAAGTTCAAGAACAGGAAAGGTAATCTACACTGACAGAAATGAGAATAGTGGTCACTTAGGTTAGGGACAGGGACTGACGGGGAGTGGCAAAAGGAAACATTCTACATTGTTGAAAATGTTCTATATCTTGATCTGGGTAGTGGCCACATGGATATCCACATATGTCAAAATACCTACAGTTGTCTACTTAATATCAGATCTCTTCAGTGTATGTCTGTAATATTTCAATTTGAAAGAAAAATAAAAAAGATCAAACAGATACGTGAATCACTCTGTTGGGTAGAATTCATAGAACTTTGTTCAGTGCCAATTCATCCTTCTCCCTGACCTCAATTATTCTTGAAAATTAAAAGTGCAAAATATACAGCATTTTAAAATAGGAGACAGCTCCATCCACTATTTAAAAGCAAAATGCACACGTGTATTCACACACAAATACAAAAGATGCCACCAACCGTTGGCTACTAATAGAGATGAAAATCTCTAAATGATCTACTGCCAGGTTTGATCATGCTGATTTGTTTCTGATCCTAGTGGAAAGAAGGCAGAGACTCTGCAGTAAGATGGAAAGTGCTGCTCGGTGTGACAGAGGGAAATATGATTAGAATGCACCGAGGCAGAAATAATGACTCGCCTCCCCCCAGGACCAGCCCGCCCTCCTGCCTGTATCCACGACAAGCCTTGCATTGCTAATGACAGGGTGTTGGGAGGCCAGTGGCATCTCAAATCCATCCTGACTCATCATGCAATCAGATAATATGCAACCTGAAAAGCCCAGACACTTTCAGAAGAATGGCTTGCACAAGCACAGAGCACAAACATCCTCATGCTCCGGGAACTTAAAGGAATTCTCGCTTTATATGAAGTTCCCTAGATAAAGGCTGGGAGAGACTTGGGGAGTGTAGTTTATTGAGGGGGTGCTCTGGAGAGAAACCAGCAGAGAATGAGGAGCAGAGGGGCCAAGGGAAGAAAGGGTATCTATGGTCTCAGCTTGAGACAAGCTCCAGCCTGACCCCATGGAAAACTCTAGAGCATGAATTGTGTTGCAGCTGGTTTATCATTCACTGCAGACTATTCCCTGTGGGGCTGGGGTGAGTGGGTTCCTTCTCCACCAAGTGAAGTGACCACATCAGCAGTTGAGTTGGCCACCAAGTGAAGTGGCCAAATCAGAAGCAGTTCTCCGGAAGAGGGGTTGTGAGCCATTAGCAACAACACTCAGAGAAATTTGAGAGATGTTCACCTGTCCAGCGAAGGGATCTAGATGGGATGCCAGCCTACCTTAAATATTCCCTCTATGCTGACAACGCCAACTTCACATCTCTAGCCAGGTCTCTCCCAGCCAGCTTCAGACTCATACATCCAATTGCCTGCACGATGTTTCCATGTAATGTCTAATTGCCACCACAAACACCTTTTGTCCCATGCTGTGCTCCTGAGATTCACTCCAAAGCCAGCTCCCTTTGCAGTCTCTCTCTGGCCATAAATGCCGACTCTACTCTTCTAGCTTCTTGCTCTTGATTTTTCTCTTCCCCTCATTCTCCAGTCCAGCAGCAAATCCTTCTGGATCTACTTTCAAAATATAATCTGGGGTTGACTGGGTGAGTCAGTGGGTTAAAGCCTCGGCTTTCAGCTCAGGTCATGATCTCAGGGTCCTGGGATCCAGCCCCGCATCGGGCTCTCTGCTCAATAGGGAGCCTGCCTCCCCCTCCCTCTCTGCCTGCCTCTCTGTCTACTTGTGATCTCTCTCTATGTCAAATAAATAAATAAATAAATCTTTAAATATATATATATATAAAATCCAGAAATTGGAGGATTTATTACTCCCATCATCGCCACCCTGGTCCAAACCACTATTATACCTTGCCTAGAACAATGAGGTAGTTTCCTGACTGGTCTCCTTGACTAATTTTGTCCACTTAATATCTACCCTCAACATGGCTGCTAGAGGGGTTCCTATTAAGGAAATCAAATAATGGAATGATACCACTCCCAAAGTCCTTACTATGACCCATAGGGCCTGTATGATCCAATCCCGTACCCCTCAGTCTGCTCCCCCACCACTGTCCAGGCAGCCACGCTGCCCTCCTGCTGCTCCTCAGACTCGCCAGTAATAGTCCCTCCTCCGGGCCTTTGCCTTGCCTGGAATCCTCTCTTACTTGATGGCCTCACCTCCTATAGGTCTCAACTTAAAAATTACCTTCTCAGAAACAAGTTCCCTCATCATCCCAGCTCTCCCCCACCCGATATTTCATATCCTCCTTCCCTGATTTGACTTTTTTATCCTTAGTATTTATCTCTATCTAAAATATTACATATTTTACTTATATTCTTGCATATGGTCTGTTTCTGCCACAAGGGTAGGGATCTACGGGGCCTTTCCCCCTTTACTATAACCCTAATGCCCAGGGCAGTGCCTGGCACAGAAGAGGCACCCAATAAATGTTGGTCAAGCAAGTGCATGAATGAATAAATGAATGAAATATAAAAATACATTTATACTTGAGTATGCAAAATATTTGGAGGAACTATACCAATAGAATTAGGAACAGTTTTTATCTTAGTTTTCTACATGTTCGACAATCAACTTTTATAACATATATGATTTTGATGTTAACTGCCACAATCGCCAAACTGTGGGAAGAGCCAAGATGCCCTTCAACAGACAAATGGATAAAGAAGATGTGGTCCATGTATACAGTGAAATATTACTCAGCCATCAGAAAAGATGAATACCCAACTTTTGTATCAACATGGAAGGGACTGGAGGAAATTATGCTGAGTGAAATAAGTCAAACAGAGAAAGTCAATTATCATATGGTTTCACTTACGTGTGGAGCATAAGGAAGAACATGGAGGACATTGGAAGAAGGAAAGGAAGGGTGAACTGGGGGAAATCGGAGGGGGAGATGAACCAAGATAGACTATGGACTCTGAGCAACAAACTGAGGGTTTGGGGGGGAAGGGGGTGGGGGACTAGGGGAGCCTGGTGGTGAGTATTGAGGAGGGCAGTATTGCATGGAGCACTGGGTGTGGTACATGAACAATGAATCTTAGAACACTGAAAAATAAAATGAAATTAATTAATTTTTTAAAAAGATTTTTAAAAAGTTCCCTTCCCATAAAGACTTCCTTTTTAATACTTCCACTGGTTAACCAGGAAATCCTCCTCCCAAAAGAGCTCCTGGGAGCCACCAAATATCAGGATAGCCTGTTTTACCTTCAGCTCTAGGGAATCCAGAAAGAGAGACGTGAAATTGACAGGCTAGAGACATAACTGGGGCGGATAGAGTGATTCCCCTCCCAGGACCTTGTAGGAACCCCATCATCTAAGATCCTTGTTCTTACCATTGGCCTCATCTAGGAACATGTTGGGAAAGCAAATTCTTGGTCCCCACCCAACCATGGTTTAGCAAACCGTCGGGTGATTCTGATATACCCCTAGCTTTGAGATCAGTGCATCCAAGCCATTCAAAACAGGATTGCAGATGGGAGCAGGGCAATGGGAAACAATCTGGGGTCATTAAGAGTGGAGGAGGATGAGGAGAAAGAGAGTAAATATCCTCCTTGGTTCAGGCAGGGAAAATAGGACAACTGCCAGAAATGTGATAGACCTGTCAAAAGTATGTGGAAACATCTCCAGAATCGGCCCCAATTCTGTGTTTGTTCACATTGTATACGCTGTGCCTGGCCTGGTGCCCAGAGGCATATTCAATATTTGTTTCCTGAATTAAAGGAGAATATATGAATGAATTAGCCATATAAATTGTGTAACATAGCATGGTTTCATTTGTGCTAGAAGAGTAAAAATTGCAAATTTACCTTCAGGATTGGAAATGAGAACCTCAGAAAACCTCTGAGCACTTATCTTGCCAAGTAGCTCACCATGGGGACATACAAGCCCTTGGGATCTCCTCAAACTCCTTAGTCCTAAGTGTCTCAAGTCTAGGTTGCCAGATAAAACACAGGGCACTCAGTTAAATTTGCATTTCAGTTAGGCAATGAAATATTTTTATAGCATATCTCAAATATTGCATAAGACATATTTATACTAAAAAAATTATTTGTAGTTCATCTAAAATTCAAATTTAACTGGGCATTTTGCATTTTTATTTGCTGAATCTGGCAACTTTATTGTGGACTTACCTCTGTCTTTGAGGCAGGCCAAGAAAAGCCTATTTATACCCACTCCTCTCACAGAAACAGTGAAGGATTATCCTGCTGCTCCTTCTTTACCCCAAAAAATGCATAGGATCGTCTCAAAGGTTCAAGGCTTTGCTCACTTGGATAACACACTCTTGTGCTACCATACATATTTGCTTTATTCTCCTTGCTTTGGCTCTTCATTCAATACCTACCTTCAACCTCCCATCCTCCTTTTAACTCCATCTTGCCCTTTGAGAATCATTACCTCTCTGTGGAAAACTTTTCTGGAAAACACAAGAAACACACACAGAAAGTCTGAATTAAATTCTTCTCTTCACCTGTGCAAACACCTATCCTAGGAATTAGCACTCTCAGGTCAGAAGCACCTGTAGATGTGCCTATCTCCCCAACCAGGCACCAAAACCCTCAGCAGGAATGTGGTTGTTCGTGGCTCTATTGCCAGTAGTCCATCCAGTACCTGGCTTCCAAACAGTGTTTGATAAATAAATGAACAAGTGAATGCACAACAACTTCTCAGGAAACAGCTCTTCAGAAAACAACCAAGAACTAGGAGGGAAGGGGGGCGTCCTAAGAAATGTCTCTCCCCCAGGACTAGCCAGTGGCCTCACAGCCACGGAGAGCACACATGTCCCTATATGGCAGCCCAAGGTCTAGCAAAGCAGTTGGCACACAGTTATGACTTGGGTCATTCTCCCTGGTCAGTCAGATTGTGGACCAGAGGCCTGACGACCAAACTTGGCCACATCCATTAGCCAGCAGCTTTGCCAGGGCCTTCTCAGGAATGATCTTGAGCTACACGTGGCTTTTCTCCCCCATTTCATAGGTTCTTCAATTGACTCCACTAAATTTAACCTAACTTGGTGTCCATTAAACTAGGAACCAAGATCTTTTCACCCCACCTCTTCTCAATCCCCAGTCTGAGAGGCCATCTTTTTGTTGGACAGTGACTTTGGATTTCCCTCCTCATTGCTGCACAGGTCCCAAACACCTGCCCTTCATGCTATTCCAGGAAACACTCCCCAATGAGAGCCGAGGAGAACAATGAAAACAAAGGCCATCTGCAAATGGAGAATTATACACTCAATAGCAACAGCAATACTAGGTCATGGGCTGGGTTGTTGCATCACTGAGCATATACATTTAGTGCAGAAAAACACACACACACTTCCAAAACATTTATGCTGAGATATAAAAATGACTAGAGTTGAGTCATTCAGGGCAAGTGTCCCAGGACAGCTCTTAGCCTGGCTCCAATGTGTCAGCTCAGAGCCAGGGAAGGCAGCTGTCAGCTCTCTCCAGGTAATACCCAGGACCGAAATATGTCTCAAGAGATAATAGAGCAATCTGTATGACTTTGATATGATGCTAGAGAATGCAAAGAAAATTGGCTTCCTCTTTGAAACTTTGAGTATTAATTCTAGCCTACAGGGAAGAGGAAGGGCTTTGTTATCAGCAAAAAGAATTGGGCTTACCTTCTTTTGCATCTACCCTATGCTTAGAATGGGGTGTCCATGAGATGGTCTCACAGCCGAGGGTGGCTTCCACTGGGATAGAGGTAAATTATTCTACACTCTGTTTCGATGACAGGTTGGCCCCAAGATTATGCAACATGACACATCTCTTTATCCCCAGAACCACCTGTGATGCTCCACCCTCTCTTCTGCCCTGCCATTGTCTGCATCTGTCTTTTCACCAGGTGACCTGTGCAAACCAAGTAAGTCTGAAAGTCACTTGCTCTAAGATGCAGAACAAAAGGAGGTAAATCCAAAGGATACCATTGATGGCAAGAAGTCTAGCACAGCCCTCACCGCTTGGGGGCAGCAAAGATAGATGAGCTCAAGGAAGGGGACCAAAAGGGATGGCAGACCTCAGGCCTCTGGCTGCAGGTCAAAAGTTTCTGCCTCTCATAGTCATCCCATAGATTCTCAAGAATAGACAGGGCCTCGAATGAGTAGGGAACCGACAGAGGAACTCACAGAAGACTTCTCTTCCTTACCCACGTTTTGTTCAGAATGTGCAGTGAGAGAGCCTAAGTAAGAGCCGCGCACACCCTGGCTTTCCACATTGGTCAGTCAAGAGGGTCTCCGTCAAAGCCCTAAGGATCCTTCAGTTGTAGGAGTCCCTCCTTTTCTCTCCTCCATATGATTTTAAGCCCCTAAAAGGCAACAGCTGCTAAAGAGCTGGCAACACTCATCCTTTTTGTTGGGTCTTCGGAGAAAAATCTCCCAAGCCATGCCCTGCCCTAAAATTGGGAATCTGCCACTCTGGAGTGTTTCAAACCAGACACAGGCCAAGGGCCTTCTCTCAGAGGCTTCCTCTTCCAGTGGGAGCCAAAGGGAAGATTGGTATAACTGGCTGAGATATGTAAACCTCCACACATGACTCAATCCCCCAAAGATCATCCCTAATTAACTATAAAATCGCTTCAAATCTCTACTTCACTTTCAATCAGGAACATGTTCTCCTTTTGTTCCAGATGTAGGGGAGGGAGGATCAGTCTTCTCATAAAACCAGGTTGTACACTTTGGATGTCAGAGTTTCTAGAAAAGAGAGATGCTCACTGCCCCCTCATTCCCAGACAACCTCCCAGTATCCCTACTCTTTGTCACACTCAGCAGAGTACAAGACACACAGCTCACCACCGCCCTCCCATCAGTCCACCAGGACAAAATATCCTGTGGCTCCCAAGGAGGGTGAGCGCGAGGGGGGCAAAATTCACCAAGCATTAATGATGGGCCAAGGGGTGCACTGCTTCCTTTACCCCTTTACCTTACTAAATACCACAACAATGCCAAGAAGTAGAATTCCTTGTCCCATTTTACAATGAAGTGGTGAGCCGCTGAGGTCCAGCTCCCTCCAGCTCACACTGACTCCAGCTGGTAGTGTGAGGGGGCATCAAGAGACCACTTTCTGGATGACTCAATACTTGTTTTTTGATTTTCTGAAACTCACTTAAACTCCCTGTTGGAGCTATTAATATTATCAGTTCTCCTAAATTGGAATAATCTTGTCTGTTCATCCCCTCCCCATCTCCTGTTCCTTCATCCTGTGGTGCTGCTGAATTAGATAATGTCTACAAAGCTCCCCAAGTTCCTTGAAGGCAAGTTTTGATAAACAGGAGTTATTAACCTTCAAAGCACCCAGAGTTTTGAATGAAGAAGTTATAAAAATTATCATAAAGTCCTGCTGGGGTTTGATAATGAACAGAAGCTTTATTGAGACTTCAAATACTTTCTTTTCTTCCCAAGAGCAGAGGTGAACCCCTCTAGCTAGACTGGGCATTCATTCCAACACCAGTCTCCGGCTCTTCTCTCTTCTGAACTGAGGGAAGGTCAAGTGCCTCTTTCCACAGGCTTCTGCAGGGAATTCATAGGGATTCTGAGCATCAGGTGCCCAAGGCTCCTGAGCAACACAGCTCCATCATTCTCTGACTCTGACTCCCCAGGTGCAGCTGAAATGATGCTGTGACTGCCTGACAGGAGAGAGGATGCTACCACTGAGAAGTCAAGACCCAGAAACTCAGTATTCAAAAAGTGTCTCATTTCTCACCGCTCTGCCCTCCTCACACTGACAGTGTGATTATCACAGGCAAGCAGGACTCAAGCTGTGCCTCTCCTCTGAGACAATGCTGTGCCTGGGAGAGACAGAAGAAAAGGGAGGAGGGAACTAATGGAGACACACCACCCTCTCCACTAGATCTGGACAGAATGGCTGTTCTGGATATTCAAATGCTGAGCCAGGAGCAGAAATGGAGAGAAGGGTGTGAGGCTCAATGGCAAACTAGTCATCTCATTATTGATGACCTCCTACCACTGCATACCTCAGCCTTCAGCTTTGCTCTGGGTTCGCAGTGCACCGACGTGGACAGTGGTTTCTGACATCTCCATACACAGCCCAGTGCTCTGGACCGTGGTGGCTACAAAAGAGCCTGGCCTACCTCCCCCATTTTCAAGGTTCTGTTATGCCAAACAAGACAATGAACTTGAGGTGAGGGTATGACAAAAGGCACCTAATCATCACTGATCTTCAAGGTCTTCAGAAGGTGTCTTGTTAGACTTAATAGGTCTGACATACCTGCACTAACCTCTGACAATCGTCTTTGCATAAAACCTATCTGGCCTCCCAGGAAAAATGGCAAAGGGCAATTTGGGGGACTGGTGTATGAACTCCAGAACTCCAAAATGAAGACTCTTAAAAAGAGAGAAAGAACAAAAATGTCTCCTGTCTTTGAGAGAAATATAAAAAAGAGAGGGAATTTGTCTAGATGGAGGAGAAACCTGCATTGAGGGGCCTGGGGTCTTTCCAAAACACTGGTTTAGGGCTGGCAGACAGGGCCTTTTTAAGGGCAGTATTTGTAAATGTCCCTTGACCCCATCCCTCGTCCCACCCCGTAGCAATTTAACCCAAGTTTCTTGAGCAAGGGAAAGCTATAAGAAAACCTACGATCTAAGACTTTCCCTTTAAAAGCTATGACACAGAAGGAGAGTCAATTCTTTGCCAAAAATAGCCCAACTAGGCCTTCTCTGATCCCTACCAGGCCTTGTCCCAGAGATCTGTGCTCACAGTAGCTACAAGATTGCTGTTCTTGTTTCCAATGAATGTGCTGGTGCTTTAGAGACTTGGTTTCCCAAGTTGTTCTACCTGAGATGGTCCCAGGGTCAAAGATCATGGTTGCTAAGCTGTACACTGTGCTAACTTGACTGTACTATGTGGCTTCAAAAACAAATAGTTTACTTTCATTACCATCATGATTATTATTCATCTTTGACTACACATGCTAAAACCTAAGAATTCTGTAATCACACACATATGGATCCAAATACCTCTATGCCTTGAGCAAGGTGCTTAACTTCATTTCCTCATCAGTAAGATGGGGTGTCAATAGCACAAACTTCATAGTAACACTGTGAGTTTTGACTTTGTTAATTGCTTGTACATGATGCATGGTGCCTGGCATGTGGTGAGCCTTCAATTAAGGCCAGTAGCTCTAATTAGTGACGAAGCAATAAGCAAGACAATACTGACAGCACAGGAATCTAGAGGAAGGAGAAAGTTGGTAGCTGAAAAGTCTGCCTTTCCTCAGCCAACAGCAGCTTTTTAAGGTAAGAAGAAAAGGAGGACCAAAAATCAGAAAGCATGGTGGCCCAGCTGTGTGGAAGATGAGCCAGGTTGGACTAGGAAGTGTTAAGAGGCAAGAGAAATGGGACTTCCTTGTTAAAACCACCTTGAACTTCAGGTAGAAGGTTTGGACAATGGCCAAAGGCTGCAATGGCCATGGTGGGGAGGCCCTGCTGATGTCCAGGCTTTGGGCCATCTATATTCGTTGATGGACAGTGGTTACACATGTGGAATGGAAGTGTTCACCTCTGGGGCACCACCCCTCCACTCACCTGATGGTGAGTAGAACCCTTAGAATATTATGCTACCCAAGCTCTGACTCATCCAGGGACAAGAGGACCCCCCCACCCCACCCCACACAGAGATCTGAAAATTCTCGAGTCATTGCTTGACGCAAAAATAATTGCCAAACTGCCTTTTTTAAAACACCAGCCAGAGAGTGCGCCATGCGTCTTCTCCATTAACTACATAGCTCACCTTGAGACCCCACTCCTGGAGAAGTAGCTCATTTTTCTCCACCACCAATAAAGAAAGCCTCCACATATTAAGAGAAATGTCCTGTAGACAAGGGTGCTCAGGAGGGGGCCATCTTGATTAAAGCAGGTTGTTCTGCCAAGAAGTCTTGAATATGCTCTCTTGGTTTGGGGCTGTTAGTGCAGTGCGGAGGCAGCAGGCGACATGAATTGCCTTTTATCTAATTGGAAAACTCCCACCGAGTTTAGAAGTACTCATTTAGACAGGCAGATCAATAAAAGAAATGGGGAGCGGATGGCTGTGGAGATGTTGTGGAGACAAGCCGGTCCTCTATACATCTGCTTAATAAAGATTAACTCATCCTGGTTGCAGCAGAAACTGGAATACCCTCTTGGCTTGGACTGCAGCAAGTTCTGTTTATTTTCAATGAGCAGACATTTCTCATGAGTGACGGCCAAGAGACCCCTTCCCTTGTCTCTTTATCTGGATTCAAGAGCTCTGGCAGGAGGGAAAGGAGAGGCAGGAAGAGGGAATTTGACTAGGGTTTTTCTAGTGCCTACACAATATGACATTCCCCTGACCTAGACTAAAGTGGAATAGAACAAAAAGCAAATATCCAAGGAAAAGGATAGACCAAAGAGAAACTGGCAAGGAGAGGTATCAGGCTCACAGGCCATCTCATATTTCATCGTGTATAAGTCACAGTGCCCCATAATGTGCCCTTATGAGCTGTTTTAGGAAGTCCTTGGTTGAAAGAAACCTCTGTTCTCCCTCTCTCTGTCTCCTGTTCATCGTTGGGTTAGGGGTTCTGAGATTTCTTCCACATTCCCACATCGCCAACCTTGTAGCCTTTTATCTGTCCCCATTTTTGCTCTTGTCCCCACTCTCTACCCCGCCCCCATCTTATACAGCTGCCAAGCCCATCTTTTGTTTCAAACACCAGCCTTCGTTTCAGGCCATAGCATCAGAGATGATTACCTTCAAAGGGAAAACTGCTCCACGGCTGAGGGCCAGAAAGAGAAATGGGGTGTGCATGTGTGTGTGTGTGCATGCGCACATGCGCACACATGAATGTATGCTAGACTGTAGGCATTTCATTTACGCTGGGGAAATTGGAGCAAGCTGGGAACCCAGCTTTTGATTCATGTGTCCCTCCTTGGACTCCTGCAGAAGTTCCTCTCTGGGCAAGGGCTGTGGGAGGAAACCTGCTGACACTCAGCTTTAATAATGGCCTTTTCTCTTGCACAGTCCTATGGTGAAGGCACAGACTCATACCTGGGCCATGGGTCGGTTGCCATGGAAATCATTGCAGAGTCACAAATAAGGCAGTATTATGTTCTCTCAGCAGGACCAGAGGAGAGCTAGAAGCTAAAGAGAGAAAAAGAAGAGGGAGACAGAGCTAGAGAGAGAGCGAGAAAGAGAGAGAGCATGAGAGAATAGAAATGCTTGCTATCAATAGCAAACCAGAAAGGAAACAAAGCGATGGGTGCTATTTGGGAGAAAGTAGGTTTCAGACAGGGTGGGGCCAGAATAAGGGAATGGCATTGTTTTCTTTAAAGGAAGTCTTTCATTTTCAGAGAGAGGAAGGGAAATCTGTTCCAAATGATCCTCCAGTCCCTCGTTCTCTTCTGTTGGCTTTATTCTCTCCCTTCTCAGCAGTTAATGGTGCAAAAATCTTGCAAAGGAAGGGTTGGGAGGATAAGGAAGAGCAGGAGGCAGAAAGGAGGAGGAAGTGAGTCAAGCCATTTCTCTTTCCCTCTCTGCCCCAAGATACAAAGAGGTCGTGCTCTTGTCCTCAGGAGAAACCCTGTAGCCTCTCAGCTCCTGGGTCTCTAACAAATTCCATGCCAAGCTTCCACTCTTTCTAAAACCTTAAGCCCTCCAGGATCTCAGCACCATTATTAAGATTTTTCTCCCAAGTTGAGTGCCTCTGGAGGGAAAGTGTCCACATTGTCTTCCTAAGGTCACTTTTCATTCAAAGCTTCGTTGCTTTCCTCACTATTGATAAAAGACTGAGAATCAAGACCTCATTATATATGGCAAAGAATTCTAAAATTCTGCCTCTTCCATGCTTGTTTTTTTAATAGATGCATATGTATAGATTTCAATAAACACAATGCTTTTGGAGAACACATAAAGTGTTCTATGATCTTTCAATCCATTATCAAGATAACAAGATTTTCAAAATCATTACAACTTTACCTTCTTCCTCTGAGCCTCACACCTTGTATGGTGACCACCACAGCTAGCTCTGCAAGGTCTAGAGTCTATGCAAATTGAGCAGCTTCCTGGAGTGCCTGGGTGATTCAGCCAGTTAAGCTTCTGACTCTTGATTTCAGCTCAGGTCATGATCTCTGGGTTGTAGAATCAAGCCCAGCACCAGGCTCTAAGGTTCAGCAGGGAGTCTGCTTGAGATTCTCTCTCTCCCTCTCTCTCTCTTTCTCTCTCCCTCTCCCTCTCAAATAAATAAATCTTTAAAAAGAAACTGAACAGCTTCCTCTTAATATGGTTTGGGTAGCGCTAAAAGTTTTACAGACCTAAAATTTTATTCCCCATCAACTAACATCAGTGCCTAAAATCCCACATTCATGTTATCCCTTTCAACAAAATGTTAGGACAATCTTCCCTAACTTTTCATTATGAATATGTTTTCAGATTAGCTGAGTAAGTGAAACTTGGGATGAATACATACTGGCACATACAGTGGAGGACAGGACAGTCATGTCTGTCTCCTTGGTAGTGGGGAATACTTGATATGGAATCCAGATGCATGATTTATTGTATATATGACCCAATTACATGACCGCCAAACACTGAGGGTTACCACAGCTGCCTGAGAGAAAGAGGGAGAGAAAATAATATTCTGGGTGAATGCATTAACACAGGTTTTCAGCCTTGAACTCCCATCTAAAGGCACTGCCTTGGTGCATTGAGCTAGACCAGATGTTCCCATGTCACTCAAAGAGCTTCTTCAGTGTTCTTAATGCAGATTCTTGGTTAGTCTGTCTCTAAATAGTCAACCGCCAACTAATCTTGACTCTGACAGACAAAGTCAAGTAAATGATACTATTCCTCCCTAATGTATAAAGCTGCTCACTCCTAAGTCTTCCCAGGATGGGCATAGTCCTCAACAGGAGCAACCTCAGAATCCCTCACAGCATTATCAACATGGAAGTCCCAAGAGTTCCCAAATAGACAAAAGAGCTTGAAGCTCTCCATTTATCTGTCTAAAGATTTCCTGACATACACAAATGGCTCCACACTAGCTGTGGTCCCCACACAAACCCGTACTTCTTTCCCTCCACTGTGGAGTGGGAGATGGCAGGGTGAGCCTTGAGTTAGCTCAAGAGGCCAACTGCAGAGTCTGGGGGAACATCCCAGGTAGGCAGCCAGCAAGCAGCCTATCCAAGGTCTCTGCAGGTGCCTAGAGTAATAAAAGAGTAGAGAGACCACTTTTTTTACTGGGGCTGATAATAATTTGGTTAATCAAAATCTTGGCTACAGCAGGGAGTCATAAAAAATAAAAGTGATGCATAACATCATAAATAGTTTATTGACCTTAACATGTAAACATTTGTTTCTGCTAACTTGTTATGTAGGGTCAAGATGTTTTCTTTGATATTAGAACATTGATAGAAGTTTGTGTTCATCTTTCTTCAAAAGCCACATTCATAACTCACCATGTACATTTCTAGTTTGTATTTCTTTAAAGCAAAGTAAAAATTAAAGGACAATAATGAGGTAATCTGAATGCAAAAGTCCTTCCATATGTTTCTATTTCTCTATAATCATTGAAAGTCATATCAACTATCTCTAATTCAGCAGCAATTTTTTTAGCAACTCATATTTATTGAGTCTTTTCAAAGCATGTGATTTTGTTTGCACAGAAATAGCCCTCTTTTCATACTCAATGTTCATTGGTTTACATAATACTTAATTAAATTGTATAATTACATCAGTTAACGTAGTGAATTGATTTAGTAGGTATTGGTTAAGAGAGGTTCAACTGCTGTTTTTTCTCTAAAGGCAAACTATCAACCTAAGACGCTTGCCTGGAATTGACCTTTAAAGCAAATCACAGTTAAATATAAAAGGTCAATTATCATAGATTGAAAACTGTGTAATGAATAAGAAACTAATTTGTGGGTAAAAAAAAAATTGAGGTAAGTTGGGACCTCCAGCATGACAGAAGGAGGAGGTCAACAAATCCCCTCCCTGGAAGCAACTGAAATACTGGACAATATTATCAAAATAGGTCTTTCAGGACTCTGGAAATCAACCAGAGGTATCCAACAAACTGAGAAGATTTATTCATAAGAAAATGGCTAACTTTGGGTAAGAACAGTAGGAATTCCTCAGCCTATCTGCTGGAGCTGATCCCATCAACCCACCCTCACGTCTCAGATCAGTTACAGGTAGAACAGGTTATGTGTCACCAGCATCTCCACTACCAAAAAGGAGTGACTTGACTTGGAGCTAAAGGGGAAAATCTGATACTCAGCGTGTGAACAAACAAGGAAAACCAATCATCACAACAGTCCAAGATAGGGGTCCTATGTGGAGGAAACATCAGACTGAAGAACTAGTCACAAATTTAAGAGGGAAATATAAGAAATAAGACACTCCTGGAGGCACCTGACAACCTTTCCACATAGCTCTCTGGCTGACCTGGAGTTGGTATTCACGTGCAGGAGAGACCAGAGAAAGTCCCATGAAGAGTGTGTGTGTGTGTGTGTGTGTGTGTGTGTGTGTGTGTGTGTGTTTCTTTTACTTTTATATATTTATATATAATATATATTATATACACACATACATATATATATACACTTTAATATATTTTTTATTTTTTTAAGCAAGCAGACATGAGCAGTCACACACCACAAGGGAGACTGATTTCATAGGAAAGTTACTAAACAAACAAAAACCATCTGGGGGTTAAAATCAGGATCCAGACTTGCTACAATATATTATCTAAAATTTCAAGTTTTTGACAAAAAGTTGTTAGATATAAAAAGAAATAGAAAAGTATGACCCATATGCAGGAAAACAGCAGACAAGAGACATTGCCTCTGAATATCCCTAGATATTGGATTTAGTAGACAAAAAATTACAAAGTACTTATTATTACAAATATATCAAAAAATGAAATGAAACTGTGTTTAAAAAGTAAAGAAAAATATGACAATAATCAGTGAATCTCAATAAATGGATAGAAAATATTTAAAAAGAACCAAATAAAAATTTTAGAGGTAAAAAATACAATAATAAAAGTAAAAATTTACCAGAAGGGTAAACAGCAGATATAAGATGGAAGAAGAAAGAATTGGTAAATTTGAAGAGAGAACAATAGCAATTATTCAATCTGAAGAAGACAGATAACAAAGACTGAAGAAAAACTAAGTCTCAGAGACATATGGGACAACATCAAGCACAATAATACAGGTGTAATAGAAGCTCCTTAAAAAGAAAAAAAGAGACACTCAATAAAACTGCAAAATATAAAAATAAAAAGGGAGGAAGAAGGAGGAGGAGAAGGAAGAGAAAAGAGAGAAATGGGTAAAAAAATTTTTTTTGAAAATTTTTTGATAAAATAATGGCCAAAACTTTCCAAATTTAATTAAAAGCATTAACCTACAGACCCAAGAACCTCAAAAAAATTAGGAGAAATCTTCATGACCTTCAGTTAGGCAAAGAATTCTTGGATATGACACCAAAAGCAGTCTCAAAAAAGAAAAAAATGATAAATTAGGCCTTTTTTAGAATTTAAAACTTTTCCACTTCAAAAGACATCCCTAAGTGAATGAAAAACAAGCCACAGCCTGGGAGAAAAGCTCAATAACAGGAAGACAATCTAGTTTAAAAACAGGAAAAGGAGGAACACCTGGGTGGCTCAGTTGGTTAAGTATCTACCTTCAGCTCAGGTCATGATCCCAGAGTCATGGGACTGAGTCATGCATCGGGCTCCTTGCTCAGTAAAGAGTCCGCTTCTCCCTCTGTCTGCCGCTCCCCCTGCTTATGCTTGCTTGCTTGCTGTCTCTCTCTGGCAAATAAATAAATAAAATCTTTAAAAATAAATAAATAAAAACAGGAAAAAGATTTGAAACTATGTCACCAAAGATATGCAAATGACTAATAATCACATGAAAAGATGTTGAATATTTTTACACAATGAGGAACTGGAAATTAAAACCAAAATTAAATACCACTACACACTCACTAGGATTTCTAAAATTAAAAAAAAAAGTGGTAGTGAAGATGTAGTGGGACAAGCACATTCATATGTTGCTGATGGAGATGTAAAATGGTACAATTCCACTCCTAGGAATCTACCCAAGAAAAATAAAAACATATGTTCACATAGACTTGTACACAAATGTTCATAACAACATTGTTCATAACAGCTAAAAAGCTAGAAGCATTTCTTTTTTTTTAAGATTTTATTTATTTGTTTGTTTGTTTGTTTAAGAGAGAGAGTGAGTGAGTGAGAGGGCAGAAGCAGGGGGAGAGGCAAAGGTAGAGGGAGAAGCAGACTCCCTGCTGAGCACGAACCCCAATGAGGGACTCTATCCCAGGACCCTGGGATCATGACCGGAGCTGAAGGCAGATGCTTAACCAACTGAGTCACCGAGGTGCCCCTGGAAAGCATTTCAAATACCCAAATACCCATTTAGTATTTACTAAATGAATAAACAAATTGTGATATATCTATTCTATGGAATTGTATTCAGAAATAAAAAGGAGCAAACTATTGATTTTTCCTAATGTATGTATCAAAATCATTATGCTGAGTGAAAGAAACCCAACAAAAAGAAATCATATTACATATTTCCATTTATATGAAATGTCCAGAAATAGAAACAGACACACTAGAGAACTTGATAGTCTGAGGCTGGAGGCAGATGGAGAAACTGCAAACTGGCACAAGGGAGAATTTTAGGGGGAAATGTTCTAAAATTGGTCTGTGGATATTTACATAAATCCTAGAAAGGCACTAAAAAAATTGAATTGTAAACATAACAGGTGACTTATGGTATGTAAATTATATCCTCAAAAAACTATTTTAAAAGATGAGATCTGAGCTATTTCCCCATCAACAGTGTGAAGAGAGGAATAGGAATGAGCAAGAGCACTGTAAGCCCATAGCAGTGATGGGACAACAGGCTCTGGGAAAACATAGGACAGGAGATGGGGGAGCAAGAAGATGTAGATTACAAAGCATTACCAAATGTATATCTACAAAGGAATATAACTCAGCCATAAAAAATGAAATCTCGCCATTTGCAACAACATAAATGGAACTAGAGGGTATTGTGCTAAGGGAAATAAGTCATTCAGAGAAAGACAAATACCATAGGATTTCACTTGCATGTGGAATTTAAAAAACAAAATGGATAAACATATGGGGGGAAGAGAGGAAAGAAAAGAAATCATAACAGACTCTTAAAGAACAAACCAAGGGGTGATGGAGGGAGGTGGATGGGTGATGGGCTTCATGGATATGGGTATTAAGAAGGGTACTTGATGTGATGAGCACTGGGTGTTGTATGTAGGTAATGAATCACTGAATTGTACTCCTGAAACCAATATTGCCCTGTATATTAACTAAATAGAAGTTAAATAAAAATTAGGAGGGAGGAAGGAAGGAAGGCAGGCAGGCAGGCAGGAAGGAAGGGAGGGAGGGAGGGAGGGAGGAAGGAAGGGAGGAAAAGGAAATGGAAAGAAGAAAGAAAACTTTACCAAAAAATCATATAGAAGCTGAGGCTCCAAAGACACCCTAAGTTTTTAAGATATTACATCAAGCTCAAGTAGGGTTTATTGCAGGCATAAAAGGATTGTTCAACATCAGAAACATTAGCAACAAAATTGACCTCATTAATAGACTAAAAGGGAAAGAAAAATATACAATTGTCTCAGTTGATATATGAAAAGAGTTTGATAAAGTTCAGTAACTGTTTCTAGAAAATTAAGTCTCTTAGCAAACCAGAAAGAGAACTGTGAGTAGACAGAAATGCATCTTAAGTGGGCTCACTATCTCTATTATTGTTTCACATAACATTGGAAACCTTGACATATAGAACTGGAAGTCAAGGTGGGGAGAGAGTAAGATGTTAATATCAGAAGGAAAGAGACAAAAACTAATTTTCTGTGGATGATGTGATCATTGGCATAGAAAAAGCAACAATAACAAAGTTGACCAAGGTTGCTGGATAAAAGATCAACTTATAAAAGTAAAAATCAGGGGCACCTGGCTGGCTTATTTGGCAGAGCCTACAACTCTTGACCTCGGAGTTGTGAGTTCAAACCTGATGTTGGGGGTTCACTCTACTTAAAAAAGAAAAAAGTTTAAAAAAGATTTGTTAGGTCAAAATAATTTCTTTCTAATTTAGTAATCAACTCAAAAATATAATAAAAAGTAATATAACCTTCACTAGCAACAAAAACACATAAAAATCTAGAGATTTTAACAATTCACTGTGAAGGAAATTTTCAAGTTTTCATAGAGGATGAAGAAAGAGTTACAGAAATGGAGTGGCATTCCATAGTTTTGAATAAGCTCACATTTTAAGCATGTCAATTCTCTACCAAATAATTTATAAAATCTCTGTAATCACAATAAAAATTTCATTTGATTGTTAAGTTAGTTACTCATCTTGATCAATTCTATGAAAAAAGAGAAGTTCATGAAAAAACTAAATCAACTTTGAAGAAGAAAAAAGAAAAAGATTGAGAATTTACCAAAGCTATAATTACAAAATACAGATTCATGTCAGAGAAAAAGTAGACAAATGGAGCCAAGTGTATCTCTGGGACAAGTATACACACATAGACACACACACACACACAGACACAGACACACATACTGCACTTAATCAAGGTGACACCATAAGTCGATGACAAAAGAAGAGATTGTTCAGGAGGTGGTATTTGAAAAATGGACTTATTATTTTAGAAAAGAAAACTAAGACTCATATATATATATATATATATATATATATATATATATATAACACCACATCCAAAGATGGTGAAAGACCCCCCCGCGCACCTGCACGATAGCTAAAAAAAGGAAAATAGGGAGGGCAAGGAGAAAT
>CM052799.1:55242914-55301007 GCA_028533885.1 Nasua narica | reverse complement strand
TATACAATGGAGTATTATGCCTCCATCAGAAAAGGTGAATATCCAACTTTTGTATCAACATAGACGGGACTAGAAGAGATTATGCGGAGTGAAATAAGTCAAGCAGAGAGAGTCAATTATCTTATGGTCTCACTTAGGTGTGGAGCATAAGGAAAAACATGGAGGGCATTGTGAGAAGGAAGGGAAGGATGAATGGAAGGAAATCAGAGGGGACAATGAACCATGAGAGACTGTGGACTCTGAGCAACAAACTGAGGGTTTTGGAGGGGTGGGGGTAGGGGGTTTGATGAGCCTGGTGGTGGGTATTGAGGAGGGCACATATTGCAAGGACCACTGGGTGTGGTGCATGAACAATTAATCTTGTAACACTGAAAAAATAATATAAACATATTTGGGGAAAAAAAAAAGAAGTGTAGGCTTTTAAAAATAGAAAAAAGAAATAAGAATCATCTACCCTGGCAACACCGAGTTAATATATTGGCATTTGCCTCTCTAGATTTTTTTTAAGAGTACATAAATATAAATAAATTAAAAGGAGTGTGGATTCTACTAGATCTCTTACTTTGTCCTCTAGTTTTAATTAAAAATTACGTTAAACATTTTTGGTTTTAGTGAATATTTTTCTGTTATTATTTTATTTTTTTATTATGTTATGTTAGTCACCATACAGTACATTAGTTTTTGATGTAGTTTTCTATGATTCATTGTTATTATTTTAATTAATTGTTATATTTTGTTGTATGGATATATCATGAATTTCTTACTTAGGCATTTAATGAGTTTTAATTACTAGCCACTGTTAATAATACTTAATACATAAGACTTCATATGCATACCCAAATAGTTTATTAATAAAAAGTCCTACAAATGATAGTGCCAAAGATCACTCTAAAAGTTGAGATTTTCATTCATATTGACCAATTTTCGTTCCAAAATATTACTCTCAGCACTGCCATCAACAGTTTTTAAGAGTGCTCATATCTCACATTTTAAACAACCCTTGACATAAGATATTTAGTTTTTCAATCTCACAGTCAAAATAAAGTATTTCATTATTTGAGTTTATATTTGCTTAATTACCACAAAGATTGAGTTTCTTCATACTTTTCTTAAAATCATCTAATTTGTTCTTCCATTGTTCACCTTTTCTCATTGACTTACAGGTCTCTTTTTTCTATTAAAGATATTAATGTCCTATAGCATGTATATTATATGATTTTCTTCAATTTATCATTTCTCTTCTAACTTTTTACTATTTCTTTTTTTTAATGTTTCCATACTAAAAAAAATTTCAGGACTTTGGGTTCTGGAAACATGATAGACTGGGCTATTGCAGCCCTTCTCCCACCTCCAATCAATACAACTACACAGAAACAATAGAGCAAAAGAAAAAAATTAAATACATTGCTTAGATTAAAAGAAAGGAGAAATTCCTTGCAACTAAAAACAAAGGGGCAAAATAAAGCCATGTGTCAATATCACGACACTCCAGAAGAATGTCAGAATGAACACAAGTACTATAGATCACATGTCTTAATAGTTAAATAGGAATGGCAGGTATGACTTTGGATCCAAAGAGGGTATAGAGCAAAACAGAAATCGCTCCCTAACACTGACAATGGAAAAGCTATCATCTTCACAAAAGAGAAGACTAGCTCAACCAAATAAAATCTGTAGTTTTATTCAGTAGTAGTAATAAAACTCAGTAATAACTCTCTCACAATCCAGCACACATGGATTTCCCACATGAAAAAAGAAAGGAAAATTAAGAAAAAAATCTCTGCTGAGGATGAGCTCACAATTCAAAATTATAAACCACACTCACTGCTCACTGTGACAGTGACCCCGTGTATACCAAAAATGGGCATAATATAACTTGTGGAAAAAAAACAAAGTTAGAAGACTCCTAGATTATTGATTAACTTTAAAGTGATTAAAAACATAAAAGAAATAAGCCCATATGAAAAACAATGGAAAAATGTGAAAAAGAATTGGCAAATGAATTTTCAGAAATTAAAATTTCACTGTATAAGATCAACAAAACTTTAAACATAACTGAAAATATAATTAATTGGAGAAGAAAGATGAAATTAATGAGACAAAGAGGTTGAAAATGGCAAACAGAACTTTTAAAAAAGAGAAAAGTAGTGTTTCAAGAATAAAGGATGAGGAAAGAACCTAGATGTCCATCAACAGATGAATGGATAAAGAAGATGTGATATGTATATACAATGGAATACTATGCAGCCACCAAAAAGAAATGAAATCTTGCCATTTGCAATGATGTGGATGGAACTAGAGGTATTATGCTAAGCGAAATAAGTCAATCAGAGAAAGACAATTATATGATCACTCTGATATGAGGAATTTCAGAGGCAGGACAGGAGGTTGTGGGGGGAAGGGAGGAAAAAAGTGAAACAAGATGGGACTGGGGAGGGAGAAAAACCATAAAAGACTCTTAATCTCAGGAAACAAACTGAGGGTTGCTGGGGGGTGGAGGGGGAAGGATAGGGTGGCTGGGGGATGGACATTGGGGAGGTATGTGTTATGGTAAGTGCTGTGAATTGTGTAAGACCGATGATTCACAGACCTATACCCCTGAAGCAAATAATACATGTTAATAAATACAGTATATGTTAATTAAAAATTTTTGTTGATAAATACAATATATGTTAATTAAAAATTTTTTTAAAAAAGAAATAATGAATGAGATTCTTCCAGAATTAACAAAAGACATGACTCTTCAGTTAAAGTATCATGAGCTCTAAAAAGTATACATTATTAAAACTTACCTCTAGGCCCATTTGATGAAACTCCAGAACATCAAAGTCAAAAAGAAATACCATAAAAGGAATTTGAGGAAAATAGATTATCAATAACATTAACAATGAAATTGACAGCCAACTTCTCACCAGTGATAACAGATAACAGAACACAATAGACCAATACCTTTGAAGGACTAAGGGAAAGTAAATATCATCCCAAAGTTCTATATGCAGCTAATACATGACTCAAGGAGGAAGGGGAAATAGTCATTATCAGACAAAGCCAAGGAAGTGAAAATTCACCTGTCATAACAGAAATATATATTAAAGGAAATAATGCAAGAAAAAATGAACCCTAAGTCAGGATTAGGATGTAAGAAGCAAGGATAAGCAAGGAAACTAGCAAATAAATGGGTAAAGTTATGCAAGCAGTAAATGAAAAGTAAAATTAATAACAACAATAATGACTTACTTTGTTAGATCCAAGATAGCTAGAACTAAAATACTATAAAAAAGAAACATAGGTATGAGAACCGGAAAGATCAGAATTAAAATATTCTAAAGATCTTGAATTATTCAGAATAAAGTTGTTGTTGTTGCAGTTGTTGTTTTAATTAACCATGCATCTTAAAAATTAAAATCTAACCAATAAAAGAATAGAAATAGAGTGAATAAATTTCAAACACAGCTGAAGCTAAAAAGGGGCAATAAAGAATATTTTATTAACCTAAGAGAAAATAGGAAAGAAAAAAAGGAAGAGAAAAAGCATAGTAAATAGGCAACGTTAAATAAGATGGTAGATATAACTCAAACTCATTCATAATCATATGAATTAATTGGACCTAATATATTAGTTTAAAGAACAACAGAAGTTCTCATGTTGAATATTTATAAATCTAGCCATATGCTATTTATCAAAGATTCACCTGAAACATAATGACATATAAATGTTAGAAGCACATAGATGAAAAAAGATATTCTGGGCATATCCAACTAAGGGTGGGGGAAGGCTGGTGTAGCAGCATGAATATCATAAAAGAAAGACTAAACAAAAAATACAGATACAGAGATATATCCATGCAGATAGAGATATACAATCCTTATATAAGTATAAAAAGAGCAATTTACCAGTAAAAATAATAACTCATACTTGTGAAACACTTACTATGTGTCAGACACTGTTCTTGGTACTTTTTACAAATATTAATTTATTTAATCTTCACAGTGATCTAGCCCATTTTACAGATAAGAATACTGAATTACAGGAAATAAATCACTTTCCCAAGGTACAGAGCTAGTAAATGGCATAGCATGATTCAAAACCAGGCAGTCTGACTCCAGTGTCTAAACTCTGTATTTTTTGCTAATAACACAGTTCCAAACAGATGAAGCACACATTTACAGAATTGCAAAGAAAAATTAGCAAATCCATAGTCATAATAGGAGTTTTAATATGCGTGCTTCAGTATCAAATTAAGCAAATAAAAAATTAGTGAAGATATAAAACACAATTAAAATACTTGATCTAATGACTCTATATAAAATGCCATTTCCAGCAATTAGAGAATACATATTCTTTTTAAGCAGCATGAAACATTTATAAAAATAGATCACATAAAAAGTTGTAAAACAGTCTACTATAAATCCCAGAGAATGAAAAGCATAGAGGCCATGATCTCTGACTACAATGTAATTAAATTAGAAATCAATGACACAAAGATAACCCCAAAAAACCCATATATTTGGATTGTTAAAAACACTTTTAAGTGTATTAAGGGTCAAAGAACAAATCATAATGTACATAATAAAATCTTTAGAAAAAATGATGATAAAATCCTGCATATCAAAATACTGTTACAGAAGTTGGCTAACGTAGTATGTAATGAGAGTTTTATATTCTTAAATGTGTATATTAGAAGTGAAGGAAGATTCCAAATTTAGGAGCTTCATTGTGCAACTAAAGATAGAAGAACAACTCAAGAAGAACAACTCAAGAAGGGAGAAAATGGACAAGTAAGAGTAACTAATAAGGGGAATCTGGGTGGCTCAGTCATTAGGAATGTGCCTCCAGCTCAGGTCATGATCCCAGGGTCCTGGGACTGAGCCCCGCATCAGGCTCCCTGCTTGGCAGGAAAACTGCTTCTCCCTCTCTCTCTCTCTCTCTCCCTGCTGTGTTCCCTCTCTCACTGTGTCTCTCTCTGTCAAATAAATAATAAAATCTTTTTTAAAAAAACTAATAAAATAGAAAAACTCTTGTAACTTGTCATTTCTAGAAGTTTTTATAAAATTAATTCTGAGGAAGAAGCGTATGAGCTGCCCCACAAGTGAGCCTGGGAATCTTCATTCCCTGCTGTGTGATCTGTGTGAGGTTAAGAACTCTCTGGGCTGCTGTTTACTCATCTATAAAGTCAGTCATTCAGATTAACTCAGTGTGTCCTCTTTCAGAGACCATTCACCTTGAGGGATGGATGTGGAATTGTAAAGCAAGTGACAGCTAAAGCTGAGAGGAGAAATCTCTTTGATCTTGACCCAATAACTTCACAATATCACCAGAAGTGAAGTGACACATTCTAAGGACAGGTCCTCTCTTGTGCCACCTGAGATTGGTCCAGGAAAATTCTAGAGAATTCCCAACTGAGCAAGGAGACCATTGTTATTCAAAAGCCTGTTCCTGGGGAATTTGTAACTAGCAGCTGTAGAGGTTCTAAGTCTACTGGATGACATGGGTGTCGGAAGTCCCAAAAGTATGGCAAGTTTGAGGCATATATACAAGTCCCAGTAAATAGTAAATATTCAAAAATATTTTTGAATGAATGAATTAAGATGAAAATGCAAGGTGATGCATGAAAGGAAGTATTAATCTAGATTTTAGGATAAGGCTAGTTTAATTAATCACTTAATCGCTTAGTTCATTAAAAAAAAAGTTGAAATAAGCACCTAGAAGCGTAAATCTTTAAATTCAATTAAATTCTGACTGACAATGATGGATATGTTGAGTAACTAGAAAAATAGACTTCATCCTTTCTCAAGTGCCTATAAGTAATAAGGTAGGAAGGAGCCACAAAAATTACAGGTGGTGTGAACACAGTCCAAAGGTTTCCTATGCCCTTTCTCCCCAGAAAATACTTAAAATGTGCTAATAGCACTAATGGTACCCAGTGCCCCTGTTATAGAGATCAGTGTGTAGGAACGTAAAGAGCTCTAAAAAGGCAAATCTATCATCTTAAACTCCTAAAGTAATAATAGCAAGAATCAAAAATGTAGGATGCGCTACAGACTCAAAACTGGGCTTCCTGCCCCCTTCAAAAGCATGAGGAAGCTCAAGTCAGCTAGAAAATCTTCAGCTAATGGGGCTCTTCCCCTGCATGACTTACACATGTGTGTTTTTCCAGACAGACCACTCTCCAGCTGTCAGTGTCAACCATGGAGGGTTAGAGACGCCAATCTCCTTGTACCCTTAATGCCACTTTTGCTGTGTCAGCTCACCCCTTGTGACAGGTGAACTAATATTATAATGGAACATTTGGGCTAGATCCAGAAGAATCAATCTGAGAAACAGTTTTTAGTTTCCTGCCTCAGACCAAAACCAGAAAGTCAGAAAAATTCTCTCAGGAAAAGAAGGCTGCGTAATTGTTTTGGAGATAGTGTGGCAAGCCTCCCAGAGACTTAACTGTTTAAAAGAACATCTCCAACAGGCCTTCACCGTGCTGAGTTTTCCTGAGCACTCCAGGTACAAATAGGTCAACTTGTCTGGAATATTAAGTAGGGACTAAAGCCTTTGCATGTTACCCATGCCGCACTGCCCTTTCCAGGAGCCCCAGGAGCAGCTGCCATGGATGCCATGGGTCTTGGCTAAGAAACCATGGATCTTGGCTAAGAAACCTGAGAAAATCCTTCTTCCCTGCTCCCATTTTCTTTATGAGCCTATTTCTGTCTTGCTGCCAGCCCAGTTTTGCCATCTCCCCAAGAGAAGGGCTCCCCATAGTCAATGGTAAGCCACCTCCTCTTAAACTCTGCCAAGCCAGGCAGAGAAAACAAGGTCCAAGATCCAAAGGACATGGAGAAGACAAGAAAACCTCTTGTTTTTTTCTTCTCCAATGAAAGCTCAGGAGTCCCCATTTACCTTCAATTCCCTCCATATCCTTTCAAAATGCCAGAAACGAACTTGAAATCATTTTTACAAGGCTCATGTTCTCATGCCAAGAAAAAAGTTAAGTGTGAAAACACAAAAGAATATTTCTTTGTATCTCTATAACTTCCTTTGAGGCTCTTGCCCTCTCCCTCTCTGTCTCTTTCTCTCTGTCTCTTTCTCTCTCTCTCCTTCCATCTCTGTTATATCCAGATGTGTGGTAGGCAGCCAGAACAGCTCCAAATTCCATAATCGTGTATTTTTAAAATATCAGTCTTTACAGGGCTCCATTGCCAATCAGTCTCATTGCAGGGGTTTAAAATGAAATATACTCAAAGAAACACATGTTGGGGTTTTTTCTTTCCACAACTTCACTTCAATTTGTATTTTTCCCCTTCTAATTGAAATTAATTTCCCTTGCTGTTTTGTGTTACAAAACACCTGGATGGGGTTATTATTCTGGAAAGGTAATTATAAAATTAGAAGGCTAACCACGATGCAGATTTCCTAAATCGCAGGTGGCAATGGTACCAAGCACCGACAACAGAGAAAATACTCACAAACATAGGCTAAATTCACTTGTGAAGAAACACCCACAGGCCTAGCAATACCACAAACCAGGTGATGCCGGAAGGCTTCCATTGCCAAAGAGAAAGTTCTTTTTTTTTTTTAAGATTTTATTTATTTATTTATTTGTTTGTTTGTTTATTACAGAGAGAGAGACTGAGAATGAGAGGGGAGAAGGTCAGAGGGAGAAGCAGACCTCCCGCAGAGCCGGGAGTCCGATATGGGACTCGATCCCGGGACTCCGGCATCATGACCTGAGCCGAAGACAGTCGCTTAACCAACTGAGCCACCCAGGTGCCCCTCCAAAGAGAAAGTTCTAGACACTGTAATACACTGTCCAGATCCTCCTGTAGGACTAACCAATGCAATTCCCCCACCTGCTTGGAATGTTCTTGCCCTCAGTGGTCAGCCACCTGTGGCCATTGCCTTGCCCAAGATCTCAAGTGCTTCTGTGAGCAGCTAGTTCTGTTGACCTCTAGGGTCTTTTCACCCTAATTTGGGACAACTCTGAAATGCCAGCCTAGCTTCAGAGCTCCTTGTGGAACCATCCTGAGGTCTCCATCAAGACTGCCTCACAGCCCAGCTTCTCTGTCTGCCTGGTCTTTTCTCCTTCCCTTCCTTTCTACAGGTTTGGATCCCAAGACCCTAAGAAGTCTCCTTTATGCTGTTTCAGCTTCCCTTGGAAGCCAAACTGCCCAGAAGGGAAAAGGAGTTGGATTAAAAAAAAATTTGGTCTTGTGT
Organism: Nasua narica; assembly: GCA_028533885.1. Taxonomy (NCBI): domain Eukaryota; kingdom Metazoa; phylum Chordata; class Mammalia; order Carnivora; family Procyonidae; genus Nasua; species Nasua narica. The sequence continues at coordinate 55,292,805 of CM052799.1, read as the reverse complement.
TCATTGTGCCTTCCAATCAAGTGAACACTAACTCACTTACTTCATTGCTAAGAGTTAAGACCCACAAGTACCAGCTCACTGGTTCTCAGTGGCTTTTCACATTAGTCCCAGTCTGAAGTCCAGGACAAAAATAGATGACAATCCTAGGAAGTAATGATGGAAAGCAAAGTTCATTCAGCAGGATGTTTTAATAGTCTCAAAAAACATTCACATTTTTGCCCCAATAAATTACATTTTTCTTCATGAGATATGATTCTGTCTCACCTAATTCCCAAAATTACTGGACAGAGCCTATAAAATTGCTTATTATTCATCAAATCAAACTACATAAATAAATGATGTGTGGCCAAATAAAGACAATATAAAGGTAGAGCTAAGGTGAGTCCAAAAGAGTGGCCATAAATAAGGTCAAGGCAGATTAAGGCCTTTAGAGGTCTCCATCCCCATGTAAGCAATTTAACAGAAGCAATTCTAGACCAAACACAAAATATACATCTGCACTGAAATTAAAATAATTTTTTCCATAGATTTCTTAATAGTAAAATTCTCTGTAGTTCTGTAGGTACATTGCAAATGAAAAAGTAAATGTTTGGAGCACCTAATCATGTGTTTGAACTGCCTGCTGGGTAATCCAGACTGCAGAGATTTTATACTATTGCTGAGGATAAACTGATAGTTGGGCTTTGGGAAGACGGATTAAGCAGCACTGTCTATAATCAATGACCAACAGGATGGCGCCTGAGAAGAAGTGAAGCTGCTCCTAGGACTGTGACCTAGAAAAAACCCCATGAAGAGCTCTGTGTGAGGTGGTATAGAAAGCTAGAGAGCACACTCCTGTCTTGCCAGTTTCTACAGCATCCCCTCCCTCCTCCAAGGAGGCTGAGAGCAATATTCCAAATCCAATTCACAAAAAGTCATTTTAAAGGGCCCAGAATAAGTTGGTCTAAGCTCTGGTAGGTCTGGTCCAGCTAGATCCAAGAGTAAAGTGGAGGCCTAAAGAAGTAGAAGGCTTGTATCTGTCATAGTCAGCTCAGGCTGTTCTAACAAAATACCAAGACTGGGTGGCTTAACCAACAAACATTTATTTCTCACAGCTCTCAAAGCTGGAAAGTCTAAGAACAAGACACTGACACATTTGTTTCTTGGAGAGGGCCCTCTTCCCTCTTCCTGGCTTACTGTGTCCCCACATGGCAGAGAAGAAGGGCTCTGGCTTTTCTTTCTCTTCTTCTATGGGCACTAAACCCATCATGGGGACTCTACTCCCATAATCTCATCTAATTGTAATAACCTCCTAAAGGCCCCACCTCCAAATATCATCACATCATGATCTAGGCATTCAATTTATGAATTCTTGAGGGACACGAACATTCAGTCCATAACAATACACTCTGAAGGTTATTCTCCACACCAGACCTTTGACAGGAGTTGGGCTGCAGAATTTGTGATTATATCCTCTGCCAAATAGCTAGAGAGCAAAGCTGTCTGTTCAGACAGAATCCTGTGCATTGACATCAATTGACGTGCAGGAGGGCTTGGGGATTCCAAGGGGAAGAACCACCTGGCCAAGAAAGGGCTCTCCTCTGAAGGAAGTTTTCCAGCACAAGAATCAACAGACAATCAAGGTCTTTACATATTCGGTCATGGGGTTCTACGGTACTATGATTCCTAGTCTAAAAAAAAAAAACATTTTTAAGCAGGAATTACAAATCGTTAAACATGGACTTCTTTAAAAAATGTTTAAAGCACCAATAAATCACCTCTAACTCATATAATATCAAATTTTGAGCTCTAGGAATATATCCTTCTAAAAATGATCCTAAATGTCATAAAATGGTGGGCACAAAAATGTTCATTACACGTTCCTTATAATAATGGAAGCAATGTGAATGATTGTAGGTAGAAAAACACTTAAGTAAGTAATGACTAATAATCAAGAATAGTTGATAACAGATATTAATTGCTAATTATATTATAATTATTCAAAAGGTTAATATGAAAATTGCATTTATCATAGGGAATATAACTGTGTTTGAAAGCTAACAAAAAGTCACATATATAAAAATGACTAGAAGGACATATGTAAAAATGATAATATTTGGTAACAATAATTGCATTATTATTTTTATTTCTTTACTTTTGAAAAAATTACACTATCTTTCTTAAACTTTCATTGTAAAAAAACTTATATAATCAAGTTGAAAAGGAAAAAACAAAACAAGATGTGGGGAATATTCAAAGGCCTGACAGACTCACATATTTCCAAAATGGCATCTGAAGTGGAACACAACATAGAGTTCAGGAATGGATCTACTGATTCACCAAGGTCAGCCCCATTGCCAATACCGGTCACCACAAATGAGAGAGCCCACATTAGAGTAAGAGCTGACATACTGACTGGGAGAGGAAGCTTCATTCCCACAGAAATCCGATTTGAATCCGGCTAGTCCATGGGTCTTACTTCATTTCTTAAGCAGCATCTGAATGGAACCATTACAGCAGCACAGCCTCACCAAAGCCCCTGTCCTTCAGGAAAAAAAAAAAATGCAGTAACTATAGAAGAAAAAATAATAAATGAAAAAAGCAAGTCTCACTTTCCCTGCGTGAAATCTCACAGCAATTTCTGGAATGGAAGTGATACTGCCTCTAATTTCCCCTGGGGAGCCTGAAACTGGAATGAAGTTCTTGTCCCTACAAAAAACTAACTGCCTCCCAGCCACGAAGATGTATTTTCAAAACCAAAATTCAGAACCTCTGGGTTTGACTGTTGGAACAGAACATTTGAAGTCACAGCTGTTCTGAACAGGAAGGACCTGTGATTCACTGCAAATGCCCCTTCCTTCTGCAGCGATCAGAGTGCTGCCACACGGCACTCTATGGTGAGTAACCCAGAGCTGTATTTCTCAAAACTCTTTAGAAAACATAAATGGACAAAATAGATTTTCATTAGTTCTACGTATAAGACAATGAGCAAAGTAAGATTTATATGCCAGGATGGTAGAGCTTCTACATATTTTAGTGGTTTGTGCGGATGAAGCAGAATCTTGGAGACAGTTACTTAAGGAAATCCTTGCTGAGATTTGTGTCGGTCACAGCTCTGGCTGTGGTGTGTGCTGTGAAGGAGGCAAGGAGCTCAGGAGATTCTCGAAATGCCTCCTTCGGGCTGAATTTCTGAGGCAATTTGTATACTGTAAGCAATACTTATCCTGTGGGCCTCCCTGTTTTACATCTGGCATTTTCCTACAAACAAACGATTGTCCCCACATCCACCTCTTTTTTTCTTTTTTTCCCCACATCTCTTCTAACCACTGTCTAAGAAGCCAGTGTTGGTGTCAGTTCCTTTGATTCAGGCTTGAATCTTTTTTTTTTAATTTATTTTTTTATTAACATACAATGTATTATTTGCCCCAGGGTACATGTCTGTGAATCATCAGGTTTACACATTTCACGGCACTTACCATAGCACATACCCTCCCCAATGTCCATAACCCAGCCATCCTATCCCTTCCCCCCTACCCCCCAGCCACCCTCAGTTTGTTTCGTGAGTTTAGGAGTCTCTTATGGTTTGTCTCCTTCCTAATTCCATCTTGTTTCATTTCCCTCCCCCACCCCCCCTCGACCCCCCACCCTCCCTCTCAAATTCTTCATATCAGAGAGATCATGTGATAATTCTCTTTCTCTGATGGACTTATTTCGCTTAGCATAATACCCTCTAGTTTCATCCACGTCGTTGCAAAGGACAAGATTTCATTTCTCTTGATGGATGCATAGTATTCCATCATATATATATCTCACATCTTCTTTATCCATTCATCTGTTGATGGATATCTAGGTACTTTCCATAGTTTGGCTATTGTGGACATTGCTGCTATAAACATTTCGGTGCATGGGCCCCTTCGGATCACTACATTTGTATCTTTAGGATAAATACCCAGTAGTGCGATTGCTGGGTTGTAGGGTAGCTCTATTTTCAACTTTTTGAGGAACCTCCATACTGTTTTCCAGAGTGGCTTTACCAGTTTGCATTCCAACCAATAGTGTAAGCAGAGGAATGTTGAAAAAGAAAACCAAAGTTGGCAGCATCACAATTCCAGACTTCAAGCTCTATTACAAAGCTGTAATCATCAAGACAGTGTGGTACAGGCACAAAAACAGACACATAGATCAATGGAACAGAATAAGGAGCCCAGAAATGGACCCCCAACTCCATGGTCAACTAATCTTCAACAAGGCAGGAAAGAATATTCAATGGAAAAAAGACAGTCTCTTCAACAAAAGGTGTTGGGAAAACTGGACAGCCACATGCAAAAGAATGAAACTGGACCATTTCCTTATACCACACACAAAAATAGACTCAAAATGGATGAAAGACCTCAATGTGATACAGGACTCCATCAAAATCCTGGAGGAGAACACAGGTAGCAACCTCTTCAACCTCAGCTGCAGCAACTTCTTTCTAGAAACAAGGAAGCAAGGTCAAAAATGAACTATTAGGACTTCATCAAGATCTTCATCAAGATCAAAAACTTTTGCACAGCAAAGGAAGCAGTCAACAAAACCAAAAGACAACTGACAGAATGGGAAAAGGTATTCTCAAATGACATATCAGATAAAGGGCTAGTATCCAAAATCTATAAAGAACTTCTCAAACTTAACACCCAAAGAACAAATAATCCAATCAAGAAATGGGCAGAAGATATGAACAGACATTTCTGCCAAGAGGACATCCAAATGGCCAACAGACATATGAAAAAGTGTTCGACATCACTCAGCATCAGAGAAATACAAATCAAAACCACAGTGAGATACCACCTCATACCAGTCAGAATGACTAAAATTAGCAAGTCAGGAAATGACAGATGTTGGTGAGGATGCGGAGAATGGATCTTTCTTGTAATGTAAAGCCAGTGGTTAGGGTACTAGCTCACACTGTTGCTAGCCCCTTTTGTGCATGCTCCAGAAGCTTCTGGATTCAAGCTTTGTGAGGGGAGATGAGGAGGTACAATGAGGACACTGATTGCCTGACAGGGGTGGCGGAGAATCACTAGGCAAATACAGGGTCCTGGGGTTGGAGGTGGGGGGCGTTAGGGAGGCGGAGATGGGAAGGCCCAGGCTGCTGGCCTCTATCACCCACCTCCCTCATCACTAGGAAGGGAAGGCCAACCGGCTCCATTAACCACCTCTGCAAAGACTCCGTGCAGCTCCCTTTATACCCCAGAGGAGCACCTACATTAAGGGGCAAAGTAAAGAGAACAACCAAGAAAACCTCTAGTGATTCTGGAGTGGGTCAGTAAGGGTGACAAGGACTCCTCCCCAAAAGATTGAGCTGGGCAGGACCAGATGGGGGTTGGTCGCAGCCCCTCCTCGGGTCCTATGGTCACAAGCCCACATGCCTGCAGTCAAGCAAGAGGATATGCATAAACTAAGCTGTCATAAACTAAACTGTCCACAGGGACAGGCATCACACTCATTCACTCACCATGGCATCCCCAGCACAGGGCCCAGTGTGGAGCACCTCTAAAGACTTGAAGAAAAGAATGAGTAGCATTGGCCTTTGGGGTTGATTATGACGTTCCTATTTTCCCCTATGGTCCCTGAATGGCCTCCAGAAGCTGTTGGTATTAGAGAAAAGTGATGATCATTGCAGAACACAAGTCAGCCTGTTAGCCCCTAAAGAGCGACCAAGTCTTCGGGGGAAGGGGGGGATTCCGAGGAACTTGGATACTATAATGTAGAGTTACAGGGACAGGCCAATAGCACAGACTCCACCCCAAGTCCCACAGGGAACCAGCAGCCTCCAGAAGACAGCTCTGCACTCAGAGCCACCCCAGAAGTGTCCTCAAGGCTCTGGTCTCCCACTGTGTCCAGGGTCATCCCTAAAGCCATCAACCAGCACCCCACTGAGGCTCTGCAAAGTTCACTCAACAAGACTGGGCCTTTTTTGTGTTTTCACAATTTTCTGTAATAGGCCTATACCAGTTTTATATTGTTTAAAAGAAATTCAGGTTTTCTAAGGTGAAAGAGAAACTTTGCTCCAGCCTCACTGCTCATGGCTGCGAATCCATGGGTTTATTTTGGCACTACGAACACCCACTCCAAAGTCCCATATGGCTTGTGCGGAAGGAAATGCATTCTACTTCTTTAAAGGGCCGTACACAGTTTCACTCTGCATTTCAAACAGAAATATAAACTTGTCAGTCTTTGCTATGGTGGGCGGGGGTGGGGGGGGGGGCGGGGGACGACCAACCCAGGATCCATGGAACTAACCTTCTCTTTCCCCTATGTTTCATCCTCAGGACATGGAAATCATTTTTTAAGGAATGAGCCATTGATTATCTGAACTCCTTCAGTCTTGCCCCACAGAGCCATTTACAAACTTGCAAAATGCCCAAGGTTGGCTCTCCGTGCCCCCCCCCACTCCCGTGCACCCATCTCCTGTACCATGCCCCCTGTGTTCTTACATCCATGCCACACTTGACCAAGTGCTGTATGCCAGCCACTAGGCTAGGCTCTGGAGATGCAGCACGGAATCAACCAATCTAAAGCTTCCAAACCCTAAGGGTGCCTGGGTGGCTCAGTCCTTAAGCCTCTGCCTTTTGCTCTGGTCATGATCGCAGGGTCCTGGGATGGAGCCCTGCTTTGGGCTCCCTGCTCAACAGGAAGCCTCCGTCTCCTTCTTCCACTCCCCCTGGTGCTTGTGTTCCCTCTCTCGCTGTGTCTCTCTCTGTCAAATAAATAGATAAAACTTAAAAAAAAAAAAACTTCCAAACCCTGATGGAGCCCAGGTCAGAAACAAAGGGAACTACCCAGAGATCAATCCTCAGGCATATTCAAATAGGTCAGCAGGCAGCAGGGCAAGACCCAGGTCTGACCAAGGGAGTTGGGGATTTGGGGAAAATCCTCACCCAGAAAAACTGTCTGCAAGGGAGGAATCTCAGGGCCAGTGGCTCCCACCAGGGCTAGCTTTGGGGGCCAGCAGGTCTTACTCACACTTCCAGGCTACTCCTCAGGCCAGCCAAGCCCAAATGTAAGTCTCCCACAAAGCAAGGGCACCAAAACGTCATTTCTGAAAACATTCACAAGTTCTATTTCAAAAGAAGTATCAAAGCATCATGGGAAAAAGCAGAACCTTGCTTGACTTCTTAACACTAATTTCATAATTTAATTTTTTTTGTTTTTTAATGAACTCCATGAAGTTAGGAGAAGAGCCATAAACATTTTCATTGTCAGGTCCTCCAGAACTACTCTTGATGCAGCCCTGGCTTAATGGTACCCCGCTGCGTGTCACCCTCCACTCTGAAGTAGATAGTTGACATCCCCAACACTGACATTGAAAACATAACTTTTCCCTCTCTGTGCGTCCACACCTCCTACCAGTTTAAGCTTTGCCCTTTGCCTAGCAGGAAAGGCTGCGTGCTTTCCAGCCTGAAATGAGGACTCTAAACCCTTCTCCCCCTCAAATGCCTTCCTCTAAGGAGCTTATATCCTGGTTGTTTTCATTTGCATGCAAATCTTAAATAAATAGCTTGCCTAGAATAAATCTGGCCTTTAAAATTACACACACACCCACACATTTTCTCTCGGTCTCTCTGCCTTACCCCCTCTTCCTCCTCCAAATACCTTTTTCCCCATCCCCTCGTCCTTCACACACACTTGTCTCCCCCCTCTACACCACCCCCGCACCTGAGCCATCCCTCTGGGAGAACAATGCTCTGGATGGCCTTGCTGCCCCTCTCCCCTGCCCACCCACAACTAACCCAATTTCTGTCTGCCTTTCTGCAGTTGGACTTCTTAAGCCCATGTGCTGCTTTCCTGAGTCATCACCCACTCACTCCTTACCTCCCACTCACAGACTGCCCTGCCACCCCACAACCACAAAAACACGGCCCCCACCGTCTCTATAAAATTACCTTTATTCAATCCCTCTACCTCAATGACACTACCTCTAATAAAGACAACAGCTCCCATTTACTGGGCTTTTATGATGCTCCAGGTGGTACACTAAGACCTTCCTTCATGTTCATTATCTTATTTAATCTCCAACAATTCCATGAACCAGCAGTTAAAAAGGCCTGCTTCAATGACAGGTGGGGCCTCCTTTCCCTGAATCTAGCAGTGTTTCGACCAATAGAAAACCATGGAAGTACAGCTGTGCCAGCTTCCAGGCCTCAGACTTCCAGACCAGCAGCCTCCACTTTCTGTCACTTAGAACCCTTGTCCTTGGAAGTGTGAGCTTCACGATGGAGAGAGTGCATACGGAGACCACACAGAAAGTCCCTTAGACTCCATGCAGCGAGGGATGCCCAGCTGGGCGCCACCCTTCAAGCCACTCCAACGGGTCCCAGGCCTCCTGGAATGCACACAAGTTGTCCCCGCTTGGTCCTGCCCAAACTGCAGATTCACATAAAACAAACAAGCATTTGCTTTTTTTTTTTTAAAGATTTTATTTATTTATCTGAGATAGAGACAGCGAGAGAGAGCATGAGAGGAGAGAAGGTCAGAGGGAGAAGCAGACTCCCCGTGGAGCTGGGAGCCCGATGTGGGACTCGATCCTAGGACTCCGGGATCATGACCTGAGCCGAAGGCAGCCGCCCAACCAACTGAGCCACCCAGGCGCCCCACAAGCATTTGCTTTTTAGGACATGAAGCTGTGAGCAGTTTGTCATGCAGCAATAAATAGAAGAACATTGGGATGGTTACTATTATCCTTATATCACAGCTGAGAAAATGGATTCTCCAGGAGGTGAAGTTGGGGACCGGAGGTCATACAGTGAGCCCTCTCCACCATGCAGCCCCGTTCCTGCAAACAGACTCCCCACTTGGAAGCTTGCCCTCCCTTCAGCCATCCTTCTTTTGTTGCTGTTGTGCTGCATTGCACGGTGGTGGTTTTAGTGAAGATTAAGCAAAAGAATGCATGGAAAGTATTCAGCACTGTGTCTGGCACATAATTAGCAATGGGCAAAAGGTTGGCAAATAATTGCTGTCCTGGTCCTTTTTGATTGCATACTGTCACTTAGCAATCAGATTCTAGTGACAGACAAGGGTGGTGGTGTCCATTCAGTGACGGTGCTGATCACTGTCAGCCAGCTACCTCCAGTCCCACATTTTTTATTTAAGATAATGTAGGGCTTAATGTTGAGCAAACTTGGTCTTGACTTTCAAAGGTGGTAATGAGAGAGCTCATTCTGGCTGTCAGAACAGGAAACTGCCCACAACCTCAAAACATCCCAAACTAGTTAGATTAACAAAGCATTTAGACACTTGTACAAAGCACAGAGCATATAGGAAAGACAGAAAGATGTGACTCTGGCTTTCTGCCCCCACCCCAATCCATTTACTATGTGCAGTATTTGACATTTTCACATATGCTCATGTCTTAGGAAAACATTTGAGATTAGTTAGAAACCAAGTAATTGTACCTCATTGGCAGAAGGCTTGGGATGGTTTAATCTCATGGCTTTGCCTAATGGTCACATAAATCCCACTGTCCCCACCCCAGCTGACAGTATATTAGTGTGTGTATGTTCTATGGAAACTTACTTCCAAAATGCACAATTCAATATGAAAAAAAAGTAAGTTCATCTCTCTTTATCATAACTCTCTACTGCCAACCCACCCACTGAACAGATCCTCTGAGGGTGGTCAGTTCTTGCCATATAAACAAGAGGCTCCAAACTGAAGGCATCAACCTACATCCTAGTCAGACTGGAGCCCTTCTATCTGGCCTATTTCTCCAAGTAGCAGTGCCAACCTTCCATGCATAAAAAGAAAGTAAACTGAGCTCTTCCATCATCTTCAGCCATGACATCAAACCAGGTCCCTCTTGCACCTTCCTTGGTGCAGTCCATCCCTCCCTGTCTGTCCATCCATGGCCACCACACTGCTCAGGCCACCTTCACCCCGACCTGGGGTGCCTGGATCTCCATGCTCCTCTCTCTGCCTGGCCAAATCCAGTTGCAACACAGTGCCACACAACTAATCTTACTAAAGCATAAGGTTCCAATGTTGTGGCTGTCCTCTAAAATACCTAAGGTCATAACCATTCACTATAGGGTCAAATTCACAGACCTCAGCTTGGAGTTAAAATTACTCCAATATGTGGGCCCCTCCTCTCTCAACACACACCTGAGCCATCCCCATTTCTCAGCATGCCCCCTCTGCCCCTCCTGATGTCCCTCACTCTTTGGCAGGGTGCTCTTTCCCACCAGTACAAGGATGAGGCAGAGAGGGTAAGAGCAGTGTAGAACCCAACATCCAAGAAACCTGTCTACCTCATCCATGAGGCCTGCCACCCATATTCCACCTCCCCAGTCAATCTGCCCTGTGATCTCAGGGAATGTCCAGTGCCTGAAATCACTCATTTTGCCATCCGTTTTACACTGCCTTACATTGTTAATTACCTGGGCCACAAACACGAGTCTTATCTCTCCAGACAGACTGCAACTCATGACTTTCTCAACACCATATCAGTATCTCCAACAAAACAACTATGCAGACAGCAAGTGGTCAATATTAAATGAAGTGAAAATGCAATAGTCCATCCCTAGTCTTGGCCTGACCCCTTGTCTTTCTTATTTAGGGACATGAAACAAGTGCATGGAGTCATGTGCTTCTGGTCCCGACAGAGAAAACTGTGTATCTGGGAAATCTCCCAGGTATTTTGCTGGAGGTGTTAGGTTGCTAATGAAGCATTCTTTGGAAAGAAGTATGGTGCACTGTTGTTTTTTAACCACATTATCATCTCAAGGGTAACGTGTTTATCACTGGGAACCAAAATGCATCACAGGGATACAGAACCATAACCAAGGGAACTTCAGTAAGATGAATCATAGGTAAGAATCCTCAAAGGCAATTTTGGCAAAATCTTTTATATCCAGAGGATGTGACATGGCTAGTACCTCTTTCCAACTCCATGTTCATTATTACAATGTTGATAGCTTGAAATCAGCCATGATGGGAGTATTTATAGGACAGAAATTGGCAAATGCCCTAAGTCAGGACTATTCTTCAGAAACCAGTTGTTAAACAATTACCAGCACAACACTGACAGCCCAATACCAGTACCTGCACAGCCTGGGTGCTCCACACCAATGACTGAGTGAACAATTTTAAAACAGATAAATGTGAGAATGAAGAAGGAGGAATGGCCTTCCAAGACAAGGACAACACTTTCACATAACTCTATTCTCATTGGTGTTTCAGTGCACTTGTCCCTTTTAAGGGCAATCATCTCATCAAAAGCTCAAAAACTAGAAGCTCAAAAACTTGGATTTTACCAAAAATCCAAGTCCCCAATTCCATACACAAATACAATATAATTTCACATCCCAGTGAAAACGCAGTTCCCTGGCATCACTGAGGAATACACATTCCAGATTGTTCTTAACAGCCCTTTGGATGCTGTGGATGTATCATTGCATAAAATCTGAAGCACCATGGGGGCCAGGTAAATAATGCAGATGTGTGGAGTGCCCTCCTGGGAGCCTATGGGGGTGCACATGTCCCACATACAGGCATGCAAAGTCAGAATAGTATTATTAAGTTGGTCAGTGTGTTGAGCAAACAGGAAGCATCCAACGGCCTTTCTGAGCCAGCCAGCAACCCCAGTAACCTTAGAGGTGACTTCAAGCTATTTGCCTAACATTCTCATTTCTCTTTCTTCAAAGTCCTGTTCTTCCTCAGGTGTTCTTCAAGGAACTGGAGGCTTGCCATGTCTGGTCTCGAGGTTTTTCTTCCTTTCCCATTCCTCCATTTGTCTCTCTCTGTTATTCCTTTTCTTTTCCTTTGTCCTTTAATACTCCTTATCACTTAAGAAAATGAAGTCAGGGGCTCATGGCTGGTCACAGAGCTCTCCCCACTGGTTAGGGACAAGGCAAGGATTCTTGCTACTCCATTTCTATTCAAGATTGTACTGGAGATTTTAACCAGCTCAAAAATACAAGAGAAGGAAATAAAAGGCATAAATATTAGGATGGAGGAATAATATGGTCATTGTTCACAAGTGCTATGGTTGTATACCTGAAATATTATCTGTAAACTTTAGAATCACTAAATGAATTTAGCAAGATTGCTAGATTAAAAGTCAGTATTCAATTGCATTTGTTTATGCTAACAACAAACAATTAAAAATAAAATTTTAAGATACACTGTTTTTAATAGTACCAAAAAACATTAAATACAGAGGAATAAATATAAAGAAATATATGTGAGACCTTTAACAGAAAAGTACAAACATTACTGAGAGAAATTAAAGAAGCCCTAAAGAAATGGTGGTATATACCACGCTTGTGGATTAGAAGTTTCAATATTGTAGTATTTCAACGTCCTCCAAATGATCTATAGATCTAATACCATCCTTTTCAAAATTTGTGTGTATGAAAATTGACAAATAGATTCTAAAATTATATGAAAAAAGGACCAAAAATAGCCAAGATAGTCTTGAAGAACAAAGATGGAGACTTTATACACTAGATATCAAGATTTATCATAAAGCTACAATAATGGAGATAGAGTGGTATTTGTGCAAGGATAGGAAATAGACCAATGGAACAAAATAGTCTAGAAACACACAACAATAAATAGTCTAGAAACAGGTCTATGACAGAGGTGTGATTGGAGAGCAGTGGGGAAAAGATATTTTCAGTAAATGTGTGGAGTCAAGTGGATATCATATGGGGAACAAAGTAAATCTTGACCCCCAACTATAGAGAAAATCAATTCTGGGTGGATTCGAGATCTAAATGTAAAAGGTAAAACAATGTAAACATTCATATATACTCCATAAGGGATCCCCACATTGGCTTCCCTGAGTCACATGTACTCCTTCAGTTTACTTTCCCACAGCCAACCAAGTGATCTTAAATCATAAATCATATTAGGCTATGTTCAACAGTTCCCCAATGCTCTAAAAATAGACTAAAATACTTGGAATGGCTTATAAGGTTCCATGCAATCTGGCCTCTGCCACATTCTTCAGCCTCATCTGCCTGTTTTCCTCCTTGCTCAAATTCACCGTATAGCCTGACTTCTTTCATCCATCACATACAAAGCTCTTTTCTGTCTCAGGACCTTTATACTCATTGTTTCTTCTGCCTGGAGTGTGGTTCTCTCCATCTACCTCAACTCTTAGCCTAGCTGATTCCTTTTCCTCCTTTGAATGTCAACTAAAATATCATTTCCACAAAGAGATCTTCCCTAACTTCCCAATCTAAAACAGATAACTCTACTATACTCCTTTCTACTCCCTGAAATTTTCTCTAATTGTCTTTCGGGCACTATGTCTGTGTTCCTTGCTAAGACGATCAGCACTATGAAGACAGTGACTGGGTCGGTTTTGATCACCATTGTATCTGCAGGGCCTTACATAGTGCCAACCTTAACCTACATACTGAGTAAATTTGTGTCAGTTAAGTGATTGGTCATATCATTCTTACTCAGGAATAAGATAAAAGGTAGAATTAGATACAATCCAATTTAGCCCTGAGGAACAAAAAACACAAAATAGTGTCTCAAGGCGGATGTTTATTTCTCTCATATAAAAGTAGTCCAGGGGCGCCTGGGTGGCTCAGTCATTAGGCATCTGCCTTCGGCTCAGGTCATGATCCCAGGGTCCTGGGAGCGAGCCCCGCATCGGGCTCTCCGCTCCACGGGAAGCTTGCTTCTCTCTCTCCCACTCCCCCATACTTGTGTACCTTCTCTCAATGTGTCTCCCTCTGTCAAGTAAATAAATAAAATCTTTTAAAAAAATAAAAATAAAAAAATTAAATAAATAAATAAATAAATAAAAGTAGTCCAAAGATAAGTCTTCTCCAAATCCATTCTCTAAATCTTACAGCCATATAGATGTATTTCTCACTCACATAGTAGTCGATTGGCTGCTATGATTTGGCTCCATATGTTTTCTTCTTCCTGGATCCCCATTTGGGACATGCTTGTGACACAGAAAAAGAGCAAGAAAGAGAATAGCGGAAATGTGCACTGGCTTTGGATGTGACATATATCACTCTGCTCATATCTCATTGACCAAAACAAGTCACATACTTGCGCTTAAAAAGAGAGTGGAGATGTCTATAGGGAGGTACTGTGACTCACATGGCAATGAGTGAGAAAAAATGATTCTCCTACAGGTAAGGATGGGTGAATAATTATGAACATTGACTGCAGAAAGTTTCATAAAGGCATCAGGGACCCAAATCCATATTGCTGCTGTGGGACCCTCTTCATATATTTTCTACCCCCTTTCCCAGCATGGTTGCCCTATATCAGCTAACACATCTGCATCCCAACCAGCAAGAGTGAGGGAGGGGGAAAAATGTATACTCCCTCCCTTTCACTTCCACCCCATTGACCATAATATAGTCATATTGACAGCTATGGAAGAGACCAGAAAATGTAATCAAAGCTGAAAGTCATATGTCCAATTAAAATCTAAGGGTCTAGAAATAAGGAGGGAGAATTATGAGCAGATACTATGGAACAATTAGCATCTCTACTACAAAACCCATTCCTCTCCTAAAGAAATCCCATGGTCTGTGATACCATCCTTCCAGCTGTGCCACCAGAAAGGCCTCCAACCCAGGAAACCAAACATGTCAAGTGGAACTCATAAATTTAGTACACATTTAATAATAAACACCTATTGTATGCTACAACTCATAACAACTAAAGAATCAGATATCATCCTTTCTTCAAGAAGCTCACTTTCTTATGATCCTATCTGTCTCAGTTAGTTATTGCTGCATAACAAACCACCCCACCACTTAGTGCTTTAAAACAAGTATTTATTATTGCTCATGAGTTTCTAACTTAGGTGAGTGGTTCTGAGGATTTGATCAAGCTTAGCTGGTGTCAGCTGTTCTCACTCATGTATCCACAGTCACCTGCTAAAGAAAGCTGTGTTGATCTCTGTAGGCCTTGTCCAAGACATTTGGACTGACTTGGTTCTGGTCCACATTATCTCTTACCCTCCAGCTAGCTTGGCGTGATCACACTGGTAGAGGAAGCAATCCCAAGAGAGGGGTGAATGCACAAGACCTTCTGTGGCCAAGTTCAAAACCAGCAACTTTCATTTCCACCAAATTCTACTAGCAAAGCAAATCACGAGGCCAGCCCAGGTTCAGAGGCAGGGAAATTAAGTTTATCTCTTGATAACAGGAGTTACAAAGTCACTTTGTGAAGGGCACAGACAGATTGAACTAGATAAGAGGGAGAATTTTTGCAATCTCCCACAGCGCCATATTTCTTCATTTTAAAGGCCTTCCACCATAATAACGTAATAGAATCAAAAGGCTTGTCTGCCCCTCTAGGAACCAGCTTTTTTTTTTAATTTGTTCTATGCCGTATATAACTGTTATTAGAATTCTCGGGGGAATTGTGGAACAACAACAAAAAAAATTGGGAATCATTGTTGTGTGTAGTGTGACCTCCTATGCAGGAAAAAAATACACTAGAGTAGAACTAATGATTTCTTTTGGAAGTCACTTAGATATTTCAACCAAGACTATTATGTTCCACCAGGGAACAGTTTTCAAGTTCATACATTTTATGCATGCTTATTAAACATATTTTATTCATGTACATATATATAAGTAACCATATTCAGTACAACAGTCTAAATATACAGTCAATATAAAAGCCAAAGGAATAAACAGAAAATCGATCTTTGGTGCTAAACCTTGACCAAAATAACTACTGATGAGATTCTGGAATAAAGAGGAATGCTTGGGTTCAAGATATACTTTTTTGCTATAAAAATCCTATTAAAGTTGGCATCCATAACAAAATACTCATTCCAGTTTCAAGGATGGGATAATCATTTTCCCAAAGAAACTGTTTAAACACTAAGATTATCAGGCCCAACACAATGCCTGTATATATAAACATTCCAGAAAAAACTCTTTACTGTACTTCAACCTGGGTCACAGGATCATCATTTTTGAAAAATACTCTATTGATTGTAAAAGAAAAAGACAATACATAAATTTTAAATCTGTAACGGATGAAGTCTTCTTAGAGAAGTGACTGGCTTCTGGGCACAAGCAATATTAGGAGAATACCTCCTAGAAGGAGCAAACTAGCCCAGAGGAAGTAGAGACAATATTAGTATTTGAAGGAGAATTTCCAAAGTGCCCCAGATCAGAAGTTAAAACATACAGAAATGGGAGTTTGGGGAAAGACTTTACAAGTTGCCTACATTAGCTAGAACTGGGTACTTGCTTGGACCCCTTCTCTGAGCCATCCTGATACAGAGTAGAACATGCACTGCCTCCTACATCAACCCTTCTTTGCAAACATGAATTGAAATGATGCCTGGTTGATTATTTAAAATAATGATTTAGTGTGTTCACATAACCTTTGGGTAGTAGCTTCCCCTCCCACACAGGTTGCAGGTCTAGCCATGGGACTTGCTTCGGCAAATGAGACAAAGCAAATGTGGTGCAAGTAGAGACTTGAAAAGCATGGAAGCTTGTTCTCTTGCTCTTCTTGCCACCACGTAAACAAACCCAGGCTAGCCTCCTAGAGTATGAGAGACATCCCACCCAATCCCCCCCATTGTCCCAGCTAAGAGCCAGCCAATGGCCATATATGTAAATGAGACCATATAAAACCAGCCCGGGCCCCAGTTGACCCACCAATTGTCCATAGATTCATGTGCAAACCTAGAAAGCCCAGTCTGGGTCAGAATAACAAGCCTAACAGGATGGTGAATTTAAAAAAAAAAAAAGAAGTTTGCTGTTTTAAGATAAGAAGCTCAGGTTTGTTATGCAGCAAAGACTAACTGATACAGATGATTAAGTCGTGCTGCAGGCCATCCATGAGGGGACACCCACCACCCTGTTGCCGTGCAACTGAGCAGAGCTGGGATGGAGGCCTGCTCAGGCATTCACTGGGGGTGAAGGGGCCTGGAGTGGCTTCTCCACAAGCCCAGCTGTGATAGAGCTCACTGCTGTTACACACAGCTGTTCCACACGGCTGTTCACCTGTGCTCCACTCTAGACTTTCCAGCCACATCACGGATCTCCAGGGATGCGTCTTTAGGTCCACCACACCGATGGGGCTGAAAGGAGTCTTTTTAGCTGCCTGGAGAATGTAAACTTCCAACCATCTCTAGGCTCAAGCCCCTGAGAGCCAGACTAGCTCTGTCTTATTCACCGGGTACACAACAGGAGCCCCCTCCTACTCATGGTATCTGGCAAGCTTACATTTTGCAGACAGTATTTAGCCTTTGCTGGCCGCCACAGGTGTGAGGGCACTCACAAATTCTTGCCTCAGCTTAGGGCCCTCCATGGCAGTGAGTCCTGCAGTCGTCCTCTGGCCACCAATCTGGCCACTCCTTCTTCTCCACAGGATTCCACCTCTGCCAAGTGCACCAGGGGTTAGAATGACATCCTCCTCAACCATCCTGACCAAGAACCCGTGGTCAGCATCCTCATTCACCATGGACTTCAAGTTCTTGTTTTTCCCAGTTCAGTCCTGAACTGAGTTCTGCTTGCCAAGTGCCTTTCCCCCAGCCCTGAACTCCATCTACCTGGCCCTAAATTGACTTTGACTCCTGATTGCTCTCTTTCTTTGGTGTTGACCTGGTACCCCTGACCCTCAGCTTGTACCTTTATCCTGATTATTCAAGCCAGAACTTCTCCAGCAGGAAGCTTTTAAGCAGATTGACCTACAATACCTCCCAGTTTATTTCACACCATGGCACAAATGAAAAATGAAGCTATATATGGCACCCTAGAATAAATCTGAGGAGTTTGGTGGATGGGGTCTATATATATGAGCCTTGGGGGAAAACAATGCCTTATTATATAAATATAAAAAAATAAAATATGAAGTGTCATGGAAAATACTATGAAGGTATGAATGTATGTAAATAAACTTCTAAGACTTTTTAGGCATGAAAGGACTATGCTCAATTCCTCATCAAGGCAATTTAGTGATACTCAATTCAAATTCTCGATGGCCAACGATGATAAAAATCTTTGTTCATACAAGGATTCATACAAGTTCACACAAATGATGAAGAATGATGCAAAACTATTTCTTACAATTATTCAAGACAGTTATTACAGTTGCAATTGCATTTTAGCAATCTAAGAACACTCCCTTTTCTTTCATTGACAAATGTAATATTGAAATTCTTGGGACAATGTGAGTGGATTTCACATCCAGTTAGACATTTTCATACTATAAAAGTATGAAACCATAAAAGCCCTCTTTGTACCATGCACTCACATTATTAGAAGAACGTTCTGGCAGCTGGGGCTCCAGCAGGGCACATCACCTACAAATAGACAGAAGCAAGTGATATCTATAGAGGCAGAGATTGAGGGCTCTGCCTGGAGCTGACCACACCCTTGACAGCCCATATGTGAACTGTGCACCATGGCTCCTGGGCATCCTGTCCACCATGGGCAGGGAGCCCTCCATCTGCACTCTCCATGATACCTGAGCTTCTTGCAGGGATTGGGGGTCGTGCCTGCAGATCTCACTATACTCTGACTCCCAGAACCCCTTAAAAAAATACCCACATAAAGCAACTAATGAAGACAACCCACCCAGGAGGTAAGTCACTCCAGGCCCTCTGCCAGGCTACCTTGAGGGCATCCTTGACAACCCTCGTAGCACAGCCAAATTCCCAGGTAAGCCCATGCTAAGCCTCTGCTGCCGTGATCTCCTAGGAGTACCGCGAGCTGTGGCCAAATCCCAGCAGTCCCCAGTCCGGATACTGAATATCTCTGAACCTGTGTTTCTTCTCCCTGAAAATAGGCTACCTACATGATACCTTTCTGGCAACAATGTTGCAAATATTATTAATTGTAGAGAGGATTTGAGATGGCAGTTGTGAAGGCTAAAGGAGATTATTGTGTCTAACATACTTCTCTGCACATAGTAGATACTTTGTGTTTGTGCTTCCTTCTTCCCACTTCCCTAATGTGGGAGCTGTAGAATTTAAACCTTCTCTATTAACATATGACAAGATTGATTTATCAAATTAGCATAAAGATTAACAGCATAGACTCTGAGAACAGACACATTTTGGTTTCAAATCCTAGTACCGCCATTAAATTGAGTATTTGACCTTGGAAAAACTACTTAATCTCTACCCTTAGTTTTCTTGTCTGTAAAATCAACTTAATAATAGTTTCCATGTTTTGAGGATTTAATGATCTAAATATCCCTCAGCAATTTGCACAATGCCAGGCATATGGTAAGGATTCATTTTATAAAAGTTTACTATTGCCTTCTCATTGCTGTTATTAGTCTCGTTTTTATTATTTTAATTATTAGCAAATTGCAAAGAGATAAAGTGTAGAATGAGCAACCAAAAAAAGGTGAAAGAAGGGAAAGTCACATACCCAAGCCATGTCCCCTTTACCGTTATCGCTAAGGCCTGCTCTGAAGGCAATGCAAATTTCTAGGCACAGATCAAAGGGTCTGTGCTGGCCCAAGCATCTCCCGGAATGGTGAATTCAAATCCTGCTTTGGGGAACAAGAAAAGGTACTGGTGATTCCGATCACTTCACCCCCTGCTTAAATCCTTTGCTGCTCATTGCAACTAGGATAAAATCCTGGCCCATTTACCTCACCTTATTTTTTTTCACTGACCTTATCACTATACAATCTTATTTGTCTGCATTATTAAGGTCTTGACTCTCCCCTCTAGAATGCAAGTCCTATGAGGGCAGAGATTTCCATGCCTTTCTTATGGACATGGCCCAGCCCCTAGAAACCTAGAATAGAGTTGGCTCATTGTAGGTACTCAATACATAAATGTTAAATGAGTGAATATTAATTAACATAAACAGTGATCCAGTAAGAGCTCTGGAAATTCAGAGTTCACAGGCAGTTTTGTAGGTATGTTACCTCAAAAGAACTTAGTATCATCTCATTTTACCTAATGAATGGTGAATGAATGAATGCATGAATTTGTATGTCAACACAAGAAAGGAAATTGTCAAAGACAAAAAGCCAAAGTCTGGATGACTTCTTGTACTAGGTGCTAGTTTCATCCCCATGGTAATGAAGGACCTAGGGAATTTCCAACCAGGATGACTAAGCCAGTGGTGGTCCGATCAGGGGCGTTGGCAAACAGTGCTAGGTGAGAATCTGAGGGCTCAGTCCATTCAAGACCGACTACCAGCTGACTTTGAAACCTCAGGCAAGTTGCAATTCTCCGTGATTCCCACTCTTCCTCCAAAAGCTAGAGCACTAAATCACATTATTTCTGAAGTCATTTCCGCCACTGAAAAGAAATTCGATGAGTCCAAGCACTCATAAAATCTCATACCTTGATTGAAACCTGCTCATTGTTCTCTGAAGGAACCCCCACTCAGCGACCTGCCCCTGTCACAGCTTGAGTCTGGAGCCCCAGCCTCACTGCCTAACATTGCAGCAGGGGCTTCCCAGATGTGCAGAATCCCCCACTCAGAGATGAAGCTCCTGTCATCTGAGCCCCACCTCCTTGAAATTAATTTATGTGCTTATTTGTTTGATTTGGTATTTCCTTTATGTGGCTCTAAATAGCCATGAAAAGAAAAAAAAAAAGTCAAAGTGGATGACAAAGTTTTCTTTCTCTCTGGTGGAGTAAAACTGTCTCCTTGTTTTTCAGCTGACCCAGAATTGCTAATTCTGCTGATTTCCTACTGTAACTGCCTCCTCATTTACCACACAGTGGAGATCTGATTTCTTCCTACTGAGACAAGTAGTTTTGCCTGCTCCTTTGGGTTTTTAGTATTCTTCCAAATTATTCTGATTGATATAGACCTCCATCCATGCTAATTATGCATAGCTTCTCTTATAAAGTGTGGTTTCCATGGCAACAGCGAAGGGAGAACAGGTGTGCGGAAAGCTGTGATGTATTAAATGAGTTACCCTCTGCCTCTCCTAGGCAGATTGCTTTTCTCTGCGTTTATTTATAGCAGGCAGTAATTAATCTGTGTGAATCTGGTGGCTGGGGGTGGGGGTGGGGATAGGGATACAGAACAATTAACAAGAGTCCTAATTATCCTCATACCTTTGAATCTGAGAATTTCATCACCATTGGATAATTCCAAACTAGAATCATTGAACTTTCACTTGAACAGAGATGCTGTTGCATAATACTCAGGGCTATCATCTGGAGAAGGAAGCATTCTTACAGCTGCCATGGTGCTGATGTGGGCACCTGTGCCATGGCATTTTGCAGAGGGCTCCAGAAGCAGTCCCCCAGTCTCTCTCAAATGACCTGTCAAGGTACAAAATTAGAGCAGACCAGTGACCCAGACTCTGGGGACAGCCCGGCCCCACATACTCTGCAGCAGAATTGTTACCACAAAGCAGAGAGAAAAAGCAGGGCATCATCATGCAAAGCTGGCCTCATGCAGAGCTCATAGCCCAGAATGCTGCTGAAAAGAAAAAAGTGTTCAAGGAGATGGCAGACCTGGGCTCTACTCCAGTGCCAATAATGACTCCATGAGTTAAAGCATTTCCCTCATCTGAGCCTCAGTTTCACTATCTGTAAAATGATGATGTTAAACCAGAGAATCTCTCAGACTTTCTCGAGCTCCCAGAAGTTGCCATCTATATCTCAGACTGTGCAAAGATTTGCTACAGTAACAGAGAAACCCAAAATCTTAATCACTTAAAAGAAAGCTTTTTAGGGGGGCCTGGGTGGCTCAGTGGGTTAAAGCCTCTGCCTTTGGCTCAGGTCATGATCTCAGGGTCCTTGGTGGAGAGCCTGCTTCCTCCTCTCTCTCTGCCTGCTTCTCTGCTGACTTGTGATCTCTCTCTCTCTCTCTCTCTCTCTCTCTCTCTCTGTCAAATAAATAAATAATCTTTTAAAAAGAAAGCTTTTTAGTCACCCCTACTCTATGTCTATCATGGGTCATTTAGAGGCTCTTTTGTGCCTTCATCTCACTCAAGGACCAAGGTCCATGGAATAAGCAGGGAAAAAGTGCTGTGGGGATCAATAATGAATTGATGATTGGATAGAACTTGTCACAGGTCCTCTATTAACTGCAGGGAGTGGGACAGTAGCATCCCACCAGGAAGGCAGAGAGCTGGATTACTTGTTGAGAACATTATGGTTACCATGTAGCCCTTTGCATCCTTGCTGAGAAATTCTGCTGCTCTGGGTGGACTTCTGGGGTAACAATGACAACTTTGTAAACCACAAGTAAAAATAGGATGGGGGAAATAGATCAAATAGGAGAGAATATACCAAAGTGATCACTAACAGTGAGCTGGGGTGGTAGACTTAGGAGTGATTTTTCTTTTCTTCCTTCTGGTTACAGAACTGTGACAATGCTGTCAGATTGTACCTGTAATTTAAAAGATTAATTTCTTTTAACTCAACATCTATTATTGAAGGCCTGTTTAATACGGGCACAGTGCTAGTGACTGTAGGAAATGTAAAAATGGTGAAGTCCAGTTGACTAGTGACTGTTTTCAATGACACCGGTGTGTGTGGTGCCGGCAGAGGGTGGAGCAAAGTAATGATGCCGAAACTAACAGGGGGAAAGGGGGAAAGAATGGTAAAATTGTTCCAGAGGTAGACCAGCAAAAATGTTTGGGGGAGAAATAACAGGAAGAGGTGATTTGTGGAGAAATGTGATGGGTCCTATTGATACACAGAGGCCAGAGAAGATGCTGAACCTGGAGCACATGTTCTAGCTGGATATGTAGATGAGCAAGCCATCTGTTCTGGGAGGGCAGATGAACCTGTGGAAGTGTGGGAGCTTCCCAAGGGAGAGGAGAAGACTCAAGAGGAAATCCACAGGCAGGATATAGAAGAAGATGAACATTTAGAGTCAGGGATGGGATAGAGTCAACTATGGGGCCAAGAAGAGGGGAAGCAGAGGTGTTCTCTGTCATGGGAGTCTTGGAAGGTGGGAGTTTCATAAAGGGGGTGTTTTCAAGCTGCAGGAAGGTCAATGAAGGCAAAGAACTTTGGCTGATGCAAGTTCAGGAGAGTAGAAGAGAAGGGGTTCAGACGGAAAATTCAGAAGCATGAACAGGTGGTGTGCACATGGAAACACTGGGTATGGACTTCTTTTTCAGATAGTTTAGGACTTGAGGGAAAGCAGTGCCAAAATAAGGAAAAGATTGTTTATGATTGGTGGAATAAACCTTGGTGTGTATGAGCAGAAGGGGAGAAAGCCAGAAAAGGAACAGGATGAAAATGCTCATGGGAATGTATACATGGGGAAAATGTACATTTGAAATGCTGGTATTCAAGCAATTTTGACTTACGAAAACAGCAATTTCATGTGGTTCGATTGAATAAAAAAGCATTGAAAGCTAACTATTCACTCGGAAAAGAGAGCATTAGCCAGATTTGTTTGAGACTGGCAATAGGACAAACACAGACCAAAGATGTTTCTGCTGGGCCCTAGAGATGCTAGATGAATAGTATCCAGTCCTTGTTCCAGAGAAGTTTGGAAAACAGACGTGAAACAAATCATTTTGAAGATTTTTATATTTATTTACTCATTTATTTGAGATAGAGGACAGGGAGAGGACAGAGAGTGGGAGAGAGAATCTGAAACAGCACTGAGCATGGATCCCAACACAGGACTTGATCCCAAACCACAAGACCATGATCTGAGCTGAAACTAAGAGTTGGAGGTTAAACTGACTGAGGCACCCAGGCACCCCATGAAACAAATCATTTGATTCACCATGATAAATGCCCTGTGTGTGTCACTTTCATTGGAGAGTAAGCAGTTCCAGGAAACCAGGAAGACCTAGAAGGATGACAAGAGAATGTCCAGCAGGGAATCTGGTCAGCCTGGATGGACAGACATCATTAGCCTTTGAGGGATAATGAAGAAAGCCAGAATCTCAGACAGCAGAAGAGCATAATAAGCTCAGAGAAATACAAATTTTTGACATTACTGAAATTAACAGAACAAGGGGGAGATTGTTAAAAATTAAGGTAGAGGCGTGCCTGGGTGGCTCAGTTGGATAAGCGTCTGACTTTGGCTTCGGACATGATCTCCGGGTCCTGGGATTGAGCCCTGCATTGGGCTCTGCACTCAGCGGAGAGTCTGCTTCTCCCTCCCTCTCTGCCCTGACCCCTACTCATACACACATGCTCTCTCTATATATGTATTAATTAATTAATTAATCTTTTTTTCCAAAAAAAGGAAATTAAGGTAGAGATTAGGCAGGGTGGAATATGGAGGTCCTATGGATAATAGGAAGTTTGCAACATTCTACTTTCCACGCTTCCACAGCATCTGCGACCCTCCACATCTGTCACTCTGACCAAAGCCACCCAAAAAGGGCTTAGACTAGTGGCAGGAATATGAACTAGCTGGAAGTGTTTTAATCCTGTGATCTTGGTGGTCAGACCCAGATGGCCCTATATGTTTGTAGAGATGGCACGGCATAATATTTAAGAGAAAGACTCTAGAGGCTAGCTGGCTCACTCCAAATTAGTACCACTCACCAGCTGGGGAAGGAAGACAGAAGAAGCCTGTTGCCTCAGTTTCCACATTGGCCAAATGAAGATAATAACACTACCTACTGCAAAGGTTGTTTTCAATAATAAGTGATACAATAGTAGACATACATTTCCAGGCACCTAGCAAGTACTTCATAAATGTCATTTAACAGTAATAGGCATGGCTACAGTAGTAGCAGTAATAAGGGGAAGAGACGTGACATTATGCCTCCTGCTCTTTTGGGCACAAGTTCTGATCTCCCTCCATAATAGTAAACCATGGACAAGCCAAGACAACCCAAGCATCATATAAGGAGGGTGTGAAGTCCAATCACAGAGAGCATGTCCTGTCCCCATTCATCTTTCAGAATTTTCCCAGAAGGTGTGCTAATGGTGTTCCTCCCTCTCCAGACAATTAAGAAAACAGAACTAATTGCCTGATCCCCTCCCCCACCCTGTTTTATACCTCTCAAATTCCACTTGTCATTCATGTTTTGGACTTGGACAAAAGTTATGCTGAGGAGTGAGGATGAGTTGACTTACCCCAAAATTCACAGAGCATGTCCCTAATGGGGTGATGCCACTTATATCACCAATGGGCAAGCAGAGATTTTGAACCCAAAGAAAGACCCGTTTGCTACTGTACCCAATGCATCCAGACCCATATAAAAGTAAAGACTAGAATTTAAAGGCTGCCAAAGCTGAAAGACAACCTTGACCTCTGCTCTCTCACCTCTGTGCATCCCAGATCTCCTGTCAGTGCTATAAAATGAGTTTCTAACCATCATCAGAGTCTTGCTTTCTAACTAAAAACTACAACAAGTGAGAGAGAGAAGCAATCCCTCAGCAGTTCCCGGCCTGGGATCCCAGCACCTAAAGTTTCATCAAAGGAAGAATAATTGACCTTCAGGGAGAGAGAAGGTATGTATTATTTCCAACTTTTTCAAAATTTTTATACAAGTAGTATTTACTTATGATAAGAGCACATAGAACCCTAAATATTTCTTTTTTTAAAAAAGATTTTATTTATCTGACAGAGAGAAAGAGATCACTAGTAGGCAGAGAGGCAGGCAGAGGAGAGGGGAAAGCAGGTTCCCCGCTGATCAGAAGGCCCAATGCAGGGCTTGATCCAGGACCCTGGGATCACACGACCCAAGCCGAAGGCAGAGGCTTTAACCCACTGAGCCACCCAGGCGCCCCAGAACCCTAAATATTTCTTAGCTTAAGGTCCTTGAAGCAAGTGATAAGAGATTCCTTTGGGGCCTAAAATGAAAATATCTTGGGGCGCCTGGGTGGCTCAGTTGGTTAAGAGTCTGCCTTCGGCTGAGGTCATGATCTCTGGGTCCTGGGATCAACCCCCACATCAGGCTCCCAGCTCAGCAGGGAGTCTGCCTGAGGTCTAACTGAGAAGAATTCTCTCCCTCTCCCTCTGCCCCTCCCCATGCTCTTGCTCTCTCTCTCTCTCAGAAACTTAAATAAAATCTTTAAAAAATAAAATAAAAAAGGTCACCTGGATGACTGAGCCAGTTAAGCATCTGCCTTCAGCTCAGGTCATGATCTTGGGGTCCTGGGATTGAGCCCAACATTGGGCTCCCTGCTCATGGAGAGCCTGCTTCTCCCTCTCCCTCTGTGATTTCTCTCGCTTTTGCTGTCTCTCAAATAAATACATAAAATCTTTTTATTTAATTAATTTTTATTTAATTTTTATTTAATTAAATTAAATTAATTTTTTCATTTAATTTAATCTTTTTATTTAATTAATTTTATTTGTTTATTTATTTATTTAAAGTTAAGGAAAGAAGTAAGTAAGAAGCCTCATCTTAAGGTGGAGAAAGCAAAGTCCAGAGAGGTAAAGCAGGTTTTCCAAGGCCAACCCTCCTTAGCTGGAGAACTAAGCCCGGCATCCTGATGTCTTCACACTCCCTCCAAAAACCTCCCATTCTTTGCACTGCTGCCCTTTGAAGATGGAGTTGCAACTCATGATAAAAGCACTACGAGCAATGCCTCTGTTACTCTGTAGCTTTGGGGAGTCAAGCAATGGAGATGATAAAGTTTTGATATCCCAATAATCAAATAACATCAGGTAAAAAAGCGCTAGAAACCCACCACAGCCACATAGCAACTCTCAGGGGGAAACAACGCTCCAATTGTTCGATTCTCCGACTCTGGTAGGTTTATTCTCACATCTTTTTTTATTTCTGAAATGACTTGGGGAAAAGTAATAAAGAACACTATAGCAATAAAAACAAGAGTAGAAAATAAGGAACCAATCCGTGCACCCTCTAAAAAGGAAACTTGACTTCAAAGTTAGCCTGCTTTGTGCTTGAAAAAAAAGGGAAAAGGAAGAAAAGGAGAAAATAAAATTCATGTGCGATTTTAGCACTGAGTTTTAGCACAGAACGGGGAAACACTGAAAAAATATATATCGGTCTCAGTGGATTTCCCAAGCACCAAAAGAAACATCAAAAAATTATTAAATTCCCAATTACTGCCATCCGTACATATGTTTTTCACAGCTAGAAAACAAAGTTGAAAATCAACCAGGACAAGTGAGCGGAAAATAGATGTACCTGAAGCCTTTACCAACCAACAGCGCCCAAAGGGGTCAAGCAATTGAAAAGCTGAGCTAACCAGGGAAGATTTCCCATGGGGAAGTGCCTGCCTCAGAGAGTTCATCTGCTGCTACTGAGAGTTCCTTCAGTGAAACAACAGCCGAGGAGCCGGGCTCGAAGCTGGTGGCTTCTCTACCAGAGGACACTTTATTGACCACCATGGCTGGCACTAACATCCCTCACTTCCCAAATCACTGACACATGCAACTATGGAAACTCTCAAGGGTCTCCTTTTTCTTTTTTTCTATCTGTGGCTCCAGTGCCTCGACTAGAACAGGCTTAATAAAGGGTTTGAGAGCTTTCAGATAAAAACTGAAGTTCCAGCAGGCTAAGTATTTTGTCCTCCAGTGTACTCTCTGCTTTCCAGCTGCCTCTCCTCCTACCTAAGGTCACACGCACCCACATCACACACTCAGATCACCACATTCCATCAATCTTTTCTTCTCCTTGAAAATCCCAGAACAAAAACTAACCCACTGTGGATGTTTTGCCGTAATTCTCTTACCTCTCTCCTTACCTCTTCACCATGCCACTGAATGGCTTTGGGACTTGCTTTGACCAATGGAAAGTGACCGAAGAGGCATTGAGACTCAGCTGCTTTCACCCACTTAGAACCCTGTGCATATGGTGTGAACAAGCCCAGGTTGGCCTGAAGGCCCACCACTCCCAACAAATTCAGATGTGATCATTCAATCCCGGAGTCAGAGACGTTAAGTGGCTTTCCCAAAGGCACAGAGCAAGTGTAAAGGCAAACTCGGTATAGAAATCTTTTCTTGACTCCCTCTTAGTGCTTCTTCCACTACGATCTATAAAAAATACTACTTAATGAAGTTAAACAAAGAGTGTTGGATAAAAAACTTAAAAAGCCGCAAATAGGAGATTCTCACAATGAAGTCTCCACTCTGCACTTGTCACCCACAATTGAGGCCATTTACCGTTGTTTACCAGATATCCCACGGTAATGACCTTCTATTCCACAAATCCAAATCAAGTCACAAATCCAAATATCAATCTCCTTGGCTTTGTTTTTGTTATTGTTGTTGTTTGGGGGTTGTTCTTCATTTGCCTCTTATTTTCTGGAATGTATGGTGACAGAAAGACCAGGGTTCGAATCCCAGCTCAGCCACTGAATTGACTGTTGTAACATTCCTATGCCAAGGGCAGAATTTCCTGCAATGAAATACAAATTTCTTTGACCTAAACTTCCCTACAATTAATTTGCTGCCTAAAAATAGTTTCCACTAAGGAAAAAAAAAAGCGGTGGGGGTGGGGGTGAAGTGTTAGCCTAACCAACATCTCTGGAGACAGCCAATGCGACTTCACAAGGACAGTTCCTAAAAATGTGTCTGCAAGTTACAGGATGTGGCTTTTCAGATGCGAAATGCCACAGGAAAAGTGCTGAGAGCCATTGTGTTTCTGCAACTTATTATACTGTTTAATTAGAATTTGTCTGTCACAGAAGCAACTTAAACAGCAGTTATCAAAAGGGCATAAATATCTCAGCATCAACACTTCTGCCCCCAGAATTTAAATAGAACTAAAAAAAAAAGGCACAGGTAAATGCCAGGGTGTGGTGACTCTCTTCTCATATGAGCTGTTGAGGCAGGTGAACGGCCGTCGGGCTCACGGTCCAGCCCAGGATAAAGACATGTCGGCAGATGTGTGTCTGGAGAGATTCACCCACCATCACCACCAAGGCAATTAGTTTAAGGTTTCACTCTGTTGGCCGCCACTTTTCCTTAAAATTCATTATCTGATATATTCAAATTTGCTATATCTCCTCTAGCCAAGAAAATTCATAGGTGACAATAACAGAATCCTTTGCCCACAGGAACAATATTTTGCCTTCAGTAGCTATAGCAACAATAACAACATAGCCATGGATGGTTTGTTGATGTTGTATTGTGGTTGTTGATCCTGAGACAGGGAAGCGGATCTTCTTTGTCCCATGGCACACCACAGCAAGGATGGTCTACCAACATCTTGTCTTCTGAGTAACTTAGCAAAAGCTGACACCTTACGGGGTTTACAGAGCCCTACAGACCAAGTCTGAACTGGGACATTCCAGGTAGGAAGTAACCAGGACCCCAATCCTTAATGCTTCAGATTCAAAGACAGAACTGTTCATTAGGATGTCTTCAGGGACTCTAACCAGGACCCAGAGTAAGGCCATAAGACCTGAGATGAAATTTCCTCTGGAAAGGGAGAGGCCAGTCTATCACAAGAACCAGAGTATTTGTAGGGACACGGTGAGACATCCCAAGGGACATCCCTTCCCACAAAGAGCCATGCCCATTCATGTGCTTGTTGTCTATGACTGTTTTGCACCACAAAGACAGAGGTGGATAGTTTCAACAGAGACCATATGACCTGAAAAGTCTAAAATATTTACCTCCTGGTCCATTCCAGGAAAAGCATGTTGACTTCTACTTTAGGGAATAGTGGCTGAGCCTATAATGTGACAGGGGAAGCTGTGACTTTGAAGGCCAATGCTGGAGCACCATCAGGCACACACTGGTATCTGAACTATCAAGGACATCACTGCAGAAGGTCCAAAGTCATACAGCTGCTGAGTGGCAGAACTGGGGACAAACACACCCTCATGATTCCAGGTCTGTAAATCAATGGATAAATAAATAAATAGATATTAACTGCCTTTCAGCAGGGAAGGGCTTAATCCAAATGATTGCTACCAACCCGAGCTTGCATCCCAGGTCTTCTTCCTGGAAGGACAAGAGGAATGTCATCCTTTCTGAAGGATTTTCTCTATGGAACCCTTTTGTACAATGTTCCAGTTTTGCAGTCCATGAAGCCTCTTTGGGGATGGTTATGAAAGTCAAATATTTTCAGTGTTTCTGCAAAATAAACCCCAACCGAGGCAGTGGGCCAGTTATTGATTGGTCACCTCTCAGCTCCAAATTCACCCTTTAATACCTGCTCTGCCATACTGGACTGGACTGGAGCATTTCTCCTTTACAGTGAGCACAATGCTAAGGTTTGTCAGTAGAGAGCACCGATGGGACATCGCAGGAGGCAGGGGCTTCTCTTCCTGATCATGCTTGCTCTATTTTTGCTTTTCTTGACTCTCCTTGCACTTCCTGTGTCATCAGTGGTACACATGGATGGGACATCTCATGGCAATGTGCCCCAGATGCATGCTCAAAGTAAGCAGATCCCCAGATATCTCCCAGTCTCCACCTCAAGCCAAGAGATCACCTTCCTGCAACTCTCTGGTTGCAGACACTGTGTGGCCACAGCATTCACCCCACGGTGGCTCCCCCCCTACCCCTCCCCATCTGCACTCCAAGCTCCCAGCCTCAGCTCACACCCCACAGGGTTGTCACTGTTTGCCCAGTTACTACAGATAAGTTCTGACTCCCACAGCCCAGCCATGTTCTCTACCATCCGGCGTGCTACACCCAGACCTTCTTCAGTGAGGTCTGAATACCCCCTTCTAGCCTTTTCCGTTCGTGCCTACCTTTGGAGAGTTATTTTTCCATCATTACACATACTATCTTATCATAGTTTAATAATTCTTTATATTAAACTTCCCCTGTGTTGAAATCACTGAATACAGTAATTAAATGCAGACTAACTCAGAGGCGAAAGTCAATCAGTGACAGGGATGGGCCACTGTTCTCATGAAATAGCTCTGAGAGAGCATGCTTCTCTGTGAATATCCCTCACAGTGTGGGTATGTATGTATCAAAAGCTACTTATTGAAGAATGAATGAATAAATAGATAAATTCAACTATGCCCAAGAAAAAAAATGCCATAGGGGATTAAATGGCTGACCCTAGAAGACAGAGGCCAGTCAGACACAGACACTCAGGACATTTCCTTGACCCAGTAAACCACTCCACATGACGTCTCAACCCTGTTTCTAAAATGCAGTATTTTTCCCTAAGTGTATATAAGCTATGCCTGTCCATATTAGACTATCTCCTTCAATTCTCAAATTCAGCACCCTCTGTTCCCATAGCAACCCACAGACCATAATAAACAATCAGCTTTTGTTAAAAGAATTCTAAAAAGGAAGCTTTTGATGTTTTTCTTTAATATTCTCATTTTTACATTATGAATATCTGGTATTTCATAATACCTCCACAAATTAGGTCACATAAGCTTTAGACACTTCTAAGAGTCCAATGTTTTGGTGCCAGAATATTCAGCTTCGACCCAACTGCATCCTCCCCTGACATCCGGCAACTACATACCAAAAGTCTTACTTGAAAGTTGCACACAGCAAATAAGGGAAAGCAAAGAATCACCACATGCTAATTATGATCCCCAGAGGCCATGATCATAAGACCTTCCTTCCAGGTTTTAGATAAGGAACTGACGTCAAGGGAGAGCAAATGGCTCTCCAGCCCTAGAGATGTCACCAGCTAACCAGCCACAGTGCCGGTGTGCATTAAGACTTGAACAGTGTGGAAATTCCTCAAAAAATTAAAAATAGAGCTATCCTATGATCCTGCAATTGCGCTACTGGGTATTTACCCCAAAGATACACATGTAGTGAAAAGAAGGGCCGTATGTACCCCAATGTTCATAGCAGCAATGTCCACAATCGCCAAATTGTGGAAAGAGCTGAGATGCCCTTCAACAGATGAATGGATAAAGAAGATATAGTCCATATATACAATGGAATATTACTCAACCATCAGAAAGGATGAATACTGAACTTTTGTATCAACATGGGTGGGACTTGAAGAGATTTTGCTGAGTGAACTAAGTCAAGCAGAGAGAGTCAAGTATCGTATGGTTTCACTTACTTGTGGAACATAAGAAATAACATGGTGGACATTAGGAGAAGGAAAGGAAAAGTGAATTGGAGGAAATCGGAGGGGGAGACAAAGCATGAGAGACTGTGGACTTTGAGAAATAAACTGAGGGTTTGGAAGAGACAAGTCTTTGCGCTAAACAAGGTGAGTGATCACATGCTTAAAGCTTTGCATCCGTCATGAGTTAGATCCCGGGAAGAAGGTGACAATTGTACCCATAGCTTTCACTGCTGCCCTCAATGACTCTAACTTAGCAATTTTTCTAATCTGAATTCTGCAATCCATTCCCCAGATAATATTTTTATTAATCAATTCTACCAATAAAGTCCATTTTTTTCCATGGGCAAAATATTTAGACAGGTGCCTTACAAAAAAAAAAGAGATATATGAGTGGTCATAAGCATACATGGAAATGCTCTCATCATTGTTCAAGAAAATGCAGCTTAAAACTAAACTGAGATGCCACTAGACACTCTTCAGAAGGGCCAAATTTTAAAAAACTGAAAGTTTATTGTGAGAACTAATTGGCAACATCAGACAGAGCTGAAGTTATGCCTATCTTCTGACTCAGCAACCCCATTTCTGAGTATCTACCCAAGAGAACTGAGAACACAAGTCTTCCAAAAGATCCGTACAAGAATGGCTACAGCAACTGTATTCATAAAGGACAGTTTGGAGACAGCCCGGGGAGAAGGGCATGAACAGGAGAATGAATAAACAAATTGTCGCACATCCATAAAATGGAACACCATTCAACAATGAAAAGGAACAAGTTACTGATTACACACGACACTATGGATAAATCTCACAGGCATTTTGCTGAGCGAAAACACCAGACACAAAGAGCACCTGCCATCTGATTCCTTTTACATGTAATTCTAAAAGAGATCAACTAATCCATGGTGTCAGAAATCAGAACAGTGGGAATTTGAGGGGTTATTGATTGGGAAGGGACATGAGGGGACCTTCTGGGATGGTGAAAATGGTTCCATATCTTGACCTGGGTGATGCTCACTTGGAGTATATGTTTGTAAAATTTCATCAAGCTGGATGCTTAAGATCAGACATTTTACTGCATAAATAAATACAGATGTGAGCACAAATTACAGGAAGGGCTATGGAGAACAAGTGAAAAGATAAAGCCCTCAGCAAGTGGTCAAGACAAGATAAGAGCCCAGATCTTCAGGGACACACTCGTTCTCTATCTACACCCCACTTAGGCAACAGAAAGTGGAGCTTACTCATCACACAGAAGAGGCCAGTGGTGAAGCCAGCTTGTTTCCCTCATGGAGTCCAGAGTCCCTGTTCAGCAGGCTCTGTGGAATTCGGGGTGTTCATTTGGACAGTGAGTCATAGCTCATGGGGATGAGAGTCCTTCAGCAGCTCAGGATTTAAATAATGATGTGTCAACATCTGCCTCCAATGACTCAGATTTAATCTTAACGGTGACCTTGTAAACTTGCAGGATTATTAGAGCTGGCAAACAGACACAAAGAATATTAAAGTTGTTTGTCAAAAACCTCTCTGCTTCTGTCAAGAAAAACTTCCGAAACAGGAATACACGTTTCAAACAGAAGAACCTCCAACTGGAAACGGAAGGAATAAGATGCCTTTAAAGCCTATTTTGCCAAGAACAATCAATTGGATGGAGTAAACTTCTGGTGTTTGCGGCTTTGGAGAAATTCAGTATTTTTCATGTTATTCAAGGAGTCACTGTGTTGTGGTGATTTAAGATTAAAATTATACACCTCTCGGATACTCACTTATCTTCTCCACCTTGTGCTGAAGTCAAAAATTCTAAGTGATTGCCTTATTTTGTATCTGGTGTCCAGGATTCTGACTTAACTTGGCTCTGTCCGTGCTACCACAGGTCTTTTAGATAAGTCACATCAGCTCCTCCAAGCCTCAGTTTCCCCTTCTGTAAAATTTAGAGAGGGATGAAGGTAGTAGTATTACAAGAGATAACAGACGTAAATGATGAGAAATAAAAAGTAAATTACCATGTATCATTTAAAAAAAAAAAAAGATAACAGACGTTACAGAGGGGTCTGGCACATTGTAGTAGGTACAGAGCGGTCATGAGTTACTTGCAAAGCCTCCACTCTATGCAGCCTTTCCCTGCCCATCCTGCAAGCCAGCCCCAGAATAGATCAGCCTCAAGGACCGCTGGGAACCAGCCTCACCAGGGCCGCAGCCCTGCTGGCAGGTGAGCCACAGAACTTGGGAAGGGTCCTTGATTCCCAGTGTATGCCCAATAGCGTGCTAAGGGCCAGGCATGCTGCAAGCCACTTCTGATCGGATCAGCTCCCTGTAGCCTCAGCACACCTCCGGGAGGCGTTACAAGGCCCAAGGTAAGAAAGCTGGAGTTCGAAGTGTGCTGTGAACACACAGCTAAGAGGTGGCTGAGTCAAGATTCACAGACCAGACCACATGGGTGGAAAAGCCTGTGCTTTTTTCCGTTCTATTCAATTAACGAGGCCCTGGGGAAAAGACATACAAACCTGGAATAGAAACAAAGGACTATTATGGTTTTCTATTGCTGGGTTAACAACTACTTCCAAATATGAGGATCCTAATACATTATTTTCTTTCATAATTCAGTGGATTGGAAATTCAGGAATTCAGTTGGGAATTTAGGAAACTGGGGCTGGGAAGTTCACTTCCGGGATGGCTTCCTCATGTCATGCATGATACCCTTTTCTGTTCCTTGGCTTTCTCTCTCTCCATGGGGCATATTATCTGGTCTCAGGAGAGCCATACTTCTTACATGGCAACTGACTCCCAGAGGTGGAAAAGAGATATTGCCAGGCTGACTAAGGGCCACACCCAGCGCCGACACCATCATTCTGCCATATTCCATTGGTCCAAGAAGTCATGGGATCAACCCAGAGTCAAGGGGATGAAGAAATAGGCCACTCTTCTTGAATAGGAGAAAGCACACACGAGATGGGAGATTTCATTATGCCATTTCTGGAAGACATAATCTGCCACAAATTTCCCAAGCATTCTATATTTGCAGGAGTGAGAACCCAGGACCTCATTACTACTATAACCAAGAACAGCAATAAGTTCAGTGGCTTCTTGACAATAAAATACTTTTATGAGGCATCTATCACTAAATACTCATAAAACTCTGCCAGATCAGCACTGTTTACAGAGGAAGACAGAAGAAACTTGTCTAAAGAGCTACAGTGGTGAAGGTCTTTGGGGCTCCAGGCCTGCTCTGTCTGCAATGCCAGGATTGTGGGAGGTAAGCATAAGCACGGGGTCTCGGAGACCTCTGTTTGTTACTACAGAGTGCTTGGAAAGAGCTGGGGGTGGCAGCCTCCTGCACATTTAGGACAAATCATTGTGCCACAGACATTAAGAACAAAGAATGCAGGGGCTCTTCCTATCTTACTTCTTTTTTTTTCTCCCCATACATGTTTATTTTAATTTTTCAGTGTTACAAGATTGATTGTTCATGCACCACACCCAGTGCTCCTATCTTACTTCTAACAAAAATATCAGAACCTTGTCCCAGCAGGTGTAGGGCTTGGGTTTCAAGGCAAGGACTGCAGTCACTGGGACTATAACCAGAACCACTGAAATCCAAGAGTCCCAGCTGTGGCTGCAATCCACTGTTCCCCAGCTGGCCTTCGGATTTCCAACAATGCAGCCTTGAAGAGCCCCAGTTAAACAGCACATTACATCTGCTGCCCACCACCCCCATTGACCCTTTAGGCCTTCTTGGTGATAAGGAAGAGTGGCCAATGACAGTACAAGACATTAACTTGAGGTTTGTGCTTCCCACAGGAAACTGCCCACTCTTGAGAATGAATGAAGGAGGAAATGTACTCTCCTTGTTGCACACATATCTGCAATTATTCTAACACATACATGTGCATTTCCATAGTTCAAGGTTGAGCATATTCATGAGGGTCGAGTCAATGAGGAACTATACCTAGGTGAACTAAACCACTAAACCCCTTTGAACTAAATCATCATATTTTTATTTTATGAACTCGTTTGACATCTCTCTTCAATATCTCTCTTGTTCACCCCTGTATTCTCAATGCCTAGAGCAGAGACTCAAATATCAGGTACCACATGAATGCTTACTGAACAAATAAATGATGGAATGCAACTTCTCAGCTCCTGTACTGGATATATGTCAACTCCTTCTGTCTTGTTTATCTGTGTGTCCCAGCTGGTGCATAGTAGATGCTCAATAAATGTTTGATGAATGAACAAGGAAGGGCAGGGAGGGAGGAACAAAGAAACTTGGACTAAGAGGGAAACATTGCTCCTACGCGTGCAGCAATAACGTTTTCTGGAAGTCATTCACTCATGCTCTTGCATTTCCTGGGCTTCAAGAAGCCCACTGGCCATCGCCACTGTGAGCAATCTGCCTTTTTTTGTTACCCTGAATGAAAATATGATCACAGCCACTGGGAAATACCATTACTGAAGAATTTAGTCTCCTTTGCAAAATATCTCCAGTGAAACCATTAGAACCGAGGTTTGTGAGTTTCAAATAAAATGTGGCTTTAAGACAAAGCCGTGAAGCTATTTGCATGTTATTTAGACTTCAGTAACAACATCTCTGCCTCCCTGCCCTCTCCAGGGTTCTGTCTTTCCGCTCACTCTCCTCTGCCCCTTACAACCTCACCCAGAAAGCTCTATGAGATCTGGGTTTTCTCTCTCACAGTTTATCCTGGAGCTGTTTCTCCTTGCCATTTCTGTAGGATCACTGCAGTCCACCCATGGCAGTCACCTCCCACCTTTGCTAGCCACCTACCAGGGGAAGATGAAAAGACCCAGCTAAAGCTTCCTGCTCTGCTTAGCACAAGGAAAGGGCATTCTGTGCAACAGAGCTGGTTCTAGGTTAGTCACCATTCCCCTGAGACCTTCCTACAAACTGAGAAATCTGATGCTGACCCAGTGCTCAGCAGCTAATCGACCTCCTTGCCTGCCAGAGATGCAGCCACAGGGCCCAGGACAGCCTGGGTATCCACAGCATGGGTACTGAGTGGAGATCAGAGTGGACAGGCCCATGTGACACAGCCCAGTGCGGGCCACTACCCAAAACTTGAAGGGATTCAAGTAGGTTTGCAATTCTAAGTACTGAACTCTCTGTCTTAATGAGTAAGTACCTTTTACATAGACTCAGACCATTCTCCAGTTTCAGAGTGAAAAGGGGGGCCAGATCAGAGGAGCTATCAGGTGCCATGAACCTAGGCCAGACCATGCCTTCCCAGTCTTCGTGGTCAGGGGCAAGAGTCCCAGGAGTGCCCGGCAGGGCCACCTAAGTTGATATTGGGAGGGCAGGAGAGCTACATGGCTTGGAAACTGAATACTGCCCCCCATGTAACAAAGACTTTTTGGGGTAAGGGTTGAGGTCTGAACTATGTCCCGGGAACCAGGAGCTATTTCACAGGCACATGCCCTATTCTCTCAACAAGTGGCAGCTGGGCCACCCAGCAGCTGTGAGGCCCTGGGCAAATGACTTCAGCTCTCTGGGTCTCCTTCACCGCATATGCTCAACCCGACACAGCTTAGGCCTGCGGTTCCTCCTACTACAGAGGTCAAGCATCTAAGACCACTGCAAACTGTGGAAAGAGGCTGGCTTATCTTCAGCCAGGTCCCCCTGACCCAGATCACAGGGCCTGGCTGCTCCAGACAGGAAGTGGGTGGTCACCTTTTTTCCCAAAACCCAGAGCATTCCACCAGCATGGCAAGGAAAGAAATGGACATTTGTGGTGCCTCTACCATGTCTGGTCACTTTACCCATGTGATGTCTCATTTAATCTCCACAAAAATCCTATAAGGTAGACAGGGCTGCCCCCATTTAATAGACAAGGGAACTGAAATTCAGAGAGGCTAATGGACATGTCCAGAAGTACAGAGCTTGAGAGGGGCAGAGCCTTAGTTGAAGCTGGCTCAGTTTGACTCCAAAGTGATCTACACCACTTGCCCTCTGCAAGTATGAGGCACAGTACAAAGCCCTAAAGCAGGGGCCTGGTGTTGGCTCGGAGGAACAGAAAAACAGCAGCTCCCTTATGATGTTGGCCAAGGGTCATCCCACTACAGGGAACACAGACTGCCCCCAGGATCCCTTGGAGAATGGATTGTGTGTGGTCTAAGCCCCCACAAGCCTTCCCCTGACCTCACTGTTAAACACCACTTTGGTGTCTGGCTGTCCTCCCCCACATTCCTCAGCTTGTCTGAGCCTAGTAGGGGGTGAGAGGGCTGCTCCAAATATCCTTTCTGAGGAAATATGGACATTGTAAATCCACCAGAAACAAGATGCAGAAACATCTCTGGGACTCCTCACGGGTTGGTCTGTAAGGACACTGAGACTCTCTTCTATTAGTATCTTTATCTCAAAGAACAAAAAAATAATACTCATTTCAAAACCTAAAGACCCAGCTTCTCTCATTCACTCATTTGGGAGATTTGAAGATTTTTATGGGGTGCCCACTCCCCTCCCTTCAAACAAAGGCAGAACTATGAAAGTCTTGGACTCTGTTATGTGTTCAAAGAGCTTCCTGCCAGACTGGCTTGTCAAAGCTGGTTAACAGAGGAAAGTGATATTTCCTGGGCCGACTGTGAGCCCCTCAAGACAACAGGCACCCGCTCTGATTCTTCCGGCTTCCCCGAGGCCCAGCAGATAGCCAGTGTGCCATGTACATTTGTGGACTCACCCGAACATTCTTCCAACAGCAGGTCATGCCAAGAAGGATAACAGGCTGTAAGAAATGGAGGTTTACCCTCAGGCAAAAGAGGTGGTAGAGCATCTGCAGAATTTATAAAGGAGATGGCCAAAAAACAGCGTAACACGACTCTCATATAAAAGAGCTAGAAGTTGACTAGGGGAGGAGGGTTTTTGTGGATTCTTTCAGAGGAAGCCATGGCGTGATTCTCTGAGGAGTGCCTCCCTATGCGTGTGGTCAGTGGACTGCTGTCTGGCACTTCTGTGAATAAGCCCAAGATGGAAGAGGAGGCTGGCTCACAGCTGACAGCCAAGCCAAAGGAGGGGAGGCTGGCCAGGGTGGCCTGAGATGCCAAGACAGAAGGCCACCAGTCAGTGTTTCCCGGGGACCAGAGGGAAATTTATAAGAAAGAGAGAGTAGGCATGGGCCATCCGATACTGTCCAAGAGAAACCCCTGATGGGATAGATACCTCTACAGAGATGCTAGAGGTTTAGTCGGATGAGGTGCCTGGGGGCAGAGGAAGGAGTACACTGAGAGCTCAGCAGAAGTCCATCACCTGCCTCCAGGGAACTGCAAGTGGGAGGTCCTTGGGGAAGGAAACAGGGCATAGGAGGCACTGTCAGCACACCACCCCACCCCAGTGTATCCCCTTTACCACTTCTGTCCACCCCGTTTGAGCTTCTGTGCGCTTCTGCTTCTAACCGCCTGCACCTCCAACTCTCTTGGGAGCCACGCATTGGAGTTATTGGAGCTGCTGTGCCTGCAGAAGCAAGTTGAGGCAAGGGCCTGGCGTTTGTGTCCTGCACACCCATGGCCATGATGGCTCCTCACCCATGTCTGATGGGTATAAAAGGATGAAGGGCCAGCTCCCTAAAAAGTAGGGACAAGCTGGGGTGGGATTTACATTCCAGAGTGCCCCTTTGTGATCAGCTCACATGACTATGGGATTTTGCCTACAATCGCATCCCTGCCTGGCTCCCTCCAACTCCCTCCCCATCCAGTTGCCCTGTGGTTGCTACTGTGCACCCAACCTAAGGCACGGTGTCTCTACTGAACCCCAAGAGGAAGGGTCAGAAAGAACACCACTCAGTCCATACTAGTACCAGCCAAGTAAAATGAGTAAAATGTTCCTGCGCCCCTTACCTCTCCTCCCTCTTCCACAGCCTAGACCTACAGAAACTATGATTTAATAAGTTGGGGGCAGTGAGGCTAGATGCTGAAGTCACAGGAAGCAAGAATGAGCAAGCTACATTCCTTTTCTTGTCCTCAGAAGCCCATAGCTAGCCACACAGAAAATGCAAATTGGAAAAGACATCACATTAAACCACGTTCAAAGTTTTGATGCTTACATAGGAAGTAGATATTGCATTACTAACTAGAAGACATGAGACCCAACTTGGGAAGTAGAAGCCCTATTTTAGTACCTGGCACTTTTTCCCCATCCTCTGTATTGATTCTGTTGGCAGACTTCCCACAAAGAGGAGCACACTCTAGCTGACCACTAAATTCCCCATATCCCAGCTGCTGAAGGCACACCCCAATCTGGGTCTGGCTTACCTCTCCAGACTTCTCTCCTGTATACCCTCCTCTCGCCACACTACGCTATCCTTCAGCCCCCTGCCTCTGAGCTTTTGTTCTTACCATGCCCCTCCTCCTTCTGAAGTCTCACCCAGCCTGCCAGGATCCTGACCAGTTCTACAGAGCCTATGTGGAGGTCCTGGTCCCATGGATCCTTTCCCCTCAAGGAGTCACAATACATATGGTTTCATTGGCAGTTAAAGAGGCTCCACTTGGTTTTTCTGGATATGCGGAAACTGAAAGTAGGCACACTGAGAGGCACTGGGGGCAAAGCCAGGCCAGCCAGCCAGTAATCTTGTGTTCTACTGCTCTTTGCTTATGTCCAGTGGTTTTCAAACTTCACTGAGAAGCCTAATATCCTGGGGAGCTGATTAAAAATGCAAATATCCAAATGTCCTCCTCCCCAGAGAAAGTCTAGGCTGAAGCATGTTGCAATAGACTGAGTGTATTAGCCGCCCTAAGTCCTCACACCTTCTTGTGTCCTGTCCTTTGCTGTGTGATTCCGCAGTCCCTCCCACTAAAGAAATAGTCTGTACCCTGCCACCTCCCTTGGGAGGCCTTGAAGGTTGCCTTCTCCTTTCTTGTACCTCTGCAATGTCCTAGGAACATGGGTGGAAATGAGTCCCTCCAGCCAGCCCTTCCAAGGATAGTGTCTGTTGGCCAATAGCCAGCTGACCCCCAGACAGGAAAGCACAACTCTCAGAGGCCAGAGGAACCACCCAACTGAACCAGGTCCAAAGCACCAACCTGCAGCCTCTTAAATTAAGTAAATGCTGATTATTTGAAGCCATTGAATTTTAGGTTGGCTCTATTAGTTACATGGTTACATGGCACTATCATGACAAGAAATAACTGATACACAGAGGAACCTGTCTTTTATCAACTGCCCCACAATTTATGAGAACACCACAGCCTTGCCCTCTCATGCCACTATCTTAAACAGTGATTTCCTGTGGTAAGAGAGGGGCCAGCTTCTACCCTTCCCACACAGATAACAGCCCCTGGAGAGTCGAGAGATCCCCATGGGGAATGTATTTGTGTACCTTCCATAGCTTTGACTCCGTAAGCCCCATTTGCTAGTATCTGGGGCGAGCAACAGTCTCTCACAGAGTGCAATGAGAATGGAGAGAAAAACAAAAGAAGCTAACTTTTGCTGACACCTGAGTAGCTAGCAACTCTGAACAATACACTGGAGAAAAGGGAGGAGGGGGTCAGAGGCGGAGAGAAATTAAAACGGAAATTTAAAAAGAAAAAATTTCCCTTTATTGGCAGCATAATTAGCCAGAGGAGCCCCAGCTGATGCTGTTATGACTACTCTGATATGAAACTGAAATCGAACAGGGGAGAATCAGATGGAAAACAATAACACTTAGCATTTATATGACTTTTTACATGCAGCACTTTTTGTTCCTTTGTACCTCACAAACATTAACTAATTAATTGCCGTAACACCCCAGAGTAGACAGTAGGTTTTCCTGCCTTTATGTAAAAAGGAATAAAAATAAGCACGGCCTAAAAAAAAAAAAAATAAGCACGGCCTAAGCAAAGTGCAAGCTGATTCTAAGCTTGATCCTCTTTCTGGGTCTTTTGCCACAATCCTCAGGGCTCACACTTTTTTTTATGGCTTTGAATCCAGAGTTCCAGAAATTCCTATTTATATACTTAAAATATTAGTGTATTTGAACTGGAAGGGACATTAGGAAGCACTGATCCAAATCTCTTATCTTACAGATGCTGAAAAGAGGCTTATTTCAGCCAAGGACTATCTAAGGTCACAAAACAATTCAGGGAAAAAGCAAGATCAGATCTATTCCGCTCAGCCCAGGTCAACCATCCCATCCCCAAATTTCAGAGGCTACCGTTATTAATGGGAGACACACAAACGTCTTCCACCCAACCTGTGTTCACAAATCATTTTG
Source organism: Nasua narica (assembly GCA_028533885.1). Lineage (NCBI taxonomy): Eukaryota > Metazoa > Chordata > Mammalia > Carnivora > Procyonidae > Nasua > Nasua narica. The sequence goes on along the minus strand of CM052799.1, from coordinate 55,250,794 downwards.
TATATACTGGTCAGTCAGGCATCAAACCTTCATTGAGCATGTGGCATGGGGCTCCTGGAGCTTCAGGGATTGAAGATGAATGCATTTAGGAGTGATTTAAGATTGTGTGCAGGTGTATTCCTGGCCATGAGCAGAGCACAGAGAAGCTCTGTCTCAGCGGAACCACAGGATTCTATCACCTGAAATACTTTGGTATTTTTCAGCTGGTAGATTGAGATCTCAACATATAACAAGTGTTCAGTAAATACACAGTGACTAGTCAAAGTTGGTATGTTCCAGAGCTAGTTCACAGAATCAGACTATACGGAAGCTAGGAAAACTTCCTCGCCCAAAAAAAAACACCCAACAGTTCAGTGACTACTGGAATCCTACATTGGAGTTTTAATTCATTCCTTCATTGATTATAATGGAGAAACCTCAACTTGAAGCCTCATTGCACCTTTGTCCCTTCATATGGATGATCTTTTAAGGCCCTTTATGACAGGGTCTCTACCAAGCTCTTTAGCCACACCCCTCACCTCAAGCCAAGTTCGTATACCCTGACTTCAGCCTCCAGCATATCAAACTGCTTGGACAGTCCTGAAACCTGATATTGCTTAGACTTCCAAAGCCCCTACCCAGAAAACCTTCATCCTACCTGTTTGCCTGTCCAACTCACCAGACTCTCCTGTCTGGACACCCAGCCCCATTCAGCAATGAGCACCTTCTTCCTTGATACTGTGTGTTCCATCCACACATCTACTATTAACACATCTGTCTCCCCTATAAAACTGTGATCCCTGACTCCCTAGCAATTAGCCAAGGGCCTAATTGGAGGTGCTTAACACATTTGAGTTTTATTTTTAAAAGGAATCCTATTATTAAAATAATCTTTGGGGTGCCTGGGTGGCTCAGTGGGTTAAAGCTTCTGCCTTCAGCTGGGGTCATGATCTCAGGGTCCCGGGATCAAGCCCCGCATCATCGGGCTTTGCTCAGTGGGGAACCTGCTTCCTCCTTCTCTCTGCCTGCTTCTCTGCCTACTTGTGATCTCTCTCTCTGTCAAATAAAATAAAATAATAAAATAATCTTTAAGAGAAGGAATTGAGTGTAGACAGAAGACACCTATGGGCATTGAAAGAGAGTCTAGAAGCTCCTAGATGACTCACTTTACCTCCTCATTAAATGTCTTATGGACAATGACTGACACATGGCCTCTCAGGGTCCCTAGACCCTCATCTGGCTGTTTGATGGTCATACCCTCTCATTTGCCACCTTGCAGCTGCAGAGCCCTGAGAGGTGGCCAGGAAAAGTTTATGCACTCCCCAATTTGCTTTTCTTGCAGACAAGGAGAGAGGTTTGGAGACCCGGAGAGCTGTGACTCAGCCATCTCTCACTCCAGGAAAGGATCACAGCATGTCCCCAAAAGGTTGACACATCCTGGGTCTCATCAGCTTTTCTGATGGCTCAGAAGCCTGGTAAGGAGGGCAATGGTGTCAGGCTGTGTGTGTCCCTGGGGTCCCAATAGTTGCCAATAAACAACAAAATCTCTTCAATATCACTTGTTCCCAGCCTTCAGAGTCTCTTCTCTCTCTGACTGGTCTCTCATTCTCTAATTCCCAAAGTGATCCTGTCAGCACTGAACACATGCAAATGGCATTTAAAGGAAATTAAACCAGTCAGGATCTCCCAGTACCTGTTGAGTTCAGATACAGAGTACTGATTTTCTGCTGATGGAAATAATTACTCAGCTTTAAGATCTCTTGAGTTTGCTTCTCCTCCAAGAGGGGTACAGCAAAATTGTCTTCCACTGAGCCATTCGGGAGAGCAGGGAGAAGAAATTTACCATACGATTTGTCTTGAAATTTTTAAAGGCATATATAACCAAAAAACAAGACTAAAGACTCTTAATTTTGCTGGTCGTTGCCTAGTTTTCATATGTGGTTCACTGAAGTCTCCCAAGGTCATGATTTAGTCAATAACCTTGATTTGAGTCTGTGGAGTGAGCAGAGGGAAGTAGTGCGGGCCTAGACAACAAAGATCACTGAGGCAGGGCACCCAGGCCTCCTTTGTGCCAAGGACAGTACTAACCTCTGGGGCTGCGAAGGACAACAGCTGGACAAGGGCAGGTTCCGGCCTCAAAGAGCTATCTCTCATGGGAGAGACAAACAAGTAAAGAGTCCACGACAATGGAATACCAATGGGATGGCTAAGGGACTGAGGGGAGGAGAGTGGCCCACTCAGGTTAGATGGCCGAGAAAGGCCTTCACACAAGAAGGAAAGAAAAAATCAGCTTTAAGGGACATCCTTACCAGGGACAGGGGCTATCTTGGATGTGTCAGTGTCCAACCAAATCTTCTTTTCTGTACAGGTGCACCCATGCCTCTGCTATTGTGAATATTGGCTGCTAACTTTTCATAGCTGTACTTTCTCCAGAAAACTGCTGGAAAATAGGTGCACCCATGCCTCTGCTATTGTGAATATTGGCTGCTAACTTCATAGCTGTACTTTCTCCAGAAAACTGCTCTGGACCAAAGACCCAACATTACTCCTTAGAGAGCTCTAAGGAGTAATGTATACTCCTTAGAGCTCTCCCAAGAACAAACTACAGCCAGCGGCTCTCTGAGAGTAAAAATCACTACCTTAAAAGCTGTATAGAACTTTATGCCACACTTGCTTCCTGTCACCCTCTCATGGCTTGATGCCTCCAAGGACACTTTCCTTTTCTTCCCTATGAATATCAAAATTTTGCCTCAGAAAGAAAGGAAGAAAATGTAGGAATCCCTCGTCTGGTTTTGCTTTCTGTGACATCCCAACAAAGTGATGCCTCTAGAGCTACAGCCTCCAAAATACCGTTAGAAACCAAGCACACTGTTCCGTTGAGAAGCCAGAAGCAGAGGTGTCCACCAGGGTTCAAATATACTTTGAGTTTGTCATCACGTGACTGTTCAACGATCAACTCAGCCTTCTAACCACTGCCATTTTCCAGCAAAAACTGCTGTTTATGCCAGAAATCCCAAGATTGGGTCCTTGCTTCTCTCCCTGCCCTCTGGAGACACTTTCAGATAAACTTTAGCTACAGATTTCAAAGAATGGGAACAGGTTATTGATTCACTTTTATTAAAAAATCAGAAGGGAAGTCACAAGACATTTGGTTCAGTAACATACCCCATAAATCTAAAACAAAAGACTAAATCTTTGAAGAGATACAACATTATTATATCAATCTCTAATGGGTTCAGCTGGAAAAGTTCAAAGATAATTATTCCAGAGTTCCAAGAGTCAGTATGGTCTCTAGTGTTTCTCTTGTTATTTTTCCCCTGAGTTACTAAGAGTTACTGAACTCTTCTAAGAAACAAATTCAGGACCCTTTATAAAGGGAGCCAAGACCATAACGAGAATCACCTTTTAACTGCATTTAGCAAATAGGAGACCCTTGCTACTGTGCAACCAAACACAGAATATTTAGAAATAGCTTAATATAGTGACTGGATTATTATATACGCTATTAAACAAACAAGAAAATGTATTTTAAAAATCAAAACAAAGAGCTGAATAAGCGAACATCACATAAGAATATGACTTTAGGGAAAAAAAGATGGAAATGCTTTGTTAAAGAAATGACATTTAAGCTGAGAATTAAAGGAATAGAAGTAGTTAGCCAAGCAGTGAGGTAAGAGAAAAGCATCCAGAGGAGAGTAAGCAGTCTGTTCAAGAAAAGAAAGGAAGACCAGTAGAGTTAGGTTGCGATCAGTAAGGATGAGGATCAGATAAAATAAGACTGGAGACAATGACAGGAGCCAGAGCATGTAGGGCATATGGTCATGGGAAGGGGGTCTAGATTTTATTACAAAGATGAAAGGAGTTGAAGGATTTAGAGCAGGAAGAGCAACATGATCTACAATGCATTTATTTAGCAGAGCAGTCTAACTGCTATCTTCTATTGAAGATAGATATCTGACTGCTATTCATAGAGCAAGAATGGAACAGGGCCAGCTAGGAGGCTCTCACAATAATGCAGGCAAGAGATGTTAATGATGTGGGCCAAGAAAATGGCATTGGACAAGGAGAAAAGACCAGACTCCACTTATATTTTGCAAATTGAGACAATAAAACTTCCTAATGGATTAGAAACAGGGAATGAGGGAAAGGAAAATCAAGACTGAGACTTGGGTTTCTGGTCCAAGCATCTAGTTGAATGGTGACTTTGTGAACTGGAAAAGAGACAGCCAGGAAGGCAGCAAGGCAGGTAGGGGGGCAGATCAAGACATCTGATTTGGGCAAGTTAAATCTGACATGTCTAGGAAATATTCAGCTGCAGATATCAGGTGAGTAGTTTGATACATGAATCTGAAATGCAGAGAGATCTGGGCTGGAAATATAAATCTGGAACAACACCAGAATAAAATCACATTTAACCCTATGGGAAAGAATGGCATTAAGGAAGGGAACAGAAAGACAAGAAAGCCTGGGATGCACTGAGAAGAACCCCAACATTAGTGGTATGATAGAGAAGGAAGATAAGGAGATGGAAAAAAGACAAAGAAATAACAGTAGGAAAAGAGGTACACCAGAAGCCACACTAGTCTAATATGTACCACCACTCCACTGGAAATGATCTGTCAAGGTCACCTATGGCCTCTGTGTAGCCAAATCCTGGGATGACATTCAATTCTCATCTTTCACAGAGTCAATTACTCCTGGCCTTGAAACACTCTCCTCTCTTGGCTTCTATTAGGTTTTCGGCCACAATTAACAACCACCTCCTACCAAACAAAGAAAATTATCATCTCACGTAACAGGTAGCATCTCCAGAGGTAGACCAGCCTTCAGGGCTGGTTGATTCATCAGCTTAACAATATCTTCAGGGACACAAGCTCTGTTTGTTTCTCTACTTTGCTGTGTATGGCATAGAAACCTCTAAAAGGAAGGGATGAAAGAGATAAGAAAAGAAAATACATTCCATAGTAATATAGTAACAAAAAAGTTGTATTCTTCAGATGTTTCCCCAACTTCAACTTCGAACTCCCCAATTTCAACTGCCCATTCTTTAGAGCAATGGTTTTCAAATGTTTAATCTCCGAACTACCTCACAGTCTTCAAAATTATTGAGGACCCCAAAAAGATCATATGAAAATTACATATATTGATATTTATCATGTGAGAAATTAAAACTGAGTCGTTTAGGGACACCTGGGCGGCTCAGTCAGTTAAGTGTCTGCCTTTGGCTCAAGTCATGATCCCAGAGGCCCGGGATCAAGCTCCACATCACAACTCCCGCTCAGTAAGGAACCTGCTTCTCCCTGTACCTTTACCTCTCTCCCCAGCTCCTGCGCTTTCTCTCTCTCTCTCTCTCTCCCTCTCTTTCTTGCTCTCTCTTTCTTGCTCTATACTCTCTCTCTCTCTCTCTCTCTCTCTCTCCCATGTCATTAAGTGTCTGCCTTCAGCTTAGGTCATGATCCCAGGGTCCTGGGATGGAACCCCACATTGGGCTCCCTGCTCAGCAGGAGCATCTGCTTCTCTCTCTCCCTCTCCCTTTGCCTTTCTCCCAATGCTGGTGCTATCTGTGTCTCAAATAAATAAATCAAATCTTTTTTAAAAATCTAGCTTAATACAAAATAGTCAGTCTTCTATACACTTCCACATTTGACCCATTGCAATACTACACATCAGGTAGCCACTGGAAAATTTACTCTACACTGAAGGGAAAATGAGAGTAAAGAAGATAAATGAAGTGTTAGTATTGTTGGACTCTGAGCAACAAACTGAGTGGTTTGGAGGGGAGGGGGTGAGGGGTTGGGTGAGCCTGGTGGTGGGTATTGAGAAGGGCATGTATTGCATGGAGCACTGGGTGTGGTGCATGAACAATCAATCTTGTAACACTGAAAAAATAAAATAAACATATTTGGGGGGAAAAAAAGAAAATAGTTTCAATCTTTCTGATCCTCTGAAAAGATCTCAGTGACTCCTAAGTGTCCACAGATTATCTTTGAGAACCAGTGTGCTCTATTGAGAGTAAAAGTAGGAATCTCTGGATTGAAGCACCAAGAACAATTAAGGGACAAACTTACTGTACCCAAAATATGGCATTAACTAAAAGATCCACACTGGCTGTTGAAACTCTACCTTCCTTTCCCATACTTCTCAACCTGCCTCATTTCCCGGGATACTGTCAGTTAGGATAAATCCTCCAACCAGGATGCTAAAACACCTTCTCTAGGGAACCTAGCTAGCCTAATAGAAAATATCTAAAGATACTGATATCAGGAGTTGCAGTGAACAGTACCATCTTGACCCATGGTGAAAGCCATGAATGACAACACAGAGCTTTTTGATGTTGCTCTTAAGTACCAACAGACAACCAAAGATAATAAGATAATTGAGGAAACCTTCTGAAAGGAATACTAAAAAATAAAATAAACATACAGAGGAAAAATTAGAGAAAACAGACTATGCAGGAAGAAGTAAACTTTCAAAAATTATTATTAATATCTTCAGAGAAAATACTGTATCTATAAAACAACAACAGAATGATTGGAAAATATTCAGAGAACAAAAAAAAGCCCTTTGGAATTTAAAAATATGACAACAAAAATGAGAAACCCTTTGGAAGTGTTGGCACATAAAGTTGAAAAAAATTCCCAGGAAGTGAGGCAAAAAGGCAAAGAGATGGAAAAACTAACAGGTCCAACTCCAAACAGCAGGCACTCTATAAAGAGAACATAGATGGAAAGAAATCATCAATAAAATAACTCAAGAAAATGTACCAGCACTGAAAAATTTGCATTTCCAAATTGAATGGCTCACAAAGTACTCAGCACAGGAGACAAAAATAGACCCACACCACTCTGAGCAACAAACTGAGGGTTTTGGAGGGGAGGGGGTGGGGGGGTGAGCCTGGTGGTGGGTATCGAGAGGGGCACGTACTGCATGGAGCACTGGGTGTGGTGCATGAACAATCAATCTTGTAACACTGAAAAATTAAAATAAACAAATTTGGAAAAAAAAAATAGACCCACACCAAAACCCATCACTTTAAAATCTCAGAATACAGGAGACAAAGACAAGATGTTAGTTTCTGAGCAGGAAAAAATTACATAAAAGCATCAAAGCAAACAGGCATCTTGAACTTTTCAACATGAACACTAGGAGCTGCATATACACTTTGAAATATATATTAGATGGGGGATTGAATTGGAAATTGGAAATAAAAATGGGAAAACTATATTTTTAAAATTTTTTAGAGTAGCCAGCATTTGTTGTTTACTGTCTTGTTGATTTTGGCCATTCTAACTGGTGTAAGGTGGTATCTCAGTGTGGTTTTGATTTGAATCTCTCTGATGGCTAAAGATGATGAGCTTTTTTTCATGTGTCTGTTAGCCATTTGTATATCTTCTTTGGAGAAGTGCCTGTTCATGTCTTCTGCCTATTTTTTTATGTAATTATCTGTTTTGTGACTGTTGAGTTTGAGGAGTTCTTTATAGATCTTAGATAACAGACCTTTGTCTGTAGTGTCATTTCCAAATATCTTCTCCCATTCTGTGGGTTGCCTGTTTGTTTTGTGGCCTGTTTCCTTGCTGTGCAGAAGCTTTTTATCTTGATGAAGTCCCAAAAGTTCATTTTCACTTTTGTTTCCTTTGCCTTTGGAGACATGTCCTGAAAGAAGTTGCTGTGGCTGATGTCATAGAGGTTACTGCCTATGTTCTTCTCTAGGGTTTTGATAGATTCCTGCCTCACGTTGAGGTCTTTTATCCATTTTGAGTTATCTTCGTGTATGGTGTAAGAGAATGGTCAAGTTTCATTCCTCTACATATAGCTCTCCAGTTTTCCCAGCACCATTTATTGAAGAGACTGTCTTTTTTCCACTGGATATTTTTGCCTGTTTTGTCAAAGATGATTTGACT
>CM052799.1:55208163-55242414 GCA_028533885.1 Nasua narica | reverse complement strand
AGTCAAATCATCTTTGACAAAACAGGCAAAAATATCCAGTGGAAAAAAGACAGTCTCTTCAATAAATGGTGCTGGGAAAACTGGAGAGCTATATGTAGAGGAATGAAACTTGACCATTCTCTTACACCATACACGAAGATAACTCAAAATGGATAAAAGACCTCAACGTGAGGCAGGAATCTATCAAAACCCTAGAGAACATAGGCAGTAACCTCTATGACATCAGCCACAGCAACTTCTTTCAGGACATGTCTCCAAAAGCAAAGGAAACAAAAGTGAAAATGAACTTTTGGGACTTCATCAAGATAAAAAGCTTCTGCACAACGAAGGAAACAGTCAATAAAGTAACTTTTCTTGAAGGTGCATGTCAGTTAACCAGAAACTAGATAAGGAAGATCAAAGCAAGGGGAACAACTAGTATTTATGGAACCCTTAGGTACAAAGTATTGTTCCAGATATTTAACAACCATATAAGGAAGGGATTTGGAAATCTGTTACAGAGTTGAGCAACATAGGACTGACTGCAGAGATTATGAGCTTTGTAGATCATACAACCAGGATAAATTTGTAGCTAGGATTGTAACTCAGGATAGCGTGGCATTAAAGCAGGTGGCATTTCTACTCTGTATGTAGTTCCCAGAATCACACCTTGCATATGTAGACACTAAATACTGGATGGATGGATGGATGGATGGATGGATGGATGGATGAATGGATGGATGGATGGATGGATGGATGAATAAAGAGAGTGATGATGAACAGCATACACCTATATGGCCCATCCAGGTTTTTTTTCTTCCTACTTTGTCCCCTGGTTGTGTTTTATTATTTATTCTACTCTGTTTTGGCTTGGTTTTTTTGAAAATATGATCAACTTCTGATTACCCCTGGTAATAGAAGAGATAGATAACAGAAATAATTGAAAGCAGAAGTCAATCCAGAAATAATTTCTATTTAGTCTGGGGATTTTATTCACGCCCTTTTAAACAGCAGATTTACCAACCTAATTATATTTTACGTTGGCAAATATTAAAATTATTTTTCATGCCTTAAACACACACCAAATGGTGGTAGGTAAGGTAAAGTGAGACACAAGCTAGATGGCAGAAAAAGGCAAGCAGGGATAAAACTTGAGAGCAAAAAATTTACAAGCTTTATTACCTTCAAGTGAGTGATGAAGAATTTATTTATAACCCCAGAAAGAGTCCTTTAAACTTAATAAGAAATAATGAGTCATTTCTCTCTGGATGTTTCTCTGTAGTATAGTCTGTACACAGCTATTTTTAAGAGGCTTTTTAGAAAGATTTTGACTTGCTTATTTCCTTAGCAATAGGTCCCATCTCAATCTTCTGATGAGGACAAGAGATTATGAAAGAAGCTAAGTTGGTTCAAGCTGCCTTCATGGGTCCCCTGGTCATCATGACTCAAATCAGTCCCCCTGGTAACACTTTCCATTCCCTTTCCCACCAAAGTGTAAGGCAGAACTGTCCCAACTTTCATACTGATAGGCCCACAGAATGCATTAAGACACTGGGAGGCAGAGGCTAGAATAGCTTCCTCATTGTGGACAGACTCTCTTGATACTTAGGCAGGGGTCCTTGGGAACACACACAATGCTATAAATGAGGTGTGCCAATGAAACTGAAATACTGAAACACATGGAGATTAACCACCAAGAGCTGAGGAACTGCAGTTGCCTGGGAGAGTCACAAACCATGTCTTCTAGAAAAAAGGAGAAGACAATCACCTATGTCCTGCAGACTGTATGAAGTCCAGCTGGCAGTGTGGTCATCGCTCTTTTACCCACCTTGTCTCAGGGAACTTATGCCATTCCTTTCCCAGAGCAATTTCCCAAGACACTGATAATTTCCACATCACATTGGCAGCACTAGGCCATGCATCAAATTTTTCTCCAGAATCAGGGAGGAAGGAAAGGAGCTGGCTCCCTTTGGTACCAGACTGCAGTGTTTGACTATATACTTTTATTCCCCATAGCACCTGCCCAGCCGAAGAGCCTGACCATGGTATACACATGTCTCAATGAGGACTTACCAAATGTCTATTATAAATCTGGGTCTTGGCCTTGCAGAGTTAAATTCAACTTTTGTGGTGGTTTCTTTGAATGTGTTGCACAGCAGAAGTGAGTTAGCTGGACCAAGGGCAGCTACAAGATGATTCCTGTCTCTCCCTGCCCCTTGGAGGTGAGATGTGGTCTGAGACAGTTGCTAACTCACCCACTCTCCTGCTAATAGGAGAGGAGGAGAACTTGCCAGGGCCAAGGCAGACAATGATGGACATCCTAGCAGAGCAAGGCTTTTGGAGTCCAGAGAGGCCATCTGTAGGAGGTTGGAGACTCTAAAAAGTCCTCAGGGCATGAGTGGAAGTAGAAAGAGAAAATATAGCATGTTCCAGAATGGCATACACACCACTCCTAATTACATTTTGAATCTATTGATCAAACTTTATTTTTAGATTGAAGATGAATCCGGGTGCACGCCATTGCAAGGCTGCTCCTGCTTGCATTCCAGACCTCCTGCCAAGACCCTCGCCTCCAAATGCTCTTGATGGTGGAACAACAGCCTCTGTCACCTAGCCAAACAGCCATTCATTAGTGAGAGAGATGCTCCAGCAAAAAGATGATAGATAAAGATGTGACCTAGCCTGGAAATGGAGCCAGAGAGTGGTACTGGTCACAGCATCAGCTTTTGCACCTGTACGTCAAGTCCCTCACATCACTAAATCATTCATTTTTTCCCAAGATGGTAGGAGAGACACATCACTTCCATGCTCCTGCTTTGTTTGACACCTTCTTTGTTTCTTTATTTGGCTTCTCTTAAACTTCTGTGTTATCATGGTCCAACCTTACCCAACAACACAGCATATCCCATATGTGATCATACACTAAAGGGGGCAGTGCAATGGGAGTCCTCTAACTGTGACTCTTTGGGAGACCAGTATGAGAGCAAAAGTAGGAATAGAAAGAGCTAAGAACTTTAAGAAAACCTGCATTATAGTCTCCCATTTATTGTGTGACCCTGAAAAATCCCCTGTACTGACTCCTCTAAGACTCCTTCCCTTATTTATAAACTGGAGATAATAATGCCCATGAGCAGGTGACATTCTGCAGGCATCTGAAAGGCTGGGCTAAATTATAAAACCAATAAATAATGTATGAGGTTAGTTGTGCAAATGGCACCTCAGAGACAAAATGTTTCCTGTGCTAGCTTCAAAGAGAGAAACAAATTAGCTTCATTTGTATCCGTGGTATTAATTCAGAACACAAACAGTAGGTTCAATAAAGGAAGAGTCCAGGAGAAGGGGGAGGGAATTCCACTGGAACCCAGGGAAGTGAGATGCAGAGATACAGCCCACATTCCAAGAAGGGAAGACCCACCCCTAGGAATCTACCAGCCCAATGGCTACCCAACTATTAGCCTAATGCCATTAAACACTAGAATTGTGCTCCATACTCTCCCAGAAAACTTATGGTGAATTGACTATCACATCGTTTCTCCACAGGAAGAAGAGGGGTCAGCCAGGGGATAGGTCTATCTTGTCTTCTTCATAATTTCATTTCAGAGGTTTATCATAAGGCACAAAGAAGACCCCATAAGAAAGTACTTTATAAACTGCCCAGTGCTGTGTGTTGCACTAACATTCTCGAATGGTGGGTTTAATTGGGCCACTTGTAAGGCGCAAGTTCAACTCTCAGCTGCAATCCACCTGACCTGTTACTACCAGAGCCCAAACACCTAGGTGAATCTTGAAAGTAGAGAAATGTCAGAAGGTGTTGTTGAGTCAAGATCTGCTAGATGCAGGAAGAGCCATCTCTTTGTCCCCAGTCCCTGCTTGGTTAACTCTAGATCCATTCTGCCACAGACATACCGTCAGCTTCTCTCCTGTTGAGTCAGTCATTTGCCTGGTAGTTTTAATCCCATTCACCACTGCCAGCAATTAGCTATTTGTCCCACCTTCCAAACACTATTCTAATATTCCTCCTGAATTTGTGGCAGTCCCTCTAACAACAACTCCACAATCTCTCTTCAGGGCTTCTGACACTGCAGTTTCCTGGATATTCTTTTGAAGGTCTCAGTAGTAATAAAGTCTGTTTTGTAGCACTTAAGAACTGTTTCGAACACTGTGCTTTCCCTAGGATCCTGTAACAGAAATTCGGAGCTTTCCCCAATGATTAAATATAATTTAGTTTTATTTAACCACATGATAACTTATTATTTAGATTGAAGAAATCAGGGCCTAAAACCAGAGTTTTGGCAAAAGCAGCAATAGGATGACCCAGGTCTGAATTCATTCATTTGTTCATTTAGCAGTTACTCAATACCCACAAGGCTCCTATGTCATATAGCCTGTGCTGAGCTCCAAGAATGAAGAGATGAAGAAGTTGGCTCCTGTCCCAAGACTTTGGAGACTGACAACCAGGGCTCAGATCCTGCCATTGCCACTTGCTTGTTACTTAACTTTTCTGAGCCCTAGAATGAAAATTCTATTCAAAATAATGTTTGTGTGGATTATAGGGGAAAGGTCTTAACAAAATGCCTGCTATAGTCTCAGGAATTGTTAACCATATGTAGTATTTGTGGTCAGCATCTTCTGACATGGTTCCCAATAAGCCCCAACTCCTAGTGTTCATGTCCCTCCATAACCTCTTCCCCTTTGGGGTATGATGGTCCTAGTGACTTGCTTCTAACAAATAGAAACAGGAAAAGGGCATTGGGATGTTACTTCTGTGATTAGATTGCAAAACACCTTGACCTCCATCTTGTCATTCTTTCTCTCTCTCTCTCTCTCTCTCTCTCTCTCTCATTGCATACTGTCTTTAATGAGAGGACCCCTTGTCAAGGAACTGAAAGTGATCTCAAGCCAAGAGCCAACAAAAAGCAAGGCCAAGAAGTATATGCCAGCAACCACATGAATGAGCTTGGATGTCGATCCTGGTCCAGTTGAGATGATTGCAGCCCTAGCCAACATCTTGACTGCAACCTTTAGGAGGAGAGACCCTGAAGCAGAACACCTACTAAGCTATGCCCAGATTCCTGACCCACAGAAATCATGAAATAATACCTAAAGTTTGAGACAGCTTGTTATGCAACAATAGATCACTAATACACTGTTGTTATTAAAGTTTGTGGTATACTTGAGGGTCAAGGAACAGAGAATGTGTGGCAGGACACTAAGAAGGAGTATGGAAAAGGAGATATGTTGGCAGCCAGAAAATCAAGAGCCAAGCAGCCCATGCTAAACACTTGGGGTTTCTTTGGGGGCCAATGAGAAACAATCAAAAGTTCTTTAAGCAAAGTATAAACTCGATTTCTTCTTAAATAATAAGACAAATGTGAAGTCATAACGAAAACATCATTCAAGAGAAGGAGCTAGAATGACTTCTTGAACTGGCATATTTTCCAGGACATAAAGTTGGAAAACTTCCAGGGAACTGAGATCTCTTATTTTTAGTCCCTTCGGCTATTAGGGGATTTATGGCATCAAGTTTAATGGTGAAGAAAAGAAACGGAAGTGAAGTTACTGAAATAAACAATTTCATTAACTTCAAAATCAGTGAGTTCAAAATCAATTAAATTTGTAATACCCTTATTGAGGACAGAAGTAGTGAATTAATAACAGTGAAAATGAGTTGTTAGGAATACAAAAGGAGTGAGACATTTGTAGATAACTTTTGGCATTACAGTTTCCTAAATAAATAAAGATATATCATTTTTTATTTGCACACCTCTTTTTAAATCCCGAATCAAGATTTTATATATACCTGCTCTTGGACTAGTCCCATAAATCAGTTTGAAAGTGACCCAGTTTTTGCACATAAGCCATAATATCCATGTATCTAGGTCTTAGCATTGTACGATAAAGGGACTGAGATAAGAATACGGTCTATAAAATAAATTAGAGGAAAATATCTCTGAAATACTTGCCAAAAGACTCAGGTTCCAAAGAAAGGAGGAATGATTGCTAGCTTGAAATCCACAAGTAAAGTCTTACTGTTGGAAGTGCCTGCCTGCAACAGTTATAGCCAATAGAATTTTATACATTTGTTTCTTTGATCAGCACTTTTTGAGCACCTACTACATGCTGGGGTCCAGACCTCCTCCTACTTAATATTGACATTGGAAATCTATAGACCTCTTTTTTTAACTCCAGTATAATTAACATGCAATGTTACATTAATTTCAGGTGTATAATATAATGATTCAACAATTCTGTACATTACTCAGTGCTCAGCACCATAAGTGTACTCGATAGAATATTACTCAACCATAAAAAAAAAAATCTTGCCATTCGCAACAACATGGTTGGATCTACAAAGTATGATCCTAAGTAAAATAAGTCGGTCAGAGAAAGGGAAATCTGTAGAGCTCTCATTTGCTTTTTCTCCCCCTTGAAGACATAAGTAGGCCTAGAATAGGAGAAAATTCTGAGGTAAGTGACCAGAGTCTGAGCTTAACTATGAATTGGCTAAGTTGTTCCCTTCCTCTTTTAGGGCTCATGAGAAGAATGAAAGGGTTATACTCAATTATCTATAAAATTGCCGCCAATTCTAAAAGACTCAGAATCAATATTCTGAGGACTTGAATGCCCAAATTCAGCTCATTCTCAAACTCTAGGAGGGTCCCATAGAACTCATGACTAAAAGGTGGAGGCTCTACCTCTCCCTCTTGACAACTCAATTCAGAAAACAAGCATCCCCAGCATCCCCAGGACTATGCTGAGAATGTTCTATCACCCATCTTTGCCAAGTAATCATAAAGGATCCTTGCTCAGCATAGTTGCTGATGGAAGACACATTTGGAAGCAGAGGACCTACAACCAGAAGAGCAGCCACCACCTCTTTATTGTAGAGACAGATTACATGTGGTCCAGAGAGGGTCACTGACTTGCACAAGACACAGGGCACCCATCTTACTCTGCCTTCACACCAGCATAGAGCTGGTCTTGAGCTAACACATCTCTCTAGATATCCCCAGATCTGTTGATTACAGTTTTAATTCCTCCAAATGCAGCAATATCTCAGAATGCCCAAGGTCTCCAACTACCTCTGCAACCTCTCATTTCACAGAAAAGAAAATCAAAACCATGGGGGCAAAGTGCTGGGATACTTAGCAATAAGTTAAGAGCCAGAACACAGAGAGTATTCAGTCCAGTCTCATTCTGCTTCCCAGATCCTCCCCACCTGTTCATTCCATCGTTGTCTACTGATTGTCCCCTGCATGCCCAGAGTTGTACCTGGTGATGTAACCTGACTCAAACCAAGACCCTGTGCTGAAGGCTCCCATTCTGCACAACTGAACTGGCCAGGACGACCCAGCCTGAGCAAGGCCACCTCTAACATAGGTCCCAGTGGAAAATCTGAGCAGAAAAGGTGTTGATGACAACAAAACAAGTGAAGCCTGTTCCTTTTATATCCCAGATAATTCCTTCCAAGGGCTGAGGACTCCATACTCTGGTTTTCACCTTTTTCCTTTTCAAGGTATTGCTCACAGCAGCAAGTCCAATCTAACCTTTGCCGATTTCTCCAAGGTAAGTAGTTGGAGAGGAGGGTAATATTAGCTGATGAGTTAGAATTAGTTAAACTGACTCCTTGGGTATATAATGCCCTTTACTAAATCAGAGATAATGAATTCCACAGAGAGCACATAGGGGAAGGAAAAAATAAGCACACAGTCTAAATACACTTTATTGCAAAGGAAGCAAAGGGGCAGTCAGAGAAAGTTCACCTTAGAAAGGGCCTGGTCCCCTGACTGTACAAAGGGGAATACGGACCTTCATGGTCTTCCTGACTATGGTCTCTCCTGGACATCTTCTCCACTAGAAGCTTCTTTGTCCTTCCAAAAGCTTTTTGGCTTTTGAGAGACACCCTTCAGTCTTGCTAGGGTCAGCATTAGCTGTAGCCCATGTGAGAAGAGAAAATCTTACAAAAGGAAATGAGGACTTGGTTACTGGAAAATCATTTTTCCACTGTGTTCCCTGGGGTCATCTATCACCATGATGGGGACCATCCCTGACTCAAACTACTGAAAGGGGAGAAATTGTGCTGAGTGGCCTTGGGAGGAATCCTCAAAATACAAATACAGTAGCATCAATGTGTCTGCAAATTCTATGATACTACTCCCTTGGAAAAGTTGAAGGCTCATTCTCCTCCACTTAAAAGCAGGCCACACTTGGAGTTTCACTTCTAATGAATGGAATAGAGCAGAAGTAATGTTGTTTGATTTCTGAGGGTAGGTCATCCAAAGGACAGCTTCCACCTGACTCACACTTTCTTGGCTTGCTTTTCTAGGAGAAGCAGCCCATGCAGAGGCCTCTGGGGAGGATATAGTCTCCCACCAACAGCCAGCACCAACTTGCCATCCATGCAAGTGACCACCTTGGAAGTAGATCCTCCAGTCCCAGTCAAATCTTCAGATGACCTCAACTCCAAATGATCTTGATGGCTACATCATGAGAGACTCTGATCCAGAACTTCCTGGCTTGGCCACACCTCAATTCCTGGCCCATAGAAATAATGAAAAATAATAAATATTTATTATTTTAAGCCACGAAGGTTTTTTAAATTTATTTTATTTTTCCAGTGTTCCAAGATTCATTGTTTATGCACCACACCCAGTGTTCCATGCAATACGTGCCCTCCTCAATACCCACCACCAGGCTCACCATACCCTTCACCCCCATCCCCTCCAAAACCCTCGGTTTGTTTCTCAGAGTCCACAGTCTCTCATGCTTCATCTCCCCCTCTGATTTTCCCCAATTCACTTTTCCTTTCCTTCTCCTAATGCCCTCCATGTTTTTCCTTATGCTCCACAAGTAAGTGAAACCAGACGATAACTGACTTTCTCTCCTTGACTTAGTTCACTCAGCATAATCTCCTCCCGTCCTGTCCATGTTGATACAAAAGGTGGGTATTCATCCTTTCTGATGGAGATGTAATATTCCATTGTATATATGGACCATATCTTCTTTATCTATTCATCTGTTGAAGGACATCTTGGCTCTTTCAACAGTTTGGCAATTGTGGCCATTGCCACTATGAACATTGGGGTATATATGGCCCTTCTTTTCACTACATCTGTATCTTTGGCGTAAATACCCAGTAGTGCAATTGCAGGGTCATAGGGTAGCTCTATTTTTAACTTCTTAAGGAATCTCCACACTGTTTTCCAAAGTGGCTGCACCAACTTGCATTCCCACCAACAGTGTAAGAGGGTTCCCCTTTCTCCACATCCTCTCCAACATTTGTTGTTTACTGTCTTGTTGATTTTGGCCATTCTAACTGGTGTAAGGTGGTATCTCAATGTGGTTTTGATTTGAATTTCCCTAATGGCTAATGATGATGAACATCTTTCCACGTGTCTATTAGCCATTTGTATGTCTTCTTTGGGAAAGTGTCTGTTCGTGTCTTCTGCCCATTTTTTGATGTGATTATCTGGTTTTTGGGTGTTGAGTTTGAGAAGTTCTTTATAGATCTTGGATATCAGCCCTTTGTCTGTAGTGTCATTTGTGAATATCTCCTCCCATTCCGTGGGGTTGCCTCTTTGTTTTGTTGACTGTTTCCTTTGTTGTGCAGAAGCTTTTTATCTTGATGAAGTCCCCAAAGTTCATTTTTGCTTTTGTTTCCTTTGCCTTTGGAGACAGGTCTTGAAAGAAGTTGCTGTGGCCAATGTCAGAGAGGTTCCTGCCTATGTCCTCCTCTAGGATTTTGAGTGTTTATTTAGAAAACCTGAGTTCTTTCTACCACTGCCTCCCAGGTCATAAGAGTCAGTGGATACAAAATAACTTTGCAAACTCCAGAGTCTTCAAAGATATCTGTTGGTACAGATAGCAAGGGTTGCTATTGTTTTCCTTTCATTTCTCCATCTAATTTTTGTTATTGCTTCATATTTCCTTCTGTTTCTCTATGTTTCTTGCTAAGATCTCTCAAATTCCTAGTGCTCCTTCAAGCATCAGAGGAGGTCAAAGACACTGCTAACTTCTGATAGAGTGTATCTTCTTCCCCAGGCTTGAGTTCTGGGCTCAAGACACAACCACAGGGCCTTACAAAGTTACTCTATGAGCCTTGATTTCCCCATCTGCAGTCTGGAAATCATAGCTTAGCTCACAGAGTTCCTGAGAAGACCCAATGAGAAAAAGGATAGAAAAACCCTGCCTATTACTGAGTAAGGTTCCTGGTAAGAAATTTTCTGAAAGGAAGGTTTCTCCCATTCTTCTTCCCCTTCCCTGCTTTTAGCTGTTTATTTGTAATGCATTTCCCTGTGCTCTGGTGCCTCTACCATGACAAGACCCAGTTCCTCACTAGAACCAGGGAACAAGGAAGCTGCAACTCTAGATGAAATGATACTTAAAGTTCTTTGGTGAGTTGAGATATTACGCACCATCCTGGACCCTCTTCCTCTTTCCAGAAGAAAAAAAAATTGTGCCCCAGAATGCAAATAAACATTACCCTCCTTTCAGTCAGAAAATAAAAGACATTTTGCGACAGAACAATAATGGGAAAAGAAAAGACAGAGAAGCAACTAATAAAAATATATTCACAACTATCTATATTATGAATATATATGTATATTTATATCTCAGCAGGCCCTGTGGAGTTACAGATGAGCTAATTAAAATGCTTATGCTTTTAGCAATGATGTTTATTGAAATCATTTTATAACCACCCAAACTGAGGTTTATTTTCAGCTATAATGTAATGCTACCTGGAATATTCTGACCTAAATTATTTATGTGCCTAAAAATAGATTGTTTTCCCCCATTATTGACTCTATGGATATATCTCAGGATATGAAAATTTTTGGTGAGTTCAAGTGGCTCTTACAGGCTTTGCCCACATCTTCTGTGCCTACTGAGACAGAGAACCAGCATACTGGTACAGTAGGAAGCCTGTTTCAGGCCCAAGAAGTTGAAATTACCCTATGGGAAAAGCTGGGCCTGGTTAGAGGCTCCCAGATGAAGGACAATCAGGAACACAACTGGTATCTAAATGGATAATCATTCTATCTGGGTTCAATTCCCCACACCACCTCCATGTTAGGCATGGAAGGAGAGTGTGTGACTACAAAAGTATAGCCCAAGGAAGATTTGGGCTGTTCTAAATCCTGATTATGATGCTAGTTACAAGAATATGCAAGTATTTAAAGTTTAAGAACTGTACACCCCCCAAAAAGTCAATTTTATTGTATGTTCATTAAAAAATAAAAAATAAATAAATGACACTCCGTAGGTTCAGTAACTGATAATTCTACCTCCAGATTGAATCTTAAATAGGTCAGCTTCCCTCCAGCTCTGTCACAGGCAACATCTCTCTTCCACAATTCTGCAGTGGCCTCCTAAGTAGTGTTCCTACTTTTGTGTCTGCCCATATGATCCATTATCCATGTTGCTGCTGGACAGGTCATATCACTTTCAAGCATACAACTTTCAAAGACATACCAGCATGCTTTGGCTTAAACCCACTGCCCTTTCTTCATCTGCCTGCTGAGCTGGGCACGATCTGGCCTCTGCCTCCCTCTCAGATCTCATGTACCCACAAGCCCACTGACTCACCATGTTCTTCTAAATAGCCACACTCATTCTGGGCACAAGGCCTTAAACATCTGCTGTTTCCTCCTCCTGGGATGCTCTTTGTGCCTCTTATTCCTCCTTTTCATTACCTGAGTAACTCCCTTTTATCCTTCAGGTCTCAGCTTAAATGTCACATCTTCCTTGACAAGTCACCTAAATTAAATTTACCAATATCATTTTCTCATGATGTCCAGTTCTCTGCCTGTATAGGACTTACCCCAGCCTGTAACCAGATGACTTCATGTGTGATGGCTGACTCTGTCTTTCAGGGCTGTAATCTTCAAATCAGGCAAGGCTGCTCATTAGTGGTATGCTGGAGCTAACTCACAAGAGCTCATCGGACAGCATTCAATGAGGTCAGTAGCTTGAAGTCTGCCATGGTGGGAGTATTTACACCACAGAAATTGGCAAATGATCCAAATCAGGACCTTTATTTTTATAAAGCTGGCTTACCAGCACACCTCTGTTCATCCTCCACTGTGTTCCTAGTGCTTGACATAGAGCT
Source organism: Nasua narica (assembly GCA_028533885.1). Taxonomy (NCBI): domain Eukaryota; kingdom Metazoa; phylum Chordata; class Mammalia; order Carnivora; family Procyonidae; genus Nasua; species Nasua narica. The sequence continues at coordinate 55,230,326 of CM052799.1, read as the reverse complement.
GGGAACATAAACAATTCTCAGTATTTGTTAAATAATGATAGTTATTGTTATTGGTGCTGGTTTCTTATAGCAACCTTGTGATGAGACAAGAGGGGAAGATTTCAAACCTCATTTTATAGATGATGAATTTGAAGCTCAAGAAAGTTGTTCAATTTGCCCAAGGCCACACAGCTAGTTAGAGATATATTGCTCCAACTTAGGCTCTCTGATTCCCAATTTAGTGCTCTTTGCATTGCACCCTGCCAAAATAAATGCATGCTTATGTTGGGAACAGGTAAGTGAGGAGCCCTGGGAATTGCTGAAGTGAATTTTGAGAAGAAAGCAGAATCGTTGAGCCCAAATCATAAAGGTGGAGATTATTAATTATCCTGAACCTTTATTCCTCCATAGAAAAGACTGTCCAAGGTATGCCTAAAAGCCAGAATACAATATAAGAAATGGAAATCATTCTAAGTATTAAATATATTAAGGTATTTAACTAAACAGGTATTTAATATATTAAGCTGCTTACTGAGTATTGGAAAAGCTGGAGAAACAGAAGATAGAAGCATACCACAAAACTACCAAGTTCAATGACATCCACCGAAGCTGTGACCCAGAGATCAGGAAGTTGCTGCTGTTATCCCAACGACTCCTGCCATAGTTGCCTTAAGGTATCCATGAAGCTGATGACTAGATAGTGCACTGGTGGGTCCAGCTGCCATAGATGCCTCTAAGAGTTCACATTTCTATTACTTGCTTGCCAGGAGCAATAGAGGTAGTAAAATGGACCCTGAATCACTTCCACCCTCCAGTTTTGCCTGAGTGCATTTAATTGGCAGAACCTAATTTATTCACAGAAAACTGGCTGAAAAGGAGTCTTGGGAATAAAGTGTATTAGCTTTCCAACAGACACATGAAAAAATGTTCATCATCTTTAGCTATCAGGGAAATTCAAATCAAAACCACATTGAGATACCACCTTACACCAGTTAGAATGGCCAAAATCAACAAGACAGTAAACAACAAATGCTGGAGAGGATGTGGAGAAAGGGGAACCTTCTTACACTGTTGGTGGGAATGCAAGTTGGTGCAGCCACTTTGGAAAACAGTGTGGAGATTCCTTAAGAAGTTAAAAATAGAGCTACCCTATGACCCTGCAATTGCACTACTGGGTATTTACCCCAAAGAAGCAGATGCAGTACAAAGAAGGGCCACATGTACCCCAATGTTCATAGCAGCAATGGCCACAATTGCCAAACTGTGGAAAGAACCAAAATACCCTTCAACAGATGAGTGGATAAGGAAGATGTGGTACATCTATACAATGAAATATTATGCCTCCATCAGAAAAGATGAATATCCAACTTTTGTATCAACATGGACAGGACTGGAAGCGATTATGTGGAGTGAAATAAGTCAAGTGAAGAGACTCAATTATCTTACGGTCTCATTTACATGTGCAGCATAAGGAAAATCATGGAGGGCATTGTGAGAAGAAAGGGAAGGGTGAATGGGGCGAAATCGGAGGGGGCGATGAACCATGAGAGACTATGGACTCTGAGCAACAAACTGAGAGTTTTGGAGGGGAGGGGTGGGGGATTGGGTGAGACTGGTGGTGGGTATTGAGGAAGGCACATATTGCATGGATCACTGGGTGTGGTGCATGAACAATTAATCTTGTAACACTGAAAAAATAAAATAAACATATTTGGGGAGGAAAAGTGTATTAGCTTTCCAACCTCTACATTTGGAAAGAAAATAACATGGCAGTTGAGAGAATCAATTTACCCTATCTACCACAGTCCACTCCTTCAGCACTCCTCACACAAATACACCCTTCTGCACAGCCGAATCTCTCAAGCACCAATAGCAACAATGGCGTACATAAGCAACCGTCTCTCATACATGCAACAGAAGCATTTCCCCTCCCCGAGAGAAGATCCAAAGTCCTGTCAGTCACTGAATGGTTTTCATTCATCCTTCTAGTTCCATCATTCCCACCTTGGTATCCCATAATTTGAGGATTAAATCGTGTAGTTAGCCACCAAGAAGACATCTTAAAATATTAAAAAAAAAAGAAAGGTCAAAAAGTAAATTAGGTGATACATAAAAATAAATACGTAACAGAGTAAGAAAGAAAATATGAGAAGCTGCTATAATCCTTACTTCTGCAACTGGTCATGAGGCCAGAAATGGACTTTTAAGTTCTTTCCTAGACTACCTATTCCATGTTTGTTTAACAGTCAACCAGTACCAGTTGCTTTATCTGGCACGATTGTTCTACTGACTATATATATATACATATATATATATGAAATATTTTGTATATTGATATATATACATTATATATATATTGTATATGTACGTGTGTATATATATATATATATATATACAAGAAATATCTATGTGTAGGTATGGATATATAATACACATGCATACAAATACATTTACTAGTATATATTTGTTTCCCTTTCTTTATTATGTATACATTTTAATGTATTGATAATAATCTCTGGACCAAAGTACTACAAGGTCCCAAAGGATGCCCTAGCTTATGGACCTGCTCTTCCCTGCCCCTATCATGTAACAGCAATGCTATTTCAGCTGGATAAACTGAATCAATCATCCAGCCAACCTATCTGCCCAATCATCAAAAGGTTAAGGAAAGGAAAAAGCAAACTCAGGCTAGAAGTTGAGGGTACTTTGGAAAAGGCCCTCTGTCTCAAAATACTTCTTTATAGCCCTTATGATACCTGAAATTCATCCATTAGGAAACAGCTTCTTGTTCAAAGACTCTCTTTGTTCCTAAGCTTTCCAACAGAAACAGCTTCTAAAAAGGAGTTGTTTTGTTGCACAGGGATCCTTTGCCCAAAAAATTAAAACAGCCATATGGGCAGGTCAAAAACTCAGGAATAACTTTACACTGATAAACAGAAGAGTAGAGAGTGCAGCTATGTGTCCTTTGGGGCAGAAGCCCATGGGTGGAATAATAGATATCAAGAGTATGTGAGGACAGAAGAGAAATCCTCCCTTTATTTCCCTAGAGACAACAGCTCAGAAGCCTAGAATTAAAGGTGACAAGCCCAGGTGTCAGATGGCCGATAAGCTTTGTTTGAGGGATCCAGTAGGACTAAAGGATTTACACAGAGTGACAGTCTGTAGGCAGTGGCTGCGACCAAATGCCATCCAGAGCTCTAGCTATCTTAAACGCAGACTCCAGAGAGAAACCTGCAGTGGGAAGCCTGAACATCAGTAATGACCATAATCGTGGATTACAGAAGGCTGAGTGCTCACTGGGCCCCTCATGTATGGAAAGCTTGGCATTCATCCAGAATTTGATCAGAAACTCCAAATTCCATTGGCCTAAGACACTTCTCAAACTAGTACTATTAACCTGGGAAGTTTGTTGCTTAATTAATATTTTCTTTGGCAGATGCAATTATGTCTTAGTGTGAGAAAGGGGACAGTCCTTTTTCCAAGTGACCCATAATTATGGATAGGGAACTGGCACCAACAGCTTAACTTTATCCTTTGGTCCCTTGCCCAAAGTTCTACTGCCAAGGGAAACAGAGACTGTTCTGTTGGTGGTGATAAAGGGGACCTCACACCTCACACAACACCTCCTAGTTGGTAACCTGGCTGGCCAAGGTTCTACTCAACTCTCAGTCTGACATCAGCTCTGTGACTTTAGTTTAGTGCCCTACTTCCTTGCATTATAACATACAAATCACAGAGCATAATTCTGTTTAAATAAAGTGTCTCCACTCCCACTCCCTATGCTCCTCCTCCTCAAAGTATATTCAACTATTCTCTATTCTGTCCCAGAAATGCAAATCCGACCCTTTAAGAAATATAACATAGAAGAAGACCCATACCCAATCTGCTTTTCTTCTTACCTTTGGCAAAGTTAATATAAGAAACAGTCCATGGCAGCAAATTAGGCCATTACTTAATGGCCTGGAATTCCAATTAAGGGAAGGATCTTTATGAGGCTGCCTGACAGTGGGGAGGAGTGTCTGACCTAATCTTGGATCCCAGAAAGGCCACCTTCAAAGAGAAAGCAATTGCCCATCAGATTTGCCGTGGGTGAAAGGAAGCCATAAACTACAGGGAGACTGGGCTCGTTAAAATGGTAATGCTCCTGTCTCCACCATGAAAGCACTCCCTGGACACCTCCAGAAATGAAATTTGGAACAATCAGAGAACCAAGCATTTCCTCCCCTCATCCAATTTAATTATTGTTACTTTATGTATTGATGCACAACAAGGCCCATTAAATGTGGACTCATCACTCCTGAGTATGTGCCATTCTTGCCAGACACCTGCAGGAAAACAAAAGACCTACAATCTCAACTATAGATTGTCAGATTGGGATGTCAGGGAATAATTAACAGATCTCATTCTCACTGACACCATCTTATAATTCATTTGAAATTCCCTGAAGCATTTAGCCACCTCAAGAAAACCATACAATGTGTACTTGGGGGATGGAGGGAATACAATGTGTGGTCAGGGGTGGTGTATAGGACATGGAGTCAGGACTAAAAACAAAGCAGCGAATCAGACAATAAACCTATAACAAAGAACTTGTAACATCTAAATTCATCTTATTCCCACACACACACACACACACACAATTACCCATCATCTAATCAATATCCAAAGCCAGAATTGTGGTAGTTATCCTTCACTTCTTCAAACCTTTCACTCATTCATTCACTCAACAAGGATTTACTGATTCTGTGTGACGTGCCTGGCACTGTGCTAAGCACTAAGGGTACAGCAGCAAACCCTCTCTCATCTGTTCTGTGTGCAGATCTCATTGATACCTGTCTCAGACTGGATTCTCTAGACTCAGATTCTTAGGTAAGGAATTGCAAGTAGAAATTGTATTAGTGAGAACTCTCCGAAGATATACCTGCAAGAAGGGAGAATGACAGGTCTGGGCAGAGAAAGAAGTTGAAACTGAAGCCTCAGCTGGTCCTACACGGGGCTCTAGAGTTCAGATAGCCCTTCAATGTTGTCCCAAGTTGAGATCTTTGTATTCCCAAATCAGCCAATCACTGGCCTTAAGTGGATTCTTAGAAAGGGGTATAACCTTGGGCAAGGCAGTTCCCTGTCACTGAGGGTAATTCCCAGAAGATGCAGCTGGGAGCCATGCACACCAGACATTTCCAACAGCTGCACTGGCCTACAGAGGTGATCTGGTGGAGCACCACAGTACCCTTTGCAATACCCCCTCCTGCACTCCCCCAACCAACCTGAACATGGTCACAGTTGGTCTTTAGAATATCTTGTCTCAGAGTCTTCTCACTCTTCTTTCCCTTTATATTGGTCCCCTCCTCTAGTGACCTTCTAGTTTGTCACTTGAGGTACCCTAAATACCTAAATTATCTTTGGGATAACAGATGAGCCCCCAGTTGGAGACTCTGGATGTCTTTACACACATTAAGGTAAGACTTAAAAATCTCAACCAGATGATTTTTCCTATTCTCATTTCAATGATATTTACAATTTTTCACATAATTACATTCTGGATCATTTGGATTTCCATTTTAAAACCAAGTACTATCCTGAAATTTTAGTGCCCTCATTAGCATTTGCTACCAATTACATTGGCTCCAGGTAATTTCCCCAGACTAATGAGGGAAAGTCCAGAGACAAACCCTGGATAAATGATGCCTTGGGCCAAATGCAGGATGAAGTACTTCACATCGCTGCCCAAATTAAGGTTTCATCATGTTTAAATAGAGAAAAATGGTCACTGAGTCATTTCTGACACACAATACAAGTAGGTCAAACTCAAAACACTCTACCCAATAGCAGTACCATTGTCACGTTGAGAGCAGCAATTTTGCTTCCCCAAAACAACTTGATCTGACACACCAAATTAATTTTTTATTTGATCTGTCTGGTTTGCAGTTTTATTTGAATACAATTTATAAATTTGCTTTGGTTTCATAGTTACATAAGAGCTATAAATATAATGAGCCTAAGCCTGGTTTTATAGTTGTATATATTTAGGTAAAATTACAATGAAATCATTTAAGTCAACACCAGATTTTGAGAATTTTTTACGAAAAGATAAAGTTGGACTGTGTCATAAATTACTCAAGTACAAAACATGAATCTAAACTCCTTCACTCGGCCTCTGTCGGTCCTGGTAGTGAGGTCCCAGCTTCTCTGGTCAACCTCCCCTTCCTCACACTGCTTCCAGCTGACAGAAGGGTAAGAACATTGTTCTGTAATATCTGAACTGACTTTTGTCACTTCTACCTTCCAGGGGGAAAGGGATCTGCATTATCTGTAAAAGAAGGAGCTGGACTTTTGCTTTATACCATCTCATTTAACAAAAGCTAAAGATGGAAAGACAATGGAGAGATCAAAAATTCAAAGCTCCTCCTATGGTTTTCTGAGTTTTTACAGGGTGAATTCCAGAGCATGTGGCCCATTTGGTTGAGCTCAGTTAAGATGTGTTTCTATAACGGGTTTCTTACCCAAGGGGAGAGTTGATACTACAGTAACTCTAGAATAGGCAGAATTAGACCCGATAATAATCTGGAAGTTGAGATTTTAAAATGTCCAAGGAGGGTGGCCAATAAGGCCAATGCAAGATGTGTAGGTGGAACAGACACCCTTAATCCCCAAGGTCCTCTCAATGTTGCAGGCACAATGGGAAGGAAAAAAAATTAACTAGTACATAGGACAACAAGGAAGCTTGTTTCTGCTCAGACTCAGGATGAAAAAGTCTCCTGTTAGGTATCAAAACTGCAGAGCTTGTGTTTTACACAATCTGAGGAGCCCCATTTTTCACTATCTACCTTGGCTATTTTAAGTTCCACATATAAGTGATACCATAGGTGTTTATCATAGGTGTTTGTCTTTGTCTCACTTATCTCACAGTGTCCTCAAGTTCATCCATGTTGCAAATGGCAGAATTGCCATCTTTCTCATGGCTAAATAGTATTCCATGGTGTATATATAGATCACATCTTCTTTATCTATTCTTCTGTTGAAGAGCACTTATGTGTTTCCATATCTTGGCTATGGTGATAATGCTGTAATGAATATGAAAGCACAGATATCTCTTCAGGATCATGTTTTCATTTCCTTTGGATATATACCCAAAAATGAGATTTCTGGATCATATGGTAATTCTACTTTTAATTTTTAGAGGCACTTCCATATTGTTTTCCATCGTGACTACAAAGGTTACCTTTTCTCCACACGCTTGCCAGCATTTGTTTTCTCTTATCTTTTTGGCAATAGCCTCATAACAGGCTATTTCACTGTGGTTTAAATTTGTATTTCCCTGATGATCAGTGATGTTGAGCATCTTCTCATGTACCTGGTGACCTATGTCTTTTTTTGGAAAAATGTTTATTCAGTTCTGCCCATTTTATAATTGTGCTTCTTCTCTATGTTTTCCTATTGAATTGTATGAGTTTCTTCTATATTTTAGATATTAACTCCTCATCAGAAGATACATGATTTACAAATATTTTCTCCCATTCTGTAGGTTGTCTTTTCATCTCGTTGATTGGATTTTTTGTTGTGCAGCAAGGGGGGATTGTTTTGTTTTGTTTTGTTTTTTAGTTGGATGCAACCTACTTATTTTTTTTAAAGATTTATCCATTTATTCCAGAGAGAGAGAGTGGGGAGGAAGGCTGGCCAGAGGGAGAGAGTCCCAAGCAGAGTCTGTGCTGAGTACAGAGCCTGACAAAGGGCTCAATCTCATGACCCCAAGATCACTACCTGAGCCAAAACCAAGAGTCAGATATTCAACCAATTGTGTTATCCAGGCACCCCTGATGCAGTCCCCCTTATTTATTTTGCTTTTGTTGCTTGTGCATTTGGTGTCACAGTCAAACACTCATTCACAAGGCCAACATCAAGGACGTTTTTCCCTTATGTTTTCTTCTAGGACTTTCATGGTTTCAGGTCTCATGTTTAAGTCTTTAATCCATTTCAAGTTAATTTTTGTGAGGTACTTAGAGAGGGATCCAATTTCATTCTTTTGCATATACAATTTTCTCAACACCATTTATTGAGGATACTATCCTTCCTCTATTGTGTATTCTTGACTCCTTTGTCAAATATTAATTGACCAGGAATGCATGGATTTATTTCTAGTCTTTCAATGTTGTCCAATGTTGCATTGGACTATGTTTCTATTTTTATGCCAGTACTATACTGTTTTGGTTACTATAGCTTCATAGTATAGTTTGAAATCAGGAATATTAATCCTCCAGCTTTGTTCTTTATCAGGATTGCTTTGGCTATTTTGGGGTCTTTTGACTTTCCACATGAAATTTTAAGATTGTTCTTTCTATTTTTGTGAAAAACACCATTGGAATTTTGATAGTTATTGGTTACATTGACTCTGTAGAGACTTAGGATAGTGTAGACATAAAGCGATATTAATTCTTCCAATACATGAACACAGTATATATTTCCACTTATTTGTGTCTTGTTCAATTTCTTTTATCAGTGTCATACTTGTTAGTATACAGGTATTTTACCTCTTCAATTAAATTTTTTTCCAGGTATTTGTTTTTGATGTTTAGTGTGAGTGTGAATGGGATTGTTTTCATTATTTCTTTTTTGGATGTTTTGTTGTTAGTGTATAGAAATGGAACTGATATCTGTATGTTGATTTTATATCCTGCAACTTTACTAAATTTATGGACTGATCCTAACAGTTTTTTGGTGAAGTCTTTAGGATTTTTCATATATAAAGTCATGTCATCTGCAAAGAAAGACAATTTTACTTCTTCCTTTCTGATATAGATGCCTTTTTTTCTTTTTCTTGCTTGATTACTCTGGCTAGAACTTCCAATGTTATGTTGAATAGGAGTGGTGAGAGTGGGCACCTTTGTCTGATCTTAGAGAAAAAGTTTCCAAGTTTTCACCATTGAGAATGATGTTAGCTTTGGCCTGTCATGTCTGGCCTTTATTATGTTGATGTGTGTTCCTTCCATACCCAATTCAGTGAGAGTTTTTATCATGAAAGTATGTTGCACTTTGCCAATGCATTTATTGAGATGATCTTGTGATTTTTATCTTTCATCCTATTAATGTGGCATAGCACATTTATTGTTTGTATACGTTGAAACACCCTTGCATCCTAGGGATCAATCCCACTTGATCATGGTGTATTACTCTTTTTTTTCCAATTACTTTTATTTTATTTTTTTCAGTGTTCCAAGATTCATTTCATTGAATCACACCCAGTGCTCCATGCAATACGTGCCCTCCTCAATACCCACCAACAGACTCACCCAACCCCCCACCCTCCTCCCCTTTAAAACCTTCAGTTTGTTGCTCAAAGTCCACAGTCTCTCATGGTTCATCTCTCCCTCCAATTTCCCCCAATTCACCCCTCCTTTCCTTCTCACAATGTCCTCCATGTTTTTCCTTATGCTCCATATGTAAGCGAGACCATATGATAATTGAATCTCTCTGCTTGACTTATTTCACTCAGCATAATCACTTCCAGTCCCATCCATGTTGATACAAAAGTTGGGTATTCATCCTTTCTGATGGAGGTATAATATTCCGTTGTATATATGGACCATATCTTCTTTATCCATTCATATGTTGAAGGGCATCTTGGCTCTCTCCACAGTTTGGCAATTTTGGCCATTGCCGCTATGAATATTGGTGTACACGTGGTCCTTCTTTGTACTGCATCTGCATCTTTGGGGTAAATACCAAGTATTGCAATTGCAGGGTCATAGGGTAGCTCTATTTTTAATTTCTTGAGGAATCCCCCACACTGTTTTCCAAACTAGTGTATTACCCTTTTAATGTTCTGTTGATTCTGATTTGCTAATTTTTCTTGAGAATTCTTACAACTATATTCATTGGGGATTTGCTATAATTTTCTTTTCTTGTTCTGTCTTTGTCTGGTTGGATATCAGAGTTACACTGGCCTTATAAAATGAGTATGGGAATCTTCTCCCCTCTCCAATTTTTTGGAAGACTTTGGGAAGAATTGCCATCAATTCTTCAAATGTTTGGTAAAATTCACTAGTGAAACTATCTTCTTGGGAGATTTTTTATTAAAAATTAAATCTCTGGGGCATCTCGGGGGCTCAGTCAGTTAAATGGCTGCCTTTGGCTCAGGTCATGATCCAGGGCCTGGGATGGAGCTCCACATTGGGCTCCCTGCTCATCAGGGAGCTTTCTTCTCCCTCTCACTCTGCCTGCCACTCTCCCTAGTTGTGCTCCCTCTCTGTGTCAAACAAATAAATAAAATCTTTTTAAAAAATAAAATAACAAAAATTCTATCTCCTTATCCGTTATTGATATGTATAAATATTCTATTTCTTCATGATTCAGTCATGGCGGGTTGTATGTTTCTGGAAACATCCATTTTTTTCTAGGTTGTCCAATTTGGTGATATATAATTATTCATAGTCATCTCTTATGTTCCTCTGTATTTCTGTGATATCAGTTTTAATGGCCACTTTTTCTTCTATAATTTTATTTGATTTATTTGGGTCCTCTTTCCTTTTTTCTTGGTTAGTCTAGCTAAAGGTTTGTCAATTATGTTTATCTTTTCAAAGAACTATAAGTTTTGTTGTTCTTTTCTATTGTTTTCTTAACCTCTATTTTTTTTTATTTCTGCTTTAATCTTTATTATTTCCTTCACCTGCTAACTAAAGGTTTTGTTCTTCTTTCTCTAGTTTCTTGAATTATAAAATTAATTTGTTTACTTGAGATCTTTCTTTTTTGAAATTTAGTGCTATAAACTTCCCACTTAGAACTACCTATTAATTATTTTAGTGTCCCTTTTCACTACCAAAAGTATCTCTGCTTGGATGACAAATTATGTAGTCATCTTAATGACAAGGAATGAAGAAGAATATTATATATCAAAAGAACATTTCACAAGGGGAACTTAACCCCAAAATAGTATGTACCTAACAATATAGCCTCAACATACAGAAATAAAATGATTACAAGGACAACTGAATAAATATAGTCAGGTTGAAGACTTTTATATGCCTCTCCTGGTAACTTATAGATTAAGCAGACTGAAAATTAACAAAAATAAATAAGTTTTAAACTAAACAATCAACAAACTTAATATAATATACATATATAGAACTTTACATCTAATAATTATAGGATAGACATGCATTTGAAACACACATGAAACATTTATAAAAATTGATAACAACTAAGTCATAAAGCAAACCTTAACAAGTACCAATCACTATGTTACAAATGGCTTTTAACAACAGCACAATAAAACTAGAAAACATAATCAAAGATGGAAAAAAAGGCTTCTGGGAATTTAAAAACATGCTAATAAATACACTAGTAATACATGTGATACAAGAACTCATAATGGAAATTATAAAATATTTAGAAATGAACAAAAGTGAAAATATTACATATCTAAATTAATGTTTGGTAACTAAAGCAACAGGTAGAGATAAATTCATAGCCATGAATGCATCTTTTCAAAAGACAGGTGCCATCACTGACATCTGAGTTACACTTATATACAGAGTCCTTCCACATTTCATTCAAATTTCCTGTTTGCTATGTGCCTCTCCCACCAAAGAACTTGAGATCCAAAATTTTTCTTTTTATATGAGTTTTCCAATACATAATAGTTGCTAACACATAGTTGGCACTCAATTTATATTTGTTAATGAAATAATAATATTCAAAGAAAAACAAATACTGAAAGACAACAAACTCTAGCAAATAATTTATGATAATAAGTATATTATCAATATGCAGGAAATCCTCAATAGAAGCAATACCACTCCATTAATCTAACCAGACCCAGTGTGCAAGCAGAAGGCAACTTTCTTCTTTTCCCCATTCTTCCTTTAAAGTCACTTAATGCTGAGTTGTTCCTCTACAATGGGGTGGAAAATATGCCAAATGGCTGACTGATGTTCAAAAACAACTCTTTCTCACTTAGAGTCTTGGGGTTCTTTTATGGATTTCAAGGAAATTTCCCCCATGTGGATACTTGATTGTATCCATTTAGTGTACTTAGTTTAGGCAATGGCCCTTTTGCTCCCAGTTGCTTGCAACTCCTTCTTTCTCCCCTGGGCACCACACAGTCTGCCCACACCTTACCAGTGGTTCCATAACCCATCGACCCTCTTGAGCGAATTACAAAATTTCATCCCAAGTCAAGGCACCTTTGATTACCATTGACATTGGTGGAAAGGTCACTCGTTCCCAATACCACCATCTTTCTTCATTCCAATATCATGTAGTCTGGTCCACTGACCTCTATTCTGGGGAACATTTAGGCATGAGTCAGCCCCTAGTCTTCTAGGGTCCCTAACCTCCAGAGAACACATATCAAAGTTCCAAGGGGTTTCCTTAAATAACTTGTCACTATACATAACCGTATCATCCTCTCCTTTTCCCCTATGAGTATGTAAGTGAGAAAATACCAAAGCATACCATTGTCCTTCTTCAAAGATATTCTCTCACTCAACTTTCAAACTCAATCATGTTTTATTCTTTTTTTTCCCAAATATGTTTAATTTTTCAGTGTTAGAAGATTGATTGTTCATGCACCAAACCCAGTGCTCCATGCAATATGTGCCCTTCTCAATACCCACCACCAGGCTTGCCTACCCCTCCACCCCCTCCCCTCCAAAACCCTCAGTTTGTTGCTCAGAGTCCACAGTCTCTCCTGGTTCATCACCCCCTCCGATTTCCCCCCATTCATCCTTCCCTTCCTTCTCACATTGCCCTCCATGATTTTCTTTATACTCCACACGTAAGTGAGACCATAAGATAATTGACTCTTTCCGCTTGACTTATTTCACTCCGCATAATCTCTTCTAGTCCTGTCCATGTTGATATAAAAGTTGGATATTCATCCTTTCTGTTGGAGGCATAATACTCCATTGTATAGATGTACCACATCTTCCTTATCCATTCATCTGTTGAAGCACACTGAGATACCACCTTACACTAGTTAGAATGGCCAAAATCATGTTTTATTCTTAAACTGAGGGCTGATTAAGGGGAACAACACAGGTTCCCAATTACCTCTTTGAAACCCTGCATAGGTGGTCTAGCACCTCATTTTAGAAAGTAGGTGTAACATCTATTACTTGTAATTAGATTTTTGCAGGCTCTACTGAAACCAAGATAGAAAGAGTCCTATTTTAACACAGTTAACAGAAGTGTAAATTCTACAAAACCTGTGTATAAATTGAGTAACAGAAGGCTGTCCTCTATAATTAAATAGATGATTTCAGAAGGCTTAAGATTCCTTTTTCTAACTTAAGATGAGAATTCTGTTTCTATGAGGACATGAGACCCTGCCATGAACAATCAGCATAAGGACTCTATCAGATCATCTGGAAAGAAAAAACTATACTAAAATGATGATGGTGTGATAGAAGGAAAGGGAATCATTTGAGCAGAAGGTAATTTCCTGCTAGGTTGAGAAAGAGGCGACAAGTATGGCATATAAGCAACAAGAGTTCAACATACAAACAGCACTTCTACACACAAAGTGCCTTCTAATGATGCACAAAACAGAGTAGAAGGGGATTTATGGCTGAATATGGGATGACAGAAAGCAAAATAGACTTGGAGAAGTATGTGCACAACAGCCCTAATGAAATGAGTCTGAACAACAGATGTTCCTCTATACAATAAATAAAATAAAGAAATTGAACTTTATGTGATCTCTAGCACACAACTACACCCATTGGGATAAACAAGACCCTTGACTTTCCTAGAATATTCATCTGCGCTGCAAACATGCTCATTAATGTAAACTTTTCACAGTTCCTAGGGAGCATTCAAGTTCGGGATTTTGGGGGGAGATAAATTTCTATGTGGTCAGGGTCAAAATTTCAGAGCTTTGTAACAGGATCAAAGGACATTTAACTTTATTTGTCCTGTTTATAATTGCTGTTTTGGTCTGTTAATGTTATAAGGAGTAATTCACTTTCAGTAGAAGATACTGTTGTTCCCCCATTTCTTTGTGTTTCTAAGAAGATATAAGCATCTTACTGAATTTGAATGTGAGCCCTTTATCAAAGAATCAAATAAGCTAGAAGGAAACTGAAAATTGAAGCCTAATTCCCATCATTCTGTAATCACACTATCATTTTATAAGTCACAGGGCAAGTGGTAGAATGTTTGCTTACAAAGTATTTTCTGAAAAGAGGGACGTGCTTCAGACACTCCATCTCCACATGTTTCCATGATGACAACAGCAATAGAAGGGAAGATGAAGAGTCATACTCAGGCTCTGGGAATGTGTGCCTGTAAGTGGCACATGTCCCCTCACCTTCATTGGCCAAAACAAGTCACACATCTATGCCAACCTCAAAGGGATTGGGGAAGTTCCATTTTACCATGTGCCCTTCCTTGTGGGCCCTCCACAATGAAGGGAATGTGGAGTGTCTCTTATTATTCTCAAGTGTAGCAGTAAATCCTGCTGGCAGAAGCACTCAAAGTCTTTTCCAGCCTTGGTTCAACAGTGTCTCCTTATCTGAAGTTCTCGATCCAGTCTCTTAAGCCCAATTCTTGGGGACTCTACTGCCTTAAGACAAGAAAGGTTTTGTAAACTCCCTCTCACCCAACCCATTACTAAAGCTGTCCCACTGTACAGAAGAGGTGGTATAATTCTAAGGCATCCCCAGGTGAGGCTCCAGTCATCCAAAAGCAATCCCATTAGCAGCAACACCCATAGCTGGAGATAAGCAAATCAAACTGGTAAGGTGGAACCAAGGGTATCTGGAGAGGACACCATCATTGTTTGTTGTGTCTTAAAAATAAGACTACACACAGAGAGACCATAACATTATCCTTCCCCTCCAGAGATATACCAAGATGAGCAGGTGACCTAGCTGTGGCTATGTGTGTGTGCAACAGCTTCACTCTCCCATAAAAACAAGCTCAATAAGTATGTTCATTATTAAGAGAGTCACTGATTTAAAATCATTGTGTCAAATTAATTCTCCTCTCTGCTCTTCTTCATGCCCAGATAACTTCATGCCCATACACCTGGATAAGGTCATTCTGACCCTGATATTCCATCCTAATTGTTAAGATGACAGGAGAGGGCTTTAGATGGGAAATGCAGTGAAAAGTGGGATGAATTTTGCCTTTGGGCAGCCACAAAGGATTAGTTTCCATCACAGGGCTGTGCTAAGGGATGATATTTTGAGAAAATGCCTTGAATTGATACCTCAAATGGCTTCTTTCGAAGGGATGATTTATACATCACAAGACAAAGAGGATTTATATTAAAGAAAATGGATTCCTTTTCTGAACTGTTTTGAGGAAGATGGATAGCTTCCTGTAAACTGCAGTTCCGTATCTGTGAGCTGAGAGTTTCCAGAAAATTTCTAAGGTACTGCTGCCTCTGGGACCCACTACATTGTCCTTGCTACCACCCACACTCTGTGTGTGTGTGTGTGTGTGTGTGTGTGTGTGTGTGTGTGTGTGTCTGTGTGTAAAAGAGGCCATAGAAACAGTTACCTGATCAGACTGCCTTCTACTAGACAATTCTCCAGAGAAAAATTCCTATTAACCAAACCATATATGCCTAGAAGTTGATGCAATGATCAAACAAAAAAATGTCTAACTTATTGAATAGTAGTAGTAGTAGTAGTTTCATTGTTGTTGTTAAATATTTGCTCACAAAATTCTTTCTACAAGAGCACTGCTCTCGCCTACTAAAAATCTCACTATTATAATAGTCATTCTGCATAATTTAGCTAGCTCGGATGGATTCACACATAATTTTAATACCAGCTTTCATGTATATGTAATGAAGGAGCATCCAGAAGGGTCTAAGATGTCAAAATGTGAGTAAGGGAAAGGCTCATCATTGCTTGTAGGATCTCAGATGTCTAATCGCTGACGTGGTTGAAGGGTCAGAGAAAAGACAAATGAGATCATAGAGTCAGTGATAAAATTTCCCTGAGGAACTAGAACAACTGCCACTGAGCAATCTAGAAAAGCATCTGAGGGGTTCTGGAAGCCATAACACTAGCCTTCAGAAACGAAGAACTCCAACTTCCTTTCACTGAGGAACCAACCACTGAGTCATCTATCTCATTTAAGCCTTACAGCAGCTCTCATCCAGTGTGTCCTGGTAAGCCAGGTCAGGAGAGGGAAAAAGTGCTCTGATTTATGATGTTTGCTTACTTCTGTGATGTCAAAACTCTCACTGTGGCCAATTAGAAGCTACCTGTATGATGTCATCAAACAGCGAGAAGAGACACACATGATCAGCAATCACAAACTAAGACAAGCTAGTTCAAAATGAGCACAGTAAGAAGCATAAGAAGATCGAAGGTTGCACCAACTGAATGCAAGTTGGTGCAGCCACTTTGGAAAACAGTGTGCCAACTCCTCAAGAAATTAAAAATAGAGCTACCCTATGATCCTGCAATTGCACTACTAGGTATTTACCCCAAAGAAGCAGATGTAGTACAAAGAAGGGACACATGTACCCCAATGTTCATAGCAGCAATGGCCACAATTGCCAAACTGTGGAAAGAACCAAAATGCCCTTCAACAGATGAATGGATAAGGAAGATGTGGTACATCTATACAATGGAATATTATGCCTCCATCAGAAAGGATGAATATCCAACTTTTATATCAACATGGACGGGACTGGAAGCAATTATGCTGAGTGAAATAAGTCAAGTGGAGAGAGTCAATTATCTTACGGTCTCATTTACATGTGCAGCATAAGGAAAATCATGGAGGGCATTGTGAGAAGGAAGGGAAGGGTGAATGGGGGGAAATTGGAGGGGGCAATGAACCATGAGAGACTGTGGACTCTGAGCAACAAACTGAGGGGGGTGGGGGGTTGGGCGAGCCTGGTGGTGGGTATTGAGAAGGGCACGTATTGCATGGAGCACTGGGTGTGGTGCATGAACAATCAATCTTGTAACACTGAAAAAATAAAATAAACATATTTGGGGCGAAAAAAAAGAAGATCGAAGGTTGGACTGACAATCTTCTAGCATGTGCAGATATCTGCTTCTGCCTTTATTTCTTCCACCTGCTGATAAATGATCACCAAAAAGAAACACTTTCAATCACTTGCCATGAGTACAGAAAAGTTGCATCATTACAAGTGTGAAGCTTTTTAATACACTAGCCCATCTTTGCCCCACAAAGAAAAAGTTCCCTGAGACCTAGGGTTATATGCTGTTCAGTTCTGTGAAACTCAAGTGCCTAGTGCCATGCTTTGCCTGTGGTAGTGACCCATCAATGGTTCCTGAGGGAATGGTTTAGTGACCATTCTGAATGCCCGCCTACCAAAAATTGTTATCCAACCTAAATCCAGACATCCCAGACCAGATTATTTTTTTTTCCAAAGTTATATAAGAAGTTAAAGACCTCGAAATTTGGAAGGGACAGTAAATCATCAAACTCTGTTGAACATAGCCTTCTATCCAGGAAGTAATCTTCTACAGTCCCACTAATAAGGGGTTACCCAGTCTCTAAGGGAATATATCCAATGACAAGTAACTCACAGCTAAAATCTTTGCAACTCATTAGTCATAGCTACCCACTGTAGTTCAATGCTATGGATTGCAATGTGCTAAGAGCTCAAACAATGAAGGTGCAATCACCAAGGACACCTACAAAAACAAATATCTCTCAATATGCTTTTGTAGGCTCATCCTTCCATCATTCCAAACAACATCCCTGTCATTCATACTGAGAGGTGAGCATTTATGCTGATAGGGATTGAGGGGAGCAGAGAATGAACTAAAAAAAAAAAAAGGAGAGAGAGATGTGCTCGGTAAAATTTTGTTCCCTGCTACATAAAAATCAATTGTGTATCTTATGGTCTCACTTACGTGTGGAGTATAAAGAAAATCATGGAGGGCATCGTGAGAAGGAGGGGAGGGGTGAATGGAGGGAAATCGGAGGGGGTGATGAACCAGGAGAGACTGTGGACTCTGAGCAACAAACTGAGGGTTTTGGAGGGGAGGGGTTGGGGGTGTGGGTGAGCCTGGTGGTGGGTATCGAGAGGGACACGTAATGCATGGAGGACTGGGTGTGGTGCATGAACAATCAATCTTGTAACACTGAAAGATTAAAATAAACAAATTTGGGGAGAAAAAAAAAAAAGATGGGCCCAAGATGGAGTCACTTATGCTAGGGCACATCACCAAACCAGGATTTAGTACCTAATCTAACTGCAGCTTTGACCTCCTCCAGCAATGGAGTCTTAACTGGTCATTCAGGAATTTTCTGGTCAGGACCAATGAAGTAATCCATCCTGTGGCCAGACTCCAAACCCCAAAGGTTGATGAGGTAATCTACATAATAAAACCCTCTGCCCTACCCCTAAGGGAAGGTGACACTGCTTTAAACAATCCATTCCCTTTGCTAATAACTCTTGCCCCACCCTCCTTATAAAAACCTTTCATTTTGTAAACCTTTTCTTCTGTCTAAAAAAATTTTAAAAATAAATAAATAAATAAACTCAAAAAAAATCAATTGTGTTTCTATATACTAACAATGAACAAAGAAGAAAATTGATAAAATGATATCATTTATAATAGTACCAAAATGATACTAGGAATGATACTTAGGAATAAATTTAATAAAGAAGCCAAAAGACTTGTGCACTGGAAAACACAAAACACTGCTGAAAGAAATTAAAGAAGACATAAATAAGTGGAAAAAATCACATGTTTATGATACAGAAGATTGAATATCATTAGGATGTCAATACTACCCAGAGCAATCCACAGATTCAATGCAACCCCTATCAAATCCCAATTACATCTTTTGCAAAAACAGAAAACTCCTTCCAAAATCCATATGGAATCTCAAGGGAACCTGAATATCTAAAACAATCTTGAAAAACAAGAATATCAAAATAAATAAGCTCTAGAGATCTGCTGTACACATTGCACCTATAGTCAACAATAATATATTGGACATTTAAAAATTTGTTAAAAGGGTAGATCTCATGTTCAATGTTCCTTCCACAATAAAGAAGGAGGAGGAGGGAAAAAACAACAACAGAGTTGGAGATCTCATACTTCCTAATTTCAAAACTTACTACAAAGCTACAGTAATTCAAACAATATGATCCTGACATAAAAACAGACAGAGACCAATGCAATAGAATAGAGGGCCCTGAAATAAACTCTTATATATATGTTCAAATGACTTTCGACAAAAGCGACAAGATCATTCAATGGGGAAAGGGCAGTCTTTTCAATCAGTGGGGAACACAGGATGTCCATATGTAAAAGAATTAAATTAGGGGCACCTGGGTATCTCAGTTGGTAAAGCACCAACACTTGATTTTGATTCAGGTTATGATTTAAGGGTCCTGAGTTCCAGCCCCATGTTGGGCACACCACGTTGGGCTCCACTCTCACCATGGAGTCTGCTTGAGATTCCCTATCCCTCTCCCCCTGCCCCTCCCCCACCCAACACTCACATGTGCACTCCCTTTCTCTCTCTCTCTAAAATAAATAAATAAATAAAATCTATTTTTAAAAAAGAATTAAGGGGCGCCTGATTGGCACAGTCAGTTAAGCACCCAACTCTTGCTTTTGGCTCAGGTCATGATTTATGATCTCAGGGTCATGAGATCACACCCCACAAGGACCTCTGTGCTCAGCATGGAATCTGCTTGAGATTCTCTCTCTCCCTCTGCCCCTCCCACTCACATCTCCCTCTCAAATAAATAAATCTTTTTTAAAAAAATTAAAAATAGAGGAAGGAGTAAGATGGCAGAGGAGTAGGAGACCTAATATCATCAGGTCCTAGGAGTTCAGCTAGATAATTATCAAACCATTCTGAACAGCTACAAACTCAACAGGAGAGAGAAGAGAAGAGCAGCAACTCTAAGAACAGAATATCGACCACTTTCTGGAAGGTAGGACCTGCAAAGTGAATCCAAGGCAATATACAGGAAGATAGACTGCAGGGGGAGGGGCCAGCTCTTGGCAAGTGGTAGAGCAGCTGAGCACAAAATCAGAACTTTTTGAAGTCTGCTCCACTGAGGGACGTCACTCCAGAGGCTAAGTGGGGGGGGGGGGGGGAGAGCCCTTGTGGGACAGTATGGTCTTGGGACCTGCGAGGTCACAGAAAGACTGGGGATGCCTGAGTGTGGCAAAGCTCCCATGTATCTGAGTGGGGAAGCCAGCCTTAGAGACAGAGCCTAGCAGTGAGCTCTCAGCTCTGGGTTACCTTAAACTGTGATCCGAGACATACTCAGGCCACTGCTTTTCAGGCAGGGACCCAACAAGCAGCAGTTCCAGGGAGACTCACCTCCCTCCTCAGGGAGGAGTGGTGCAGGAGCTCACTGCAGGAATATGCTGGGTTTGGACACTCAAAACAAGGCCATGAGCCAGAGATAGAAACACTCGGTCACAGGCTTGGTGAGCTCAGAGTGCAGCTAGAAACCAGGGAGACAGGAGGGATTGACTACTTTTCTCTGAGGGTGTACTGAGGAGAAGGGCCTTGAGCTTTCAGCTTCTATGGGGCTGCTGGAGACTGGGAGGCCACCATTTTCATTCTCCTCCTCCAAAGCTGTACAGAAAGCAGACAAGGAACAAAAGCTTCCGAGAGTGAACCTGAGCAGATTACTTAGCCTGACCCCTGGCAAGGGTGGTGCAATTCTGCCTCGGGCAAAGACATTTGAGAATCACTGCAAGAGGCCCCTCCCACAGAAGATCAGCAAGAACATTCAGTCAAGACCAAGTTCACCAGTCAATGAGAACTGTGGCACTCCAGAGCTAGGGGAAAGCAGCACAGAATTCATGGCTTTTTCCCCCATGATCCTTTAGTCTTTCAAAGTTAAATTTTTTGAATTTTATTTTTTCTTATTCTATTTTTTAATTTTTCCTCTTTCCTATTTTGACTTTTTTAACTATTTTATCTTATCAATACTTTTTTTAAATCTCCTTTAATTTTCATTGTTATAGTCATATTTTATCCCTTCATTTTATTTAACCTTATTTTTTGCATACATATAGGTTTCTTTTTCCTTAAAATTTTGGGATTCAAGAGGCAGGGACTGGTGATGCGGCTTCAAGCCAGGGAAAGCCAAGTAGTGCTGGCCGCCCCCACCAGCCAGAATCCTCCCCGGAGCCTTAAGGGGGACATGGCCTTGCTGACACCTTGGTTTCAGACCTCAAGCCTCTAGATCTGTAAGAGAATAAATGTCTGTTATCTTAAAAAAAAAAAAAAAAAAAGATTTTGGGATGCAATTTCTTCTAATATTTCAAAATATGCCCTAAATCTATCACATGGCTTTGTTCTAATCTCCAGCCTGATCAACTCTTTCCTTTTTTTTTCATTTTTCAACCAACTTCTTATTTTATCAATTCCTTTTTTAGAATTTTTTTGCCAACTTTATTTTTTTAATTTTGTTTTATTTTTTCAGTGTTCCAAGATTCACTAATTTTGCACCACAACCAGTGCTCTGTATGCAATACATGCCCTCCTTAATACTCACAACCAGGGTCACCACACCCTCCACCCCCCTTCCCTCCAAAACCCTCGGTTTGTTTCTCATAGTCCACAGTCTCTCATGCTTTATTTCCCCCTCTGATTTCCCCCAATTCACTTTTCCTTTCCTTCTCCTAATGTCCTCCATGTTTTTCCTTATGCTCCACACATAAGTGAAACCACGTGATAATTGGTTTTCTCTACTTGACTTACTTCACTCAGCATAATCTATTCCAGTCCTATCCACGTTGAAGCCAGCATCTCCCTGATCCCCAAACCAGGCAAAGACCCCATCAAAGGCATCCAAATTGGCAAAGAAGAAGTCGAACTCTCACTCTTTGCAGATGATATGATACTTTGTGTGGAAAACCCAAAAGACTCCACTCCAAGACTGCTAGAACTCATACAGGAATTCAATCAAGTGTCAGGATATAAAATTAATGCACGGAAATCAGTTGCATTCCTATACACCAACAGCAAAACAGAAGAAAGAGAAATTAAGGAGTCAATTCCATTTACAATTGCACCCAAAACCATAAGATACCTAGGAATAAACCTAACCAAAGAGGCAAAGAATCTGTACTCAGAAAACTACAAAGTGCTCATGAAAGAAATTGAGGAAGACACAAAGAAATGGAAAAATGTTCCATGCTCATGGATTGGAAGAACAAATATTGTGAAAATGTCTATGCTACCTAAAGCAATCTATACATTTA
>CM052799.1:55186950-55207663 GCA_028533885.1 Nasua narica | reverse complement strand
GCACCCAAAACCATAAGATACCTAGGAATAAACCTAACCAAAGAGGCAAAGAATCTGTACTCAGAAAACTACAAAGTGCTCATGAAAGAAATTGAGGAAGACACAAAGAAATGGAAAAATGTTCCATGCTCATGGATTGGAAGAACAAATATTGTGAAAATGTCTATGCTACCTAAAGCAATCTATACATTTAATGCAATCCCTATCAAAATACCATTCATTTATTTCAAAGAAATGGAACAAATAATCCTAAAATTTATATGGAACCAGAAAAGACCACGAAGAGCCAGAGGAATGCTGAAAAAGAAAACCAAAGTCAGCGGCATCACAATTCCAGACGTTAAGCTCTATTACAAAACTGTCATCATCAAGACAGTGTGGTACTGGCACAAAAACAGACACATATATGAATGGAACAGAATAGAGAGCCCAGAAATGGAACCTCAACTCTATGGTCAACTAATCTTTGACAAAGCAGGAAAGAATATTCAATGGAAAAAAGACAGTCTCTTCAACAAATGGTGTTGGGAAAACTGGACAGCCACATGCAGACGAATGAAACTGGACCATTTTCTTACACCACACACAAAAATAGACTCAAAATGGATCAAAAACCTCAATGTAAGACAAGACTCCATCAAAATCCTCGAGGAGAACACAGGCAACAAGCTCTTTGACCTCAGCCACAGCAACTTCTTCCTACAAACATCTCCAAAGGCAAGGGAAGCTAGGGCAAAAATGAACCACTGGGACTTCATCAAGATCAAAAGCTTTTGCACATCAAAGGAAACTGTCAACAGAACCAAAAGACAACTGACAGAATGGGAGAAGATATTCGCAAATGACATATCAGAAAAAGGTTTAGTATCCAAAGTCTATAAAGAACTTCTCAAACTCAACACTCAAAGAACAAATAATCCAATCAAGAAATGGGCAGAAGATATGAACAGACATTTCAGTAAAGAGGACATCCAAATGCCAACAGACATGAAAAAATGCTCAACATCACTCGGCATCAGAGAAATACAAGTCAAAACCACAGTGAGATACCACCTCACACCAGTCAGAATGGCTAAAATTAACTAGTCAAGAAATGACAGATGTTGGCGAGGGTGTGAAGAAAGGGGAACCCTCCTACACTGTTGGTGGGAATGCAAGCTGGTACAACCACTCTGGAAAACTGTATGGAGGTTCCTCAAAATGTTGAAAATAGAGCTACCCTATGACCCAGCAATCGCACTACTGGGTATTTACCTCAAGATACAAATGTAGTGGTCCAAAGGGTCACATGCACCCAAATGTTTATAGCAGCAATGTCCACAATAGCCAAACTATGGAAAGAACCTAGATGTCCATCAACAGATGAATGGATAAAGAAGATGTGGTATATATATATACAATGGAATACTATGCAGCCATCAAGAGAAACAGAATCTTGCCATTTGCAATGACGTGGATGGAACTAGAGGGTATTATGCTAAGCGAAATAAGTCAGTCAGAGAAAGACAATTATCACATGATCGCTCTGATATGAAGAATTTGAGAGGCTTGGCAGGGGGTTATGGAAGGGTGGGGAAGAGAACTGAAACAAGATGGGATGGGGAAGAAAACAAACCATAAAACACTCCTAAACTCACGAAACAAACTAAGGGTTGCTGGGAGGTGGGGGGGGGGGGTAGGGATATGGACATTGGGGAGGGTATGTGCTATGGCAAATGCTGTGAAATGTGTAAGCCTGATGATTCACAGACATGTACCCTGGAGCAAATAATATATTATATGTTAATAAAGAATTTAAAAAAATAATAACTTAAAAAATAAAATAAAATAAAAAGCTGGGGTGGCAATCCTTATATCAGATAAATTAGATTTTAAGCCAAAGACTATAATAAGAGATGAGGAAGGACACTATATCATACTTAAAGGGTCTGTCCAATGAGAAGATCTAACAATTTTAAATATCTATGCCTCTAACATGGGAGCGGCCAATTATATAAACCAATTAATAACAAAATCAAAGAAACATATCCACAATAATACAATAATAGGGGACTTTAACACCCCCGTCACTGAAATGGACAATCATCTAAGTAAAAGACCAACAAGGAAATAAAGGCTTTAAATGATACACTGGACCAGATGGACATCACAGATATATTTAGAACATTCCATCCCAAAACAACAGAATACACATTCTTCTCTAGTGCACATGGAACATTCTCCAGAATAAATCACATCCTGGGTCACAAATCAGGTCTCAAGGCAAACCAAAAGATTGGGGTCATTCCCTGCATATTTTCAGACTACAGTGCTTTGAAACTAGAACTCAATCACAGGAGGAAAGTTGGAAAGAACGCAAATACATGGAGGCTAAAGAGCATCCTACTAAAGAATGAAAGGGTCAACCAGGAAATTAAAGAAGAATTTTAAAAATTCATGGAAACAAACAAAAATGAAAACACAACTGTTCAAAATCTTTGGGACACAGCAAAGGTGGCCCTGAGAGCAAAGTTTACAGCAATACAAGCCTTTCTCAAGAAACAGGAAAGGGGATGGGGTCATGGGGGGTAGGGAGGGAAGAAATGAAACAAGATGGGATCAGAGCGGGCAGGGTGGGGGAAGGGAGACAAACCATAAGAGACTCTTAATCTCATGAAACAAACTGAGGGTTACCAGGGAGTAGGGGGTAGGGTTAGGGTGGCTGGTTTATGGACTTGGGGAGGGTATGTGCTATGGTGAGCGCTGTGAAATGTGTAAGCCTGATTATTCACAGACCTGTACCCCCTGAGGCAAATAATACATTATATATGTTAATGATAAATAAATAAATATTTTAAAAATAAAATAAAAAGAATTAAATTAAACCCTTACCTTAGTTGATGGAGGGAGGTGGGTGGGGGTGAGCTAAATAGGTGATGGTTATTAAGGAGGGCACGTGTTATGATGAGCACTGGGTGTTGTATATAAGTGATGAATCACTAGATTCTACTCCTGAAGCCAATGTTACACTCTAAGTTAATTACCTAGATTTTAAATGAAAATTTGGAAGAAAAAAACCAATTAATCCATAAACCCTTACCTTATACCATATATAAAAGTGAATTCAAAATGAAT
This sequence comes from Nasua narica, assembly GCA_028533885.1. Lineage (NCBI taxonomy): Eukaryota > Metazoa > Chordata > Mammalia > Carnivora > Procyonidae > Nasua > Nasua narica. Next base: position 55,204,549 of record CM052799.1, on the reverse strand, counting down.
CAAATACCCAAAAGTAAAAGCTAAAACTATAAAACTTTTAGAAGAAAACAATCCAGGAAAATCTTCGTGGCATTGGATTTGGCAATGATTTATTGAATATGAAACCAAAAGCACAGATATCAAAGAAAAAATAGGTAAGTTGGCCTTCATGAAAATTAAAAGTGTTTATGCATTAAAAGCACTATAATCAAAGTAAACAGGCAACTCACAGAATGGGAGAAAATGCTTTCAAATTATATATCTAATAAGGGATTACTATCCAGAATACATAAAAATCTCCTACACCTAAACAACAAGTGATTTTTAAAATGGAAAGGACTTGAAATAGACATTTCCCCAAAAAAGATATACAAACAGTATGTATAAAAAAGCATATAAAAGGATGCTCAACATAACTAATCATTAGGAAATGTAAACCAAAACCATTATGAGATACTATTTCATTTCCTTTACGATGATTATGACAAAATAATAATAAAATTAAAAAATAAAAAATAAATGCTGACAAGAATGTAGAGAAATTGAAACATTGTGCATTGATGGTATAGCCACGGTGGTAAACAGCATGACAGTTTCTCAAAAAATTTAACATAGACTTGTCATATGATCCAGCAATCCCACTTCTGAGTTTATAGCCCAAAAATTTGAAAGCAGACACTTGACAAATATCCGTATGCCAATATTCAAAGCAGCATTATTCACAATAGCCAAAAGATGGAAATAACCTAAATGTCCAACAATAAATTAATAGATAAAGTGAGGCACATACATACAATGAAATAATTATTCAGCCTTAAAAAGGAAGGGAACTCTGACACATGCTCCAGCATGGATGGACCAAGAGGATATTATGCGAAGTAAAATAAACCAGTCACAAAAATACAAATACTGTCTAATTCCACATATAATAGGTACCCAGTGGAGTCAAATCCATAGAGGCAGAGAGTACAGTAGTAGTTGCCAGGGGCTGGGAAAGAGAGGGCATGGGGAGTTACCATTTTTTAAAGGTTACACAGTTTCAGTCTGGAGTGATGAAAAAGTTCTGGAAATGCATTCACAACAACGTGAATGTACTTACTGCCACTAAATTGTACATTTAAAATGTTCAAAATAATAAATTTCATTTAATGTATATTTCATGTTATGTAAATTTCATGTTATACATATATCTTCATATTATATATATTATGTATGAAATAATCATTAAAAAGTCTGTTTTTTGGAACTGGGCTTGAACTATCCCAAGGCTTCTTCCATAATAGCAAAAAGCATCATAAAGTTAATATGCTTCCCTAAGATTCAATAAGCACCAATCACACATTAAGTACCCAACAAAGATTACTTCTCTCCCCCAACGTGATGTCTTCTCCCTTCTGTTTTATGATAAATAACAGGACAATTGCTAACTCATTTATGTCTGTCATCCCTGCTTATATCAAAATTCAGTGATATTCTACAAAAATTACTTTTCAAAACTCATCACCATTTTGTTTCAAAACTGCAATCTAAGTTCTAAATATGCATCCAAGACCTCTATGAACCTCTTTCTGTGCATTTCTTAGTAAGACTACTAGAAACCTTGAGTGTTGCCCGAGAAAGGGAAACAAGGGATGCATTATCCATCCTATCAAAGGAGCAACGTTAAAAGATAAGGGTGTCTTATGGAACAGCTTTTTTTTTTAATTTTTATTTTATTTTTTCAGTGATCATAGCTTTTTAAGCAGGAAACAATCCATTTCAGATTAAACCAAAAAGGGGACATTTTCTTTTTAGCTTGCAATAATCCTAAAAAAAAAAAAGGTTTTTTAGCTTGTTCTTTTTTAATATCGCTGTCCTTTATTATAATTATTTACAACTTTATTATAACTATTTACAACTATGTTGTAATAGTCACCTGCAAGCATGCTCACAACAATTCTAGCAAAATCTAGTTTAACTAAAGTAACTTTTTAAAAGAAAAATCCAGGGCACCTGGCTGGCTCAGTCCATTAAGTGTCTGCCTTCAGCTCAGATCATGATCCCAGGTTCTGGAATTGCGCCCCATATTGGGCTCTCTGCTCAGTGGGGAGTCTGCTTCTCCTTCTCCCTTTGCCTGCTGCTCCACCTGCTTGTGCTCTCTCTCTATGTCAAATAAATAATCAAAATCTTTAAAAAGAAGATAAAAGAAGAAAAATCTAATCCAACCTAGTATCAAATACTTTGCTAAAATATTCCATTCAGTTAAATTGACTTTTCTTCACCTCTCTCTCATGTGTTACCAAAATTCAAATATATTAGATTTATTTTTCCCTTCATTCACTAACTGTGTAATTCCAACAGGGAGATGCTATCAGGGTTTTTGGCATGATTCTTTGTTTACAGAATCGATTGTTCTTTACTGATGATTCTATTGTCCTTCGTGAGATTTCCTTTATCCTAGTATTTGCTCCATTGTTTTCCAAGAGAATTAAAGTCTTTTCCAGTAGATATTCATTGTCAGTGTTCAATATCTTCCCCATTTTTCAAAAACTTTTATTACATCTACCATGATGGTGGAGTTGATCAGCTCAAACCAAAAAAACTGACACTGATCAGAAATGCACTCAGTGCACCAGTCCATACTGCCTTAACTGTATCCACAGAACTCTGGGGGCAATATTCTGTTATTCTTGTTGTTGTTTTATTTCATTGTTTTATTTTCATTTTCATTCATTTATTTCATTACAATATTTATTGTATTTATTTTCATTGTTTAAAAGCTAATGACTTTTAGGGGAAAGAGTATTCAATAAATGGTACAGACTCCATTTTTTTCTTTCTTCGCACAGCCTAACTGGATGAAGAGAAGTGCTTAGATATTCTAAGACATTCATTTATTTCATATCTTCCATTTTAATATATTTATTCCTTTTCTTAGTTTTCCCTTGAAGAGTGATAGGAAAAAACTTACCAGAATTTGTGGGGTTTTGTGGGGACTTTTTTCAAATTTTTATTTAAATTCTAGTTAGATAACATATAGTGCAATATTGGATTAGGGAGTGGAATTAAGTGGTTCATAACTCACATACAATACTTAGTTTCTATCAGTGTCCTCCTTAATACCCATCAGAATTCTGGTTTTTATAAACTTCGAAATTAGAATGACCTGGGTCCAAATCTCAGGTCTACCACCTACTAGCTGAACAACCTCTGGTAGTTACCTGACATCTCAAAGCATTGATCTCGCCCATAACAGAGGTAGCACCATCATCCCTTCAGGGTTGTTTGACGTTAGAGGAGCTAGCCTATGTAAAAGCCCTTAGAATATAGTAGGTAGTAGGTACTTAACACTTACCTCCTCTTTTTTTTTTTTAAATATTTTTATTTATTTAACACAGAGAGAGAAAGATAGCGACAGAGGGAACACAAGCAGGGGGAGTGGGAGAAAGGAGAAACAGGCTTCCCTCTGAGCAGCGAAGCCCGATGCGGGGCTCGATGCGGGGCTCGATCCCAGCACCCCGGGATCATGACCTGAGCCGAAGGCAGATGCTTAACAGCTGAGCCACCCAGGCGCCCCAACACTTACCTCCTCTTAATCCGAGTCCATCTTTTCCCTCAACTGCACACACCTCCACCTCATCCCCAAATCTTCATTCCAAGGTGGCAAAGAAACCTTCTAGAAATCTCTAGAAAACCTCTATCTAGTCACAATCTCTCCAGTCTGTCTGCCGCCCAAGCAACACCTCAATGAGACCTGAAACCTCCCAAATACCAGGAATTTCTCAGTGACCCCATCCATTGCAGAACATGGCCACAAACTAGAATTGTGAGAAAAGATGGTCCAAGGATTTCCCTAACAAGATCTTTGCCTTGCCTCTCAATTCTTTAGTCCCCTAATTGATTGGTTTGAGTCCTTGAGCCATTATTGTCAAATCATCCTACAAACATGAATCCTATTTATTTGAGTCTTGTTTTTGTTCTGTTTTGTTTTTTCCAGAAAATTCAGAGCCTTGATTCCTTTTTTTTTCCCCCTCATTCTTTATTTTAAAACTTTTGCTTCTTGGGGCACATGGGTGGCTCAGTCAGTTAAGCATCTGACTTGTGATTTTGGGGTGATTTGGTGTGATTTTGTGATTTTGGTTCAAGTCATGATCTTAAGGGTCATGAGATCGAGCCCTGAGTCAGGCTCCATGCTCAGTGGGGAGTCAGCTGAGGATTCTCTCCCTCTGACCCTCCTTCTGTTCTCTCTTTCTCTAAAATAAATAAATCTTTTAAAAAATTATGCTTTTGTTTCTTTCTTTATCCCACTCACCATCAAGAAAATACAAACAAGAATCCATTTTTACCATAATGAATTCTTACCTTTCTGCACTGATCATGGTTTTTTTTGTGTGTGTGTTTTTTTTAAGCTCCAAGATTATTCTTACATTTCCAATGGACTCTTTCCTGTCTTTTTGCAATAAAGTTCAGATGACTTCCCCCAGGACTGATTTTTCTCACTTCTGGAACATACACTTGCTGTCTTTATTGCCTATTATTTATAATCTTCTTCTGCTTTCCTAGGAGATGAGCAACAGAATTACTATGGGAGGCCTTCTGGCCATGAAATGCCTCAAAATATATTCAAAGGGACCTGAGAATTATGATTTGAAGGAGAGATCATGATAGTTACAGTAAAGAACTAATTGAAGAAGGCAGCTCAGCTTGCTAAGTTAGGCAAATGTCACTGGACTAATCTCAGCTTGGAAATAATTATATCTCCATCCCCCAATATCAAAGGAGTACTTATTATGTCTGGACATCCTACTTTGTATGCACTACCTCATTCTAACCTCATAAAAACTTTATGATCAAACTATTATTGCTACATCAATTTTACAGATAAGGAAACTGAAGCTTCAAAAAATAAAACAACTTGCCTAGTGTCACACAGTTAGTGAGTAATGGACCCAGGATTCAAATTCCAGATCAGTCTGACTCCAAAACTCAAGCCCTTAAGCCCAATGCTCTTATGTATCCCCAATTAACCCAAACCTTTTCATAATTACATTCAGGAAAATCATGGAAATCCCCTTAACACTGTATACTAGTAAGTACAAGTCTCTCACTTGTAGAGAAAAATAATAACTTCTCTTTAGTATATTAGGTGCAAGAGTCTACAAAGAAACTTCAGGGATATGAATTACAGACTGCCTTTAGAAGACAGTGTGATCAAGTTATGACATTGAATTCATTTGATGTATCAAAAGTAATGCAAGCATCTAACAGAGGACACTTTAGCAGCAAAATACAGAATTTTCTTTTCATTATTTTCTTAAATGCCCCTTCCAAAAAAAAAAAAAAAGTTGGCTTATGATTCAGACCAAATGAAATGCTACATGACAAATATCATTAATTTTTCTCCAGGCAAAGGAACCTAACTTTTCTGCTGAATACATGATATTTCTTATTCATCTGACACAAGGCAAATATGAAGTCAGGAGGTAATGGCAAGTCTAGAATGTGTGTCTCTTCTCCACTAGGAATTCCTGAGGATGGGAAAAGAAGTTGTAGATAGAGCCACAAACAGCATTGTAGGTCACAATCGGCCAGTTGGGAAATCCTTGCATCAGACTGTCATCAAGGACATGGAAGTGCAAGAATAATATCAACTTCATACCAATCCTTTTCTGTGTCTCTCCAAACCAAGAGTTATATTGGGAAATAGTAGTAAATATAGGACACACATCTCATGGCCCATCTTGCAATAAAGTTACTGCTCTGTAATAAAGGTCCTAAAGCACTCTTCATGGAAAATTTCCTTTTTCTGTCTCTTTTATTTTGTCTTCCTAATCTCAGTGATAACATGTTAGGGAAGGGCCAACTGCACTACTAATAAAAGCATCACTTCTCAGGTGTTTGAATGACTGCTGTTGTGTCCAGGCTTCTGGCGGGTTGACACGGCACAGTTCCAACACAGCCTTGAAAAATAACAATAATGCGATTTAGGTTTAGTGTCATTACACTTGATTAGCTGAGTGAGCTCATGAAAATCCATAATTAACTAGAAAAACAAGAAGACAGATGCCTTTGCCAGGAAATTGAGAGAACCTGGTCTTCTGTTCTTCCTACCTAAGGGCTTGGCAACTGTGCACCCTTTTCATACACAACTGGCAAATAATATCTCCAAATATGTCTCATTTTCTATCTAGTCATTACCACTTTCCATGGAGAGGTGGAAGAAAAGGAAATGCAATTCCTTCAGATGTGTTGAAGTTCATCAGATAAATTAATAAATGCTCTGAAATACACTACCATCAGCCCAGACCCACCCCTCATTCCCACTCTGAAGTTCTCTGGACCCAGTGGTTACTCAGTAGGGGTGATTTTGTCCCCTGACAGGTATTTGACAATGTCTAGAGACATTTCTGATTGTTACAACTAGAGACAGTGCTGCTGGCATCTAATGAGTAGAGGCAAGGAATGTTACTCAACAGCCTACCATGCACAGGACAACCTCCACAACAAAGAAGTTGACCCAAAGACTCAATAGTGCTGATGTCATGTAGACAGAGTCAGCCTGCACCAAAGGCAAGTCCAGAGTGCAAACATCCTCCGACGCAGAGCAACTGAGGCCCCTCAGTGCGGAGTCGGCTCCTCAGGTCCCCAGGTCAGCCCTGAGCGGCACATACTGGCAATCCTGAGACACAGGAAGCACGACTACCTAGCATGTGGTGCCTAGCAGAGGTTCACACAGACTTTGAAAGAGCCATCGTTTTAGAAGAGCTGGCATCAGCTCAAGAAAGCGTGCTTAACATGAGAACCACTCCTTATGATGATATTTGTTAGAGGCTGTGACCTCTCATATTACACTCTGCTCCTCTCCCAGGGAAAGTGACTTTGCATCACATTCTCTCTCCAGCTTCTCATTTTCAGCTTAGGCCCTTAAAGAGTCAGGCAAGGTCAAGAAACCACAGACTGAGTAATGGGAGAATGGATTCCACACATGGATTTTTATACCACTTGTTACAAGTAAGCTTTGAAACCTAGATTTCCCTGGGCACTAAAATATGGTTGCTTATAATCTTTCTGTCTCTCAGGAACAATTTAGAGAAGAAAAGAAAGACTTTCCAAAACATCATATTAATATATTAGGTTGAACAATACAAAATGGCCATTTTTGTCGGACAAAATCGTTTGACTATTGGCACTTTCATTTGGCTCAGCCTAACTATATCAGTCAGGATACTCCAGAGAAACAGATCCAATAGGATATATAGATAGGTAGATAGATATAGAGAAAGAGATTGATTATGAGGTATTGGCTCTTGCAATTACAGAGGCTGTGAAGTCCTATGATCTACCATCTACAAGCTGGAAGCCCAAAAAAGCTGGTGATGTAATTCCAATCTAAGGCCAAAGGCCTGAGAACCAGGTGAGCCAATGGTGTAAATCCTAGCCTGAAGGTCCAAGAACTAGGAACATTGATGGCCAAGGTAAGAAGAGATAGATGTCCCAGCTCAAGGAGAGAGAGTGAATTTACTCTTCCTCCATTTTTTCTCCTATTTGAGCCTTCACCAGATTAGATGATGCCCACCCACACTGGTGAGGGTGATCTGCTTTACTTAGTCTGCCAATTCAAGTGCTAATCTCTTCTGGAAACACCCTCACAAGACACATCCAGGAATAATGTTTTACTAGCTCTGTGGGCATCCCTTGGCCCAGTCAAATTAGCACATAAAATTAACTATCATGCTAACACTAGAGATATTTGGGAAATACCATGGGCTTTTCACATTTTCCTAAACATGCAATCGATCCCATCTGAATTCACAACCACCCTGTGAAAGAGGTATTAATGTCAATGAATATTCTTATTTTATAAATGAGGAAACTGAAGGTGTAGGGAGGTTCAGTAACCAGTCTGATGCAGCAGAGTTTACAAGTGGTAGAACCAGGACTCAAACTTAGAAGTTAAGACTCTAAATTGTTCCCGCCGGCTGCTCAGCCCTAAACAAGAACAACATGCTGCCATCTACTATTTGATGAGACTATTACACTCCGTGCAAGACAAAATTTTACAATTGTGGCTGGGATTAAAGTCAGGGTAAGAGTTGGCTTTATCCTCACCTAAGAACCCTTGTCAAGAGGGAATACAAGTCCAGGCCAGACACGTGTAAGAGCTGCATTAATTCAGAAAGAAAGGAAGCCCAAGATTGGTAAGAAAAGACCTCTGTGACCGGCAAGAGCATCCTCACGTCCTCAGGCCTCACGCTCTCCGCTCTCCTGCCTCTCCAGCCCCCAGATGCACACACAGATCCTTAATGAGCTTGGTGTCAAACAGCAAGCATCATGGGAACAGGGTCCAGGTTTCTGATCAATGTGAGCAATATTGAGCCTTCCCCCAGCCCTACTGGTTGCCCTCCCCGTTCAGCAATTCTGCAGTGTTATTTTTAGTGTGTTAAGTTAATAGAGATCCCTGGAGTGATGTGGAAAGAGGAAAGTCACCAAAGGAGCACTGCTAAATTCATAACCCGAGAGAGCCCTGAAGCTACAGGGTTTCAGGAGGGACACCGTCAGGGAGCTAGAGGAGTAGTGTACCATCGGTTCACATCCCAATTGAGAAATACTGTTTAAGGCTGTTCTGCTTCTGGTGGGAGGAAGGGAGAACAGCACAATTATCCTTCTTTCTCAGTGATAAAATAAATAAGTGATAAAAGAAAATAAAAATAATGATGGGATTCAGAAAAGAGAGATAAGCTGCTAAGTTTATGTTACATTAAAATATATGTTGGGAAATAAAAATCATTCACTTTTAACTGATGTCAAACCTTTGGTTTCATATTTAAATAACCTCTACCCTAACATTCCCTCTGAAAAGCTGTCAGTGTAATTAGAGCTGTAACAAAGGACATACAGACTTACCCAGGAACAAAAGTTATGACAAGCTTGATCAAAATTACCCTATAAATATCACTTTACTGTTTTAACTACCACATTTTAGTTCTAGGGCCATGAAAATGAGTCATATGCTACCAAAACTAAGCAAAGAGTTGAATTTTGATTCATTCTTTTCATGGCAGCTACATATACAGATGTGCCCACTACAAGATTCACCCCCTGATTGATGTATACAAGGTCCTAGTGTACACGGCCCATAAAGGTGAAAGTTATACTAAAAGGGAACTGGAGGGAATAAAAATAGAAACCAAGAAACTTTCCTCCACCTTCTGCCGCTATCCCATGAACGTACAAGGTAAGGCTTCCCCAGCCACAGAGTTGGGACCAGAAGGGGTAACTCTCGACCACAGAGGGTGCTATTGGTGCCACGATCTAACTGTTCAACCTTGTGCAGCATTCTGGCTTTTTATTCCTTGATAACTTCAGAAGGTGACAGCTGTTCGTCAAACTTGGAAACTACACCAAGAAACACAAAGGCAATTTGGGGAGAAAAAAAGGAAGAGAAAGAAAAAAAACCATATAATTACATCTGCCTTCTTGGAACTATAGGTTGACTAATGAATATTTTTCAAGTGACGATTTTTTTCTGTCATTTTTGATGCTGTTTATGGAATGTTACTGTGAAGATTGAAGTTACAAAAGAAAATGTCTTATGAAGGAGAGAAAAATGATATATGTCTATCATAAAACAAAAATGAAGAAAGTATCTATACCATTTACTCGAATTTTCATATAAATATGAATTGTTTTACCTTGATCCTGGACAAGGATGTGGTCACAGATCACTTCTTCTAGAAGTTGGAATCAGAAACTCTGAAATCTGTTCACTGATGCAGGTTTTGATTTTGACTGACTTGCCAGAGGAAAACATGAAGTTTTTATCCTTCTTTATCCAGAGGGTGAACAGGTTAGACTCTCTTTCATAAAAACTTTTGTTTAAAATACTAAATATCAGTAACTAAATTGAGTAAGATTGTTATTAGAAGAAATATTTAGCATTTTCAGGACCACTGATTCAAAAAATTCAGAACATCTAATAGGTCAATCCAGGTAATTTACTTTTAAGCAGCATTTTCCAGATTCGTTTTGATTCTACAGAAACCCACCCACCATCTACTCTCTTCCTTTTTGTTATGTGGAACCTAGAAAGCTAGAGGGAGGAATAGGTCAGCAGAAAATGTCCCAGAATGCCTTCTTCGTGTACATTCAGCCTCCTCATCTCAAGGGGCAGCTGCTGCTCCTACTGGTTACCCTAAGGAACACTGACTGAAGAGGTGGAGAGAATAAGAAGACACAAGGTGATGATGGCACAAGGACATTCTCAGGAGCAGAAAGATCATCAAGGTGACAGAGAAGGGCTTGCCCAATCCGACTCGCAAACTACAGGAGGGTAGATTTGTGATCAACATACCTCTATCAGCTGGAATTACCTTCACATTTTGCCTTTATTATCACAAGGCATCCAGCTGTTTTCCAAGCGTCATCCAGGCTTGCTGTCTATCTGTGTCACAGAGGAATTGCTGGTCTTCACCACCAGTCTGAATACACTATCTGTTTCCATCATTAATTGGCTTTTTGGTCATAATAATGAAAATCAAGCATCAAGTTTTTCTAAGCCAACTCTTATTAATGTCTCATCAGAAGCCATGTGAAAAGCCCTATATCTGATGTGCACTATTTTTATAGCGAGAAATTGGAGGTTTTCATTATCCTTGAGTCCCCAGTGGAGCCTTTGCTCCCACTGAAGCCATCTGAAAAGAGAAAAGGCTTGGTAACTATGAATCTGGGCTTTCCCTAGCTTCTCAGCCTCCACTGTCTTAGCACATCAGTGGACTAACCTATTCTAAAAATCCACCAGCAGAGATTTCAAACCTTCGGGGTTCCATCCATATAATGAAAAGGTCCTTTTTAACAGAGGGCTTGAATTCCCCCAACTGCAACTTAAACTTATTCCCTTTCGTCCTCTCCCAGTTATATACTGAACCAAGAAACCAGGAAACACAAACTGAACTGGCCAAATCATTATCTGACCTTCAGTATTTCATTTTTAAATTTCCGTCTGAGCCTGAAGTCTTAGTGAGGGTTGGGGAGAAGCAAGCACTAGATTAATAAGATTCACAGGGAAATAATGATTACCTAATTTAGCAGTGAAGAGAGAAGGGGAACAACCTTCAAATGTCATCATTGGAGGCAGTGTTGAAATGCCTCCTTTTTCTGACACAATTCTGTCAATTAGCTGAGCAGAGCAATTACCATTCCTTTCTATTTTTTATTTGCAAAGAACCAAAACTTTCTAAGGATGATAAATGACTCCCTGGAAAATTCAATGCTGGCTCTGCTAAATTTGCACTTTCCGTATTGTAAGGGTTTGGGTGGACTTTTTTTCCCCAGTTATTTCTCATAATCAATGAGGCGAGCAGCTAAAAAAAAAAATCTATGTAATTCAGTGATGGGGGGCCTTTCTAGAAACCAGACACACTTAGATCCATCCAAATGACCAGTAAATGAATACATATCTCAGTGTAATTAGTACAGTTGAGGACATTGTTAGCCAAATGATGAAGTAAATTTCATTTTAATTGTTTTGAATCCTATCCCCATTCCCCTAAAAAGAAGAAAAGGAAACGTATTCAGATTATGACCTTTGAGAATTCTGGACTCATTAGCATTTCATATAACACAGCATAGAATTAAAGCAGGAAATAGATCCACAATGTTCCCCTAACTGCAGCATGTACATCATTAATGGCACATAATTAAGGAGGTGTCAGTGTTGGTCCCAGGTCTCAGTTGACAATGGCTCACAAACAGCATTTTCAGTCCAATATAATAGCCAGCTTACACTGGCTAAACCTGTTCATTAAAAAAAGACAAAGGAGACCTAATTTGGTTCCAGTGCTAGGATAGGGAACAAAAGGAATGGGGGGTGGGGGGGAGCGGACAGTAATGCATATCCAAGTTTCAGATGTTTCTGTAGCCTTGAGGGCTCCCCATGGCTATAGAAGAGGAAGAAGCAGGAAGGAAAGGAGGAAAACCAGGTGTAGATTCAAGCCACGGAAGGAATTGTGAAGGGATAATTAAAAACAAGGGGTGGGGAGATAGAGGGCCACCCTGTAGGTAATGTCTCTCTAGTGCCACCTGCACACCTGAGACAGACTGCCCTCCCCAAGGCTGGAACTAAAGTCAAAGTCGAGGAAGAAGTAACAAAAGAAAACTTCTTGGACAAGATGCCTAAGAGATTTCTGTTTTGGAGACTCTACTCAGAAAATCCCAACAATAGTCCAATTCCCCCAATTTTAAAGAGGTCTGTTTCAGTTATCCATTGCCATATCACAAACCCACAACCCTTATTATAAGCCCAAAACCAAGTGGCTTAAAACAGCAACAGTCTATTCTTCATGGTTCTGAGGTAGACTGAGCTCTGCTCCATGTGAGCGTAGCTGTGGGCACTTATGTGGCTGCATTCAGTTGGGAGCTCAACTGGGACTGGAATTCCAAGATGGCCTGTCATTACACAGGGTGTCTCTCCATGTAGCTACTCATCATTCAGGGGTTTACCTGAACCTCTTTACAGTATGGCAGCCAACTTCCAAGAGGACAAGCCCAAAGTGCAAGTGCTTCTCTACCTTCTGCTTACTTTGTTGACCAACGTCCCATTGACCAAAAAGGGTCACACAACCAAGCCCAGGGTCAGGATGGGAGGGGTTGTCCAATGGTGCATACTGAGATCCACAGTTTACTGGAGAACACAAATCTACCAATCTACCACAAAGGCACAAGCCTTCTCAGATCAGAACATGTCCAGAGGCTTCACTTCTCATTTCCATTGAGGCTTGTGGAGTATACCTAACACAGCAATTAGCAGAAAACTATCACGGACTCAAGGTTTGCTCCCACCCTCACTACAGACATACACATGCGCACCTCCAGTGTTTTTTACTTTGGGAATGGGACCACAATCCATTCCATTGTGCATGTCAGAAACCTGAGATGACCCCCTTGATATCAACCTCTCCTCCTCACACCGTAACTGCACTCCATTATCAAATCCTGTCCATTTTGAATCCTGAGTAGCTCCTGATCCCATCACTTCTCACCATCTCTAGGCAGCATTTCAGACAACCACACAATCTCCTAATTGGTCACCCCAAAGCATTGAACACAAGGTAGCCAGAATTTGTAAAGCACAAATCAAATGCCTTCCTGCTTTTCTGCACTCTTAACCCCTTTCAAACACTTCCCATCACTCAAGATAAGCCCCAGGAACCTCACATGGCTTGAAGGGCCCTGGATGCTCTGAGTCACCCCTGCCACTCAGACACTCTCCCCTTGCTTCTCAGCCACACTGACCTCTCACTTTCTCAAACATACCCATGCTCCCTCCCACCACACTGCCTTGGCACTCCCTGAATGGTCAACTCTAACTCTACAATCAATCTCTGGTGTCCCTTGCTCAGGAAATCTCTCCCTGGCCTCCTCAACCCAGTGAAATCCAAATCACATGCTCTCTCCTTCCCTTAACCCCAGTTGTTCTTTACATTTGTGTGTTTAGTTACTAGAATATGAGCCCCATGAATATAGGAAATGGGTTCAGCATGGGTAATATTAACAACAAACATTTACCAAGTACTTACTACTTGCCAAGTACTATTGAGATATATAGGAGTAAACAAGGCAAGGTCTCTACCCTCAAAGAGCTTACAACCAGGTTGGGGAAGCAGGGGGAAAACACGTGCATATATACATGTAACGTCTGCTGGTGATACACATGAAGAAGAAAATTAGTAGAGTAACGGTATAAAGGGTGACAAGGGAGATGCTGTTTTAGATGTGATATCAGAACAGATCTCTCTGAAGAGGTGACATTTGAGCAGAGAACTGAGTAAAGTATGAGAACAAGACAGGGACTCTCTGGGAAGAATGTTCCAGGCAGAAAAAAACAGCAAAGGCAAGGGCCCTGAGGATGAAGTGTGTTCAACATGTATGAAGAGTAGTTAGGAGGCCAGACTGAGGTGAGAATGATAAGACGCAAGGCTGGAGAAGGAGCCTTGCAAGCCACAATGCATATATCAGTTTCCTAAGGCTGCTGGAAGAAACTACCACAAACTGGTTGGCTTAATATGAGAGAATTTCATTCTTTCACAGTTCAGGAAGCCAGAACTCCAAAAGCAAGGTGTCACTAGGGTTGTTCCTTCTTAGGGGCTGTGAGGAGAATCTGCTCCACTTACTCCTTCACTTCTAGAGATTGCCAGCCATCCCTGGCATTCCTTGGCTTGTAAATGCATCCCCCCAATCTCTGCCTGCCTTTCTGCTGGGTATGTATCTCTCTCTGAGTCTCTTCTATTCTTATAAGGACATCAGCCATATGGGATAAAGAGCCCACCCTATTCCACTATGACCTCATCTTAACTTTACATCTGGCATGACCCTGTTTCCAAAGAAGTTCTCATTCTGAGGTTCAAGAAGGACACTGATTTTGGGAGGACACCATTCAACCCAGTACAATTAAGACAGGATTTTAATCTAAGTGTATGTTAGAATGAATGAACAAATGAGCAAGCAAATAGACAAGTGTAGGAGTGAATGGTAAACCAGGTGGAACAGGCAGCCATCACTTGCCAAGGCCACCAGATGGGCCTTTGTGAGTCATCAACGGACATTGCTCTACAGGCTTCTGCTACCTCTCTTTCTGAACGAATATTCAAGCTATCATATTTTTCAAAACTTTCCAGAATGTGTGCAACATCTACCTTTTAAATTAAAAAAGCAATGAGGTTCACAGTAGTGAGCTTCCAGATTCCATGGAGGGGGATTTTTGGAGCACATGCTATTTCTGACAGGGGCCACCCCCCTTGTCTCTTGTACCCCCAAAGTCGGTTCTCCCAGCTATTGTTTTCCATAATTAAGCCTGACTTTGTGTCCATCCAACATAATGACAAGTGCCCGGAGAGGGCCTATCTTATTTCCCCACTCAGCTCTCATTATAAGTCTCAGCAGATAAGCTGCAGAGTACTGACACTGCACATTTATTTAGAATTGCAAACACCTGTGCACTAGAAAACCAGGCCAGCAGAAAGCCTTCCTCCTCGCCCCCACCCCCTTCCCAGCAGCCTCTGTTCTCAGGGGCAGCCTGTCCTCCCCTCCCCCTTGCAGCCAGAGCCGGAAGCCAGAAGTCACAGTGATTCATACCCCTAATGAAGGCCAGCCTCCCCCACCTGAGCACCTGGGACGACCTCATTAAGCTTTCTTGTCAGTGCAGTCCTGTCCCATGCTAAGGTACTGTCCCACCAAGGGTTAAAGAAATAATTATTGTGGGGCTGGGAGACTTGGTAAATAGCATTAGCCTAAGGAGGAAGCAGATTTCCTGAGCCCAGCTGAGAAATACAATTAAGTTGTAATATTTTGTCAGGGCTTTTTCCTCCTCCTTACTGTTTATCAGTGTTAAGAGACAATTTATACTTTGCAATTCTCTGGGATGGGGAGTGTACCTCACAGCAGGCAGGTAAGATTAAAGTGTCTGTCACAAGGCAGTGGCCTTCCCGTTTTGCCACATACACACAGCTGGGAAGGGGAGAGCCTCAGAAGGGGAGAGCCTCGGGCAGTGGCAGATCTGCTGACTTCCAACTTCAGCAACTGGAGCAGGACACATCATCACCTCTTCTGCTTTAACTATTGTTTGGAAACTGGAATCAGGGCCAACAGCCCCTACCCCCCCACACACACACACCATACTAGGAGTGGGCCAGGCTGTGGTGTCCTCTTCAGCACAGAATGAAATCTCTTACCTTTACTCAATGGTCTCTGGTTCCCCATCAAATCAAAAGTGGGGCCCATTGGGGGCCTCCCTTCCTGCAGGAAAATCTGTAACTAAGTTGAAGGGACCATGATTAATTCATTTCCTCACACAACCTCATGTGAGGAACACATTCAGATGAAATAATGCATCTCGGAGGGGACACTTTTAGCCTGTGTCAAAATCCAATCAGCCTTGGATTTTTGTTATAAAGAGTGTCATCACATTAAATAAATGAAAATCTGTTGACTCTCCTTATCTTCCTATGTTTCATTCACTTCAAAATGAATGCTTGTGTCCACAAAAAGACTTATACATGAATGTCGATTGCAGCTTTATTCAAAACAGTCAAAAACTAGAAACAACCCAAGTGCCTGTCAACAGTAGAAGGGACAAGCAAACTGAGACTACTCATACAATGGAATATTATTGCCCATTATTGAAACAGGACAGGATACAGATACATGCAGCAACGTTGATAATCTCACAGATACCATGTTGAGTGAAAGAAGACCAAAAAAGTACATGCTGTATGATACCATTTCTATGAAGTACATGATCAGCCAAAACTGATTTTGGTAACAAGTCAGAATAGTAGTTATCTCTTGGGATGGGAGAAGGGGTTGGGAAGATTGACTGGAAGGACATTTTCTGGGATGATGGAAATGTTCTTGTGACAGTTGCAAAAAGTCATCAAGCTGTACACTTAAAATTTGTTCATTTTACAAATGAACAAATACATGTAAATTGAATCTCAATAAAGAAGTTCTAAAATTCAAGCATGATGTCATTTAATTTAAATTACATTCTCCCCTCCAAACTAACAATTACAATTACATCCTCCCCTCCAAACTGTCCCAAGCCTCCAGCCATCTGCTCAAAATAAATTTTTTCAGCCCTGTAGGACTGTTGGCTCTTCTGCCAAGCTGTGAACTCCCAGCTCTTCATGGGGACCTCAGAAGTTTACTGGATGGATGGATGGATGGATGGATGGATGGATACATTATGATCTCCAACATATGGAAAGAGAACATGCTATCCCATGATGTTGTACCACTTGCCCTCACCTGGTCCCCCAGATGCCAACAACATAGAACTGTGAAACAACGAGCCAGAGTTAGGCTATGTGATCACATGACAGACTTAAGTTAATGAGTCTTTGTTTAGAAGGCTGAGGAGGCTCAATAATGAATCCTCCAGACTGAGAGAGCATTTTAATACTGAAAAATGAAGCAAGCCACTCCACACCCTTCACATAGAATTTTATTCAGGGTAACTTATTGACGGGGGATCAGGAAGAGGGACCGGTGATCCAGGCCACTATGTGGCTTAACTATGCAGCTCTCCTGATGCCTCCACTTTCTGCCCATTCTCTACAGCTATGAAAACCTTACTGCCCAGCTTTTATGGAGTAAGGGGCTTGGTGGTGAGGTCACAAGGTAGTTACCTAAAATGGAGCCATCCATGCACCAAAGGAGATGTAGTAGTGATCTGGAGTGGCACCACCTATGTACCAGAGGGGAGAACAAGATGGAAGGCCAAAGGTAGAGTTGGTATTGTCAGCATTCCTACAGACCTACAAGGTGAGGAGACCATAACTTGCTCCTTCATCTAAGCTACTAGGAAATCATGTTTATCAGCTCTGGTGATGGAAAAGCACCAATTTGAATAATCCAAACTTGCTTCAGAAATGACTTGAGAGGTGGAAGATAGGGGGGGGCAAGATGGCGGAGAAGTAAGAGATCCTGCAGCAACCGGTCCCCAAAAGTGAGCTGGAAATCTACCAGAACACGCTGAACACCCATGAAATCACCCTGAGGAGAAAGATTTCTAACCCCGGGATCTCTCCGAGAGCAGAAGACAGCAGTGGAGAGGTAAAAGCAAAGTGGGATCACTCGAGCTGATATC
>CM052799.1:55129356-55176954 GCA_028533885.1 Nasua narica | reverse complement strand
CGTTCCAAGGGCTTTATGGTTCCAGGTTTCATAAAGTCAACCTTAGCTCCTTAAAGCTGTCTGGTCATATCCAAGTCTATGCATGTTTTTCTCAAATATGACATTCCAGTCAAAGCCTTGGTAAAATAACCAGTGTCTCCAATGGTGTCCTGTTACAAGGAGAACAGATTTTTTTTTTACTGAGCTTATGCAAATGACTAGGATTGCCATGGAAGGAAGAATACTTACTGAGACCTTTTAAATTTTAGGGTTCAGGTAGAGAGAAAAGGTAAATGTTTTGATTTGTTCACAACTGATTATTTTATCATGTTTCCGTAAGTCACAGAAATCTTAATGTTCACTATGATACTATAGACCAGGAAACTCAGTTATTCTATGATACATTGCCAGAACCAGAAGGTAACATACCAAGCAAGCAAGCCTAATTAGTCAACAAGACTTGTTCATGATCTAAATCTTGGGGAAGTTTGTTAAAACCTTAGAAAGTTTCAAAGTATACACCTCGATAGGATCAGGGATATTAAAGACACAATAAAGGCAAGACTTAGAAACTGGTTTTTCTAGGCAGGTGGAGAGAAACAACTATTTGCATTTTCTTATCAAGAGCAGACCAATAATTGGAGAATACTTTGTCTTTTTGAACAGAGAGAAAGCCGACTTACAATCTTATACCACTGTTTCAAATTCATTTATTTCGATCTTAGCCCATCCTGACCACACCTAAAATTTGTTTCCAAAGATTTTCTTTTACATTCAGATTTTGTCCCAAGCCATTTTTTCTCCAAACAACCATCTCATTTAAAACAAAATTACCTTTTTTATCTTTAATAAAATGCATTCCCATTTCTTATCTTTCTTACATATCTCCTACTCTTTTACATATAGTTATTTCCCTTATTTCCATCAGTCTTTAATTACATTTAGCAGAATTTTGCACTCTTAGAAACCTTATCTCCGGTGTAGACTAAGTAGTAACCAATCGTGAACTGTTATGCCAGAATTCTTTAGGTGGCAGATTTGTGAATCAGTTAAGCACAAAACATGTTTACCAACAGATTTAAATATCCTTAGTTTCTTTGCATTAAGAGGTCAAAAGCACAAACCTATGTTTAGTCATTAATGACTTAGCACTCTATCCTATTTGGAAAAGATCTAGATATCCAACGACTGTAGTTCCAATTATTATTTAAGCAAAACTTGGTTTTTTTGGTTTCCCAAAGACTTTGAAAGCAATGTTAATTACTCAAGGAAACTTTGAGACAATTAACCATCATTATAACCATCTTTTGCTAACAACTTGCAACACAGATGACACGAAGTTATCTGATCTTCAGTAAACCTTGATAGAATAAGTTTCATGTTTACTGCTGATAATTTAAGACATGTCTACCTTAATGAAACCAACAAACAGCCTTATTTAGATCCTCCTGGATCCTCCCCATGGTCAATTTTCACCTGAGACAGTGGGGAAATCTGGAGTGGGTGGTATGAAGGCTCAGGAGCAGAAGGCTTAACTGACTGAGCCACCCAGGCGCCCCGAAGGGGCTCGCCCTAGACCTTATGAGGTCACCACGGAAACAGGTTAGGGCCCACTTGGACTCTGTAGGCTTCTGGGGAGCCAAAGGGTGCCCGCCCGTGGAGCCACAGAATCAGTCTGCCTGACAAGCCAGGTCAAACTGCACATTCACTCATGCACTCACTCCAGAAGTTATTACATTGCCTCCCCCCCCGGGAGGCCCTGACCTATGGAATTCCTTTTGGAAATTCCTTCCTGTCCCCCCTCTTGGGGGGTTCCTGAGGGACCTCCCCCCCTGGGAGTCCCTACCTGTGAGACCTCTGAGAGATCTCTGGGAGGTGATCAGTCTCCCCTTCCACCCTGATGGGTGGGCTTGACTGCGTTTTGGGGCCCCAGGCCTTACCAGAATCCGACGTCGGGACCAGGTCCTCACCTGCCAAGTCTTCTTTGAGTCCAGGTGGCAACAGTGGGGCAGGGCCAGCCCGAGGTGACCAGTTGGGAGACTGCCAAAAATTAGGTAGGGCACCTTCTCCCTTATGGTTCCTTGTTCCATCACCGCCCCGTCGTTGCCCGAACCGGTGGCAACAATGGGCCAGCACGTTTGGGTTTCCCGGCGAGGGAACCGTATGTTGCGGAAAACTGAAGTGACCGAGGGTGACTAGGAGGAGTAGTCTGAGTCTGTCCCATCATGTCCGTCCAGTAAGTCCACAGAATGAAACAAAAAGAACACAAAAACAGACAAACCGAGGGCGCCCATGTACAGGATTCCAACTCCGTGGAAGCAAAACCAGAAGCTAAACGACGGCCTCACAGCCGACCGTCTCAGACGGAGGGGACTCCACATCCCCCCCCACGAGGATCGGAATGTCTTCCGAATCCTCCGGCCCGTGGTCCTCCAGCGCATCCACCTAGACCGCCTCGGGCTCTACAAGATTACAGAAGTGAGCTCACACAGGAGAGACAGAGAGACAGAAAGAAAACAAACAGACACCTACAGTAGGCTCTTCGGGTCGGGAGTCCCTTGGGGCCTTGGGGATCCCGGACGAGCCCCCAAATGTTATGCCCAGATTTTGGGATCCCCAAATACCACCAGGGAGCCGAGTCCGATGCAAAAGCAAAAGAGCCCTTTATTCAAGCTAGCTTGAGCTCAGTCTCTCACACTCACTGATGCAGCGGCATGGTGTAGAGAAAGAGAGCAAGTTTCAAAAAGCGCAGCAGTTTTAGAGGGGCCAGTGGCCAATGAGATTGTAACACACAGAAAGTTGCTTAGTAACTGTTTGAACTAGCCTATCACCCTGGCCAGAATTGGCTCGCAAGTTTGGCGGGCAAAAGGCGGGGTTTATATTCTTTCCGGGTCAGGGGTTCCACGTTTCTATTGGCTAACCCAAACCAACCCACAGGCGGTCTGGGCCAATTAGCTCAATGGGAGGGCTGAGCCACAATCTGACCCTCCCAGAGGCAGGTTCTGTGGGGGCCACTCACAAGAAGGCGGGTGTAAGCAAAAGGAGCCAGGCCTGCTCTGCTCCTTCAGGGGCCTATGTGCATGCAATTTTCGTACCACTGAATGTCACCGTGTAATATGTGCAGACATTCTCTCGTGATTTTCCAGTTACAGTTGATAATATCTTCATTTTTAATTCACAATTTATTTCTACTCACAAAATTTACACAAGTAATATACCCTAAAAGAGAAGGAAAGGCGAGAAAATTAGGGCAGCCTACCATGAACTGTAGCTGGGTTACAGTTTGGACAGCATCATCCAGAGGGGATTCTGAGTTTATCTATCACAGGAGGTGTATTTCCTTGGGCAAAAAAAAAAAAAAAAAACTTTAAGTTGACTAACTTGGTTTATTTTTCCTCTCTCAGAATTCAAGGCAAGTTTCTACAAATAAAAAAAATAAAATTTGCTTCCTCGGGTCTGAAAGCACTACATCTTGTATTGAGGCCTTTGGGGAAGGACAGAAGTGATCAAACACATCCTTGGAATTGCTAATATTGCCACTTACTCACTTCCACCTGGTAAAAATCAAAGACCCTAGGGCTTAAAAAATTATCAGAACTCAAAAAAAAAAAAAAAAAGAAAGAAAGAAAAAGAAAAAGGAAGAAAGTGGAAGGAAAACTACTATCCTATTAAAAAAAAAGATGTAAAAAAAGGAGGGAAGGAAGAAAAGAAGGAAAAAAGGATGAGGGAGAGGGAGGGAGAGAGAAAGGTAGGAAGAGGGACAGGCAGAGGGAGGAAGCCTTCCTCTTGTATCTCCATTCACCACTTACCAGCAGGGAGTCCTGGGCCATAAGCCGGATGAAGGAACTGATCATAAATCTATACGTGGGTAGATACTCTGTGTCACACTCTGTATTGGCTTGGTCCTGGGCACAGTGCCTGGCACAGAGGGCACTCATTTAAGGTTTGCTAAAATAAACTAAATGGAGGAGCGCCTGGGTGGCTCAGTCAGTCAATTCAGGTCATGATCCCGGGGTCCAGAGATTGAGCCCCACGTCAGACTCCCTGCTCAGTGGGGAGCCTGCTTCTCCCTCTCCCTCTGCCTCTTCCCCCATTTTTGCTCCCTCTCTCTCTCTCACTCTCTCTCTCTCTCTCTGGTTCTACTCTCTCTCTCTCTCAAATAAATAAAATCTTTTTTAAAAAATGGAATTCTCTGGGCCTCAGTTCCTCCATCTGAATAAGACAGGAAAGGGATAGGACAATCCCCAACATCCATTCTATACTTCTGCAACCCGATTACCTTCTGCATCTATTCTGCAGAAGTCAGCTGTCCAGCCAAGGCTAAATTTTGACCAGAAATAAAGAATAACTAGAAGTCCAGACCCTGAACTTAAACTCTGAAATCTCTAAGGATAATGGATCTCCACCCACCTGACATAGCTCAAGAATGCTTTCAGATAGCACGCCCACCAAATAGTCAGGAAAACTTTATTGTTTCTTAAACGACTTTCTGGAAAAGTTCTACAAAAGTTCTTCCACTGGAACCAACCACTACAGGGTAAAAGAGGCTGGGCTCTGTAAGATGACCTTATAATTTGGGGAATTTCAGGACACTTCCTTTGCATTATGTTCTGAGAAGCCAAGTTCCCCAAGTCTAAAGATGGACTCCAGCCTCTCCAACATGGGAGTCACAGACCTCCACCCTAGACGTTAGTCCTAGGGAACCTATGGAGAATAAAAAAGAGAGACCCTTAGGGCCAAGATATTTCTGTATAATCTTTTCCCAGTCTGGATTCAACCAAAGAGCTGGACACAGGAGGGAAACAGGGCTGTCATTTGAACACTTTTTTAAGCCTTGCTTTGTCCCCCTTCAGAGCTGAAAGGGTGTGACCAGAGCCTCTGGGCCGCCTGGGGGCACATCCCACAAGCCCTGCACAGCAGCAGCACGATGGGAAAGGATGCTCTCACTCTGCCTGCCCGCTCTGACTAACCCTGCTCAGGACGGGCTGCCGCTGCCTACCCTGACCTCAGGGAGCAGAACGAAGTGGATTGGGAACTTTATACCCAAACTTAATTCCCTTTAGCTTCACCATCCCTGGCTGCTGAAATCCCTCCCCTGTGGGGAGACCGTGTGTGTGTGTGTGTGTGTGTGTGTGTGTGTGTGTGTGTGTGTGTGTGTAAC
Source organism: Nasua narica (assembly GCA_028533885.1). Taxonomy (NCBI): domain Eukaryota; kingdom Metazoa; phylum Chordata; class Mammalia; order Carnivora; family Procyonidae; genus Nasua; species Nasua narica. The sequence goes on along the minus strand of CM052799.1, from coordinate 55,171,814 downwards.
ATAGCTCGAGGCAAGAAAGAAGCAATTACTCTTGCCCAAATCTTTCATTCCACAAAACAGCCTTCCCAAACTTGCTGGTGAAACCTCAGTTTCTTTAATATCATCCCAACCATCTCCTCTCACGACCCAACTGTGCTCAGCACCCTACCACACACACCTTTATCATTTCATCTTAACCCCGGGGCCCTGCCAGAGCCTCACCTGCTTTCCCGTCAATGCCCGTCCATCCATTGCCATCTAGCGTCTGCCTGGCGCTCCAGCAGCTGCTGAGCGCATCTCCGGGAGCTATTTTGTTCATTCTTCTGGAAGGAAATACTAGCAGCGGATCTGGCTTTGTTGGTGCTTACAGGGGAAGTGCTGACCTGGGACACAGCGACTCAGAGGTTCTCGGTGTTACCGGTGTTACCGCTGGGCTGGCCTCTTTGCCCAAAGAAGTCCCCAGAGCACTTTCTTGAGCTTTCAGTTTAGGAAGGACATCTGGAGAGCAGTGCTTTTCAAAATTTCATGTGCATTTGAATCACAAGAGGACCTCGTGAAAAACGCGGATTCTGAGGCAGCAGGTTGGGTGTGGGGCCTGAAACTGCATTTTTAACAAGCTCGAGGCAAGGCTAAGGCACTGGTCCAGAGACCACGCTGAGTACCGAGGAGCTAGAGGGGCTGCAGAGACTCCTCGGGCGTTCACTAGCGTCCAAGTACTCAAAACGAGCCTCAGCTCGGTCTCTAAATTGCAGCGTCCCCTGCCTCCCAACCCACTGTCCACAGGACCCCTGCTCCCACCTGCTCAGAGTGAGAGGGGAGCTTACATGGCTCGGGCTGGGGGTAGAAAATCTGCCTTCACCCCTTCCAGGGTTGCCTGCGGAAGGAGACTGAAACGCTCTCATCCTTGCTTTTCTCCTCTGTAAAACGAGGACAGTAACACAACGCGAGGATAATACACCTGAAGCAATAAGGAGCCCGAGGTTGCTGCTGAGTAGCTCAATAGCATTCGCATTCATTGTTAGGAAAGTGCCAAGTTCCCTATCCTGCTGCCCTTTGACTTTCACTCTGTTCCATGAAAGATGATGAATATGCAATTAAACGGGGCTTCCAGAGGCTAACGGAGCAGACCCTTATAATAAGGGAAGCTGGGGGTTAGCGAGGAGGGATGTGAGGAACAGACAAGACAATTGCTGCTGAGGCCTTTCGGTGTCTGGTGAAACCTCTGGAACGTGCATGGTCGGTTGTTCCCTGCAGGAAACACAGCCACCGACAGCCCAGCTCAGGAGCTGTCACAGCACTCTGGCCAGGCACAAGCACCCCCCTACACACACACACCCTTCTACTTAGTGGCGATGGCTCTGCTGCACCACTATCCTTGCTCCCACCCCACTGGGCATGAGGCAGAGAGAGAAACGGAATCAGCCCCCCGCAATGCGGGGAGTGGGAGCTACCAGGACAGGGGTGGATAACAGCGACCCTGCTCAGTTCCCATGCTGACCCCAAAGGGCTGGAAGTGTGAGGAGGGAGGAAGGACAAGAGATAATTTGTTTGTTTTTAAGATTTTATTTATTTATTTGGGAGAGAGAGAGCGTGTTGGGGGGAAGGGCTGTGAGAGGCAGAAGGAGAGGGAGACGCAGACACCTCGCTGAGCAGGGAGCCCTATGCGGGACTCGATCCTTGGACCCTGTGATCATAACCGGAGCCGAAGGCAGAGGCTTTCCCACTAAGCAACCCAGTGCACCTATTTTGCTTACATAAATGGTCATTTTGACTAGACCAACCTGTATCAAAATATCCCCATAAAGGAATAAAAATTACAAACATCTTTTCAACAAACTTTCTCCTTCCCCATTGCAACTTCTTCAATCTGATAGCTAGAAAGTGTTTTCTGCCTACTGAGTCTCTTTGTTATTTGAAGCCATTATCGGCCATGAGAAGCAGCCAGAAGCTGAAGCTTTAGAAGCACTCAGAGGTGAATACATTTGCATTGTTCTAATTCTTCCCAAGGCCTTTCCATTCTGTTTTTCTATATTTAAAGGAAAATAGATAAAATGATTTTATTTTTTAGCATTTTTTTAAAAGGCAACACATCTTTGGAGGGCCAGGAGCATTTTATACTAAATTTCCAGAAAAGCCTGGGGAAAAAATGATTTCAGGGTTACAGAGAGGACAGCGAGGCAAGTCCTTCGAACTTCTCTGTGAGGTGAGCTCTGAGCAAGCCAGTCTTATTTCAAGAAGATCCTGGTGGATCCTACTGATGATCTGCTGGATGCCTAGAGCTTTCCCTTTCTTTCCTTCTGACCCACTTTTCTGTTACTGAACTTAAATTATATTCCTAAGATACCTTCCTCCATCCCGACCACCACCGACAACCTTCTGAAGACACCGTACTGGAGGACGCCACCCATTGTCCCTCCAAAAGCGGCCCCATCCCAAAGCCTGAGAGGCAAGAGACAGCTCACACTCCTCAAGGAGGGGCCAGGTCTGAGGAGCCTAGAAGCCCACCTCACAGCCCCTTTGGTGAGAGGAAGAAAAGAGTTGGCAGAAGCACTCTCACAGGTAGGAGGCCAGTGTGGCTGTGTGGAGAGAGCGGGAGGTGGCAGGAGGAGATGATGTCATAGAGACCACAGAGACCATAGAGACCAGACCGTAGAGACCAGAAGCCAGATTAACTAGGGCCTGGGGGGCCAGAGCAGAGATTATGGATCATGAGGCACACCTCTTTCTGCCTTAGGCTTTTGCACATGCTTTGTGCTCTGCTCCAGAAGCTCTTGCCACAGATATCCTTAAGGCTGACTCCTGCACTTTCATGGTCCTCACTCAGAAGTCTCCTTCTCAGTGAAGCCTTCCCTGACCACCCACCAACTCTTTATAACTACTTTTCTTCCTTTATCATTCCTTCTAAGCATTTATCATCACCTACCCTACTATATTGTTTTCTGATTTGCCTTGTTTATCACTTCTCCTCTAACTGAATATAACTTCCAAGAGGGCAGAGACTATTGATTCTCAAGTGCTGAGAACAGTGCTCAGCACACAATAGAGGCTCAATGACTTTATGCAGAATGAATAAATAAATCAGCAAGCCTAGTTCATGACCAAGCGTAAACCCTTGACCATGTCAAGTGGTCATGGAGCATTCGCCATCAGCAAAGCCCTGTGCTGGGAGCTATGAGGAATTCAGTGAACAGCAATGCATGGCTCCTGTTCCAAAGTACACATAGGCTTCTTTGGAAAACAGGTCATAAATGTCAGGAAAGTTAATAATAACAAACAATTTCACCTTTTGTGACCTATCAGGAGTATTTGTTCTAAGAGAAAATCCCTATGATCTAAGATGCTGGTCTTCTGGTTTAAAGGAGTTAGTGATTTCTTTCCTACTAAAGAGTCCCCCATCCTCACCAAATGACAAAATCCTCTTAATATGCACGTGAGGCTGTCTTACAGATACAATAGGACCAGCTTGTCAGCCAGGTTACCAAAATAGCAAAAGGAAGATACACAGATTTGGTGTATTAAGAGTTAAATAGGAAATTTAAATCATTATTCAAGACATACCATGAGTAGGTATGTTCAAAGTTACTGGGTGGAAATAAACATACTTGGGGGGAAAAAAGTTACTGGGTGGCCTCCAGACAAGATTATTACCAAGAGAGTTTGGAGGTAGAAGGGGTCTCTTGGGATCACCTAAGGCAGGACAGGTCAGACAGGAAGCAAGTTTGAGCCAGGGTCTCAACTGACAAAGCCAACTTGAATACTGCTGTGGAGAGACCTGGGCCCCCTCAGAAGAAATGGAGGGATTTTCTGGAGAGGACAGGAACCCTCTGACCTACTAATGACATCATTAAACCCCAGAAACCCATGTTCTGGAAGTATCTCCAGAGAGGTTCCGTCTCCCTCAAGAATGCCTCGCTGGAGATCCTGAGAGTTTCAAACCGCTTGGAACAAGGATTGGTTGGTTTCAAGGGTAGCAGCCTTCATTTCTCAGATTTCCCTCTTGTCCCCATGTCTAAGAAAAGCTGAGCCCCAGGGGACTTTGAGGACTAACTCACAGCTCATTTCTGGTGGAGCGGGCCTATCTTTCCACCCCCTGCTTCAATTCCCATCTTTCATTCATAAGTGCCTCTCACCCTTACTACCAGGTTTGACGAGTCACAAGTTGGCAAGATTCTGTTGTGTTGGAAGTCTCCAGATGTGAGCAGGTGTCATGCTCAGGGGAGGGGAAGACAATTTATACTGAAATGTTACAGCCACCAGAATAGCAAAGTGGTGAGTCACCGAAAAATGCCAACCAGGAGGATTATGACAGTGATATCATCACAAAGAGAAAAAATGAGGAGGAAAAATTCAAATTCATCTCCTCCTTAAAAGAGTTGGAATATGGCCCTCAGCAATGAACATGGCAGCCTCCTCACTCTTACCAGCCCTTCCACCTGTCCCTTCCAGAAAAGGGGTCCTTGCTGCCCTGAGGGAAACTCTTGAGATGATCCATTCAGCAGGCATGTTCTGAGCACCTACTGGATGCCAGGCTTTGTGTTCAAATACATCAAGTGAGCTTCTAAAACAAAGGCATTTATTATTTGCAAGGTACTCAAGTCTGATCTCAAAATTCCTGCCTGCCAGCTCATCTCTTGACCATTTTTATCTTAAACCGGCCATCTAAAAATCAATCCTACTCAACTCACTTTCCAAAGAGAGCAGCCCCATTTGCCTCTTGGAAGAATCTGTTCCATCCTGACTATGCCAACACTGTGAGCTGTGAGGGGGAAAGAGTGTTCCTTGGAACTGTAACCCCAGAAAAGGCTGTGTGCTGTGCTGGCTTTCCCCAGCCTGTGGAGGTGCTGAGCCCACCTGCGTCCAGCTGCCCCCCTCAGGGATCAAGACAGTGAAAGACAAGAGCTGTGGCCACACTGCAGGGCCTGGTAGAGCCAAGGAGAATCCTTTCCTCGGAAAAGTTAGATCTCCGGGTCCCTGCGCCTTCTTGGGAACAACCTTAACATCCTGCTGAGTCCCTCGTGAATTAATGAGTTAAATAGATCTTTGACACATTTTCATTCTGTATTTGTATGAGTGGCATGTTGAACATTCCAAGAATTCTATTTTGGCAACTCCTATAGCATTAGGCAGCATATAAGTTCCAGTTCGGGTTTGATCCCATTCACTTGAAGGTTTGGGAGTATTTTTGGTGGAGGAGGGGGCAGGGGTGATTGCAGCAGGAATTTGTGATTGAGGGTAGGGGGGTTAGCTTGACTGAGGCCGCTACTCGTTATAGTTGGGGATTCACTCGTCAGGCCCTGCCAAGCTCCTTTTATTCACGATCCTATTTTTATTCCTTCCTACCCTGCAAACATCTCAATTCATCCTCTTTCACAAAGAAAACGTATTGTAAGGTCTTGCCCTTCTTTCACTGAAGAGAAAGGAAAAATGATATTGTTTCCTGCTCGGAGATTTATCAGGAAATTCTAGAAGAAAAAATTAAATCTGAGATCAATCAAAACCTCAAAGAACCAGACTGTAGGGCTAAGGCCTGGAGGGAGGCTGTCACCCTCCTGGGGAGAAAGGACACTTGGAAGAGGATACTCAACGGCCAGGAAGCCTCCCCAGTGACCCCCATCCCCAGCAGTCCAAGCCTTCTCTTCAGGATAATGTTAATTTTCTTAAACTTGCTCGTATTCATGGTTCCTGATGTGTTTTCCTGGTCTTTTCTCACTACCTTTCCCTCAGCAGTGATGTCAGTGATATAAAGCGAGGAGTTGAGAAAGTGCTTATTTTAAATAAGCTGAGGACAGTCTTCATGGGTTGTCAAAGAATGGCAATTAGCAGCTCAGTGTTATGTCCTTCCTCTGTCATTTTCCTTAACTCAGTAACGAATAAGTTAGGTTGATTTGGGATTTTCTTTTTTCATTTTCAATTACAAGTAGCTGAAGCCTAAAATGTCACAAATACAAAAATAACATCTCTTTACATTTCACAGCTTAAAGGCATGTCACAGGGAGAACTATATGTTCTATTTCTCTACATTTGTTTAGCTTACATCATCCTTCCCCACCCATGTTCGGCTGATCAAATCACTGTTTCCTTCTTGCCCCTCTGGCATGGCTGGTGTTCTCATCTTCTGCAGGACTCTTCCTCTTCTCAACCTCCCTCCCTCCTCCAGGTTCTGAACGTGCCCCTCCAGAGTCTTCCCAACAGCCATTAGGTTGCATGCTCGTGTCTTATAAAGAGGACCTGGTTTGTTGTGGGGTCTTTCCGCCTGTTCTCAGACTTGCTCCCACCACTCTCCACACTGAGGCCCGGTGCACAGCACCGGTTGGATCTGGGACTCGGGTGACTGGATACCTGGACCCAGCCCAAAGGCCATAGTCAATCAGATAGTGATAGGAGCAGATCAACATGTTTGATTCTGTTGCCTTGTCCAAGGAACGTGGATGATGATAACAGAAACATCTCAGGGTTGTGGCGAGGAGCAAGGAGATGATTTGTGAGAAAGCGCATCAAAGGATCTAGAAACACTCAACAGATGCTAACCTGGTTTTCTCTCACCAAATGCCTGGCTCGCGCTCACTCGGAGATTTCCTGCAAGGTTTTTCTAAGACCAGGCCACCGGCCCCCAAAATAAGGAAGCCGGGCCTGGCTGATGCCTGAGAGGTTGAGTCCTGGTCTCCTCTGTCTCCCAGGGCCTCGGTTTCCTTGACTGTGGAGCACGGATGATGAGCACCCACCTGGTCTGTATCCAAAGTTTGATCAAACAAACATTTTTTTAAAGATTTTATTTATTTTTTATTTATTTATTTATTTATTTATTTATTTGACAGAGAGAGAGAGAACAAGTAGGCAGAGAGGCAGGCAGAGGGAGAGGGGGAAGCAGGCTCCCTGCTGAGCAGAGAGCCCGATGCGGGGCTCCATCCCAGGACCCTGAGATCATGATCTGAGCCAAAGACAGAGGCTTTAACCCACTGAGCCACTCAGGTGCCCCCAAACAAACATTTTTAATAATCATAAATCTTATAGAAATGGAATTGTTTCTTAATTTGGAAAAGGGGGAGTAAGGCTTGGCTTCTTCGAAAATTTTTCCTATGTCTTTCTCTCTCCTCGTGAAAAATTTGACTCTTAGAAAATTTCCACTAAGAAATTTCATCCATCCATCTATCCATCCATCCATTCATTCATTCAATCAATCCATCAACAAAAATTTCCTAAGCACGTGCCAAGTGCCAAGGCCCCCTGCTGGGTGCTGGGTACCACAGGTGAGTAGGACAGAGTCCCTGCCATCAAGACAGTCACAGGTTAATGGGAAAGACAGACAAGCACCAGGTGGGCCTGGCTGGGACAGAGTGGGATGGGGTCTACAGAGACAGAGAGGGGTAACTCTGTCAGGGAAACTGGGGAAGACCGTGCCCACTTCCTGGGCTGTCTGAGGCGCAGCCAATTACCTTCCTTCTCTGGACTGCAGAGGGCTCAGCACCTGAAAAAGGAGGAGCTTGAAGGAGACAAGCCCTAAGGCTCATAAATGAGTCTACTGTGTCCTGTTCCCCAAAATCCTATTACCAAAAAAAATTGAAGATTAAAAAAAAATCAGGATGCTTTAGTTAAATTGAGACGCCAAACCAACATTCTCTCTCTTTCTCTTTCTCCTTCTCCCTCTTGCTCATTCACACATGCACGAACACACACACACACACACACACACACACACACACACACACACACCAACACAGCCCCCTCACCATTCACTCTGAGGAAATTTGGCACATAATTCGCAGTCAGGCTTTCGTCTCTCTGCCCGCACTGTGTTAGTCACGGCTGAAAGGTATCGCCGGGCTTTTTGGATGCAGCCGGAATAAATGCCAGTTGCGTCCCAGGCTGGCACAGAGCTGCTGAAGTTCACATGGACAATATCACAGCTCCAGGAGGCAGTTCAGGACTTTGAGCTATTTATAGGCGTTTCAATATGCAGAGCTGTTGCTCTACAATTTCCATTAACCCCTCAGAGGTTTTAGCTGTCAGATTAATTTCCCAGTTCCCTGAGGAATGCTGACCTTTATTAAACCCCATTAGACCATTTCCTTTTGGGGTTCATTTCTCTGTATGTGAAAACACTCGACATCTTCATAGTCCTGCTCAATTTACCTGTGCTTCTTAAGCCAGAAGAGTGAAAAAGAGTTTCCAAATTTTAAGAATCCTAGGCACCTTTCCCCAAACACTTTCAAAGTGAACTTCCCATAAGGATGTGTAACTAGAAGAAACCCCCCCCATGATCCATGTGTAAGCGTGGTGTCTTACATACATACACAAATGGTAATACGCATGACTTTTTAAGGATTTGCTTAATCAAACCATTTAAAAGGCTATAAATATGACCCACATGCGAGTTCTCACTCTGCTACCAATCATCTGTGTGACCTTGGGCATGGCATTCTAGCTCTTTGGGCTTCAGTTGCCGTTTGTACAAAGTAAGGGAAAACCAGTGACTTTCAACATTTTGAGCATGAGAATTCTTTCTCTAAATGATTTAGAAATGTTCAATATACGTACGAGATATTCTGATAGGTAAAGGAGATGCTCCAGTGTACTGTGTGGGTCTCGAATCCATCTGATTGGCTTGCATCCTGGAACACTCAGGGTACCTCATGGAACTGTTTGGGATCACCAGAGCACAGGAGGCAACCCCTTGAACTGAGTGAGTTTTAAATCCTCGCCAAATCCCAAACTATGTTACTCTCATGGCCAAGTTCTTGCCTCCATTAGCCCATGCACTACCTTAGAATGTTCTGCTGTTGTAAATAGTTAAAACCCATAATAGAGACACCTTCATGCCAAAAACTCTGAATGGTCCCTTTCCTCGGTAACCACACATGACTCAGCTCTCTTACCCCATGGCACCGGAGCATGGGTCAGAGACAAACCAGAATGACCTCACTTCACAGGAAGATGCTAGAGAGTGGGAGATTAGACAAATGACTAGAGATCTGAAGTGATAATCCTGATCGCTCTGCACACAACAGAGCACTTCTTGAGTCCATGGATCCGCCCACCTGCTGCCAGGCATGGAAGGGAATGCGAATGTGGAGGTGAATCAGACAAGTCACATCCACTAGAACACATTCAGCTCTGAATATGAGTAACCCAATGGGAGAGCCCCAGCAGCTGTGGGCAGAGCAGAGTGTCATCCTGAGGACCGAGGCCACAAACCCAACCCTCCCAAATGTGAAGGAGCCACTTTAACCTCCATCCCAAGGATATGGCCCACAAATGAGAGCCTCCAAAACTCTGTGGGCTCATCAATCCCTGCAAAGTCTCTACAGCCTCCAAAGCCCTCAGTCAAGAAATCAATTTCAGGAAGTTTACAGGCTCCCCTGATTGTTCCACCAGGCAGTTTCCCACCAGACCTGGTAAGGAAAGACAACACATCCCTTCCTTCAACAGATACTCAATGTCTACCATGTGCCCTGAGATGCATCAAGAATTAAACAGGAAGACAAATACATTCCCTGCAAAGCCACCAGATCTAACAGACATTAATCAGTCTTCATGTTGCAGAACTTTCTAGCATTTGACACAATTGATCAGTGCTTTTTTGGATCACTTGCTTCCCATGGTTTTTTCAGACAAAACCTTCATTTTCCCACCTACCTGTCAGGGCTCTCTTTTGCCTCTTTTTAGCCTTGCCCTCCACTGCATGGTCCCTGACTCTATCCTCGCACCCAAAGCACCCTCTTCCTCTCATTCTAGATCAAGGGTTTTAACCCTGGAGCCCCAGGCCTCCTGGGAGTCAGTGAAATCGGGTGTGAAAAAAAACTGCCTCTTTATTTTCACTTACCTCTTACTGAAATTTAGGGATTCCTTTGATTATGAATGCAGGCAACAAACCACAGCAGTTATTAGCAGAACCTGTGTCTTTATTCCCAATAAAAACCCCAGGTATCTTCATCCCACACAATAGTTGTTGCAGAGGTCTCAAAATTTATATTCATCGCTACTTTAAAATTACAGTAACTATTAGAGCTACTACTGGTATTGTTATTTAATGAGTTAATAAAGAAGCATATATACTTTCATATCGCCAATTTATTTTTAATATTTTGAGACCTAATTTCAGTGTAATTGGTTCCCATTGTTATCTTATGCATTTTATTTCACACATTTAAAATCAGAGGTGTTCTCAGACTGCTGAAGGAATCCAAAGCACACACATGCACGCACATGCACACACACGCACACCCAGAAAAACTGCTTTCCAAGGGATCTTATGTGTGATTGTGGTTTTAGTCATCACCAATACATCTTCACATATACATCTTCAGCTTAAATCCTTACCTTGAACTCCAAACCTGTACACCCAACTGCCTACTCGAGATCAACCTTTGATATCTCAAATTTAATCCAAACTCAGCATGTTCGAAGCCAAATTCACGGCAGACCCCCTCCCAAACTTCTCAACCCAGTAAAAAACACCCTGCATGATCCAGTCCTAATTCTGCAGCCTCATGCTGTATGGGTGTTGGATGCCCCACTCTCTGCCCTCCAGACTCCCCTTTCAGTCCTCTGTACCCCAACTTCTTCCTCCCCGAGAAGTCTGGTCACAGCTGCCTCATTCAAACTCCTCTACCCTCAGCTCCCACCCTAGTGAACATTTACTTTCCATACCTACCTCAGCTCTCAGCAAAGCCTTCCTCGACCTCCTACTTGCCAAATTGCCCTACTAGAGAGACTCATGGCATCTTGTAACCCCCCTTTGCAGAACCACCTCTGCTGCAAATTTACTTCTGTATTGGTAATTATTTCTTAATTGTGGTGTCCCCGTCTGATTATAGAAACCCTGAGGAGAGTAACTTTTATCAACACCGCATCTCCAGCACCTTAGCACAATGCCTCGCACATAACCAGCATTCCACAAACATTTGTTAAACAGATGACTTAAAGTCCATGGGGATCTACAGTCTAGGAGGAGACAGGCATTACACAAACATTCAAAATAATTATTTAATTACAAATGTTACAAGGGCTTAGAAAAGCATGATGTGCACTCTGAACTCAACTGGAGAACCTGATCTAGCAGTTCAAATAAGTCAATGAAGATTTTCCCAAAGAAGCAATGTTTCAGTTGAGACCTGAAAGATGGGGACCAGCTGTCCAGCTCAATGAGAGAACAGCATTTTTGGCAAAAAAGATCAGCAGATGTGTAATCTCTAGGGTAGAAAGAAGTTGGCAGAATCAAAAGACTGAAGGAAGGCCTTTGGGGATGGGGTGCCAGGAATGAGAGGACAGGTGATATAAGGGGAGACTGAAGAGGAAGCTAGGAGCCAAATCACAAAGAATTTTATGGGTCAGGGTAAGAACTTGGTGCTCTGGTAGGTTGCAAAATGGCTACAATTACCCCATACACACATACCTGGATCTAGTCCTCTGCAATGTGAGTTTGCAGCTTTTCCCACCAGGACTAAAGTCCCTATCCCTTGAATTCCTTGAATTTGAGCTGGACTTTTCTCTTAATTGTACCAAAAGAATGCAGAAGTGAAGTGCCAGTTCTGAGCCTGGGCCTCTCTCTACCTTTCAGCCTCTCCTCTCTCTCTCAGAGCTTTTCCTAGATCCTGGCCTCAGAGAGCATGTGGCGCAAAGCATCCAAGCTGAGCTCCTTCCCACATAGCCAGCTTCCAGCTGATTCACCAGCCAACCCCACACCCATAAATGAGCCCACAAATCCAGAAGAGCCAAATTATCATCATGAGCCATAAATGCTTATTAGTTTTGGCCACTAAGTTTGACATGATTTGTTATGCAGCAAAAGCTAACTAATATGGTTATATCCTGAGATCAGGGGAAGCCATTTGGAGATTTAAGGAGCTGAGTGACAGAGTGAAATGTGTCTTTGTAAAAGTTTCTCTGACTGCTATGTAAACAATGTATGGAGAAGGGGCAAGTCTCACTCAGACATCAGTTAGTGGGCACTGCTGTCACCCAGAGGAGGGTGATGGCCACCAGCCCAACAGTGACAGGTGACAGTAGATGTGAAGAGAAGTGGAGGGACATGGGAGTGCTCCCAGAAGTGGGGTCCACAGAACTTGGTGACTGCTTCAGCACCGGGCGTAAGGAGAGGGATGTCAATAATGACTCCTCAGTTTCTACTTGAGCAAGTAGAAACTGGGAGGAAGGTTATATTAATCCGAGTTCTCCAGGGTGTGTATACCAATAGGATGTGAAATAGAAAGGAATGTATTATAAGGAAATGGTTCCTGTGGGTATGGAGCTGGCAGGTACCAATCTGCAGGGTGGGCCGGCAAGGATGGAGACCCAGGAGAGCCGATGGTGGGGATGAAGTCCAAAAGCAGGCTGCTGGGGAGTTTTTTGCCCTGGAGAGGGTTCATCTTTTTGTACTACTCAGGCCTCCAACTGATTAGATGAGGTCCATCCACATTATGGAGCACAATCTGCTTTATTCTACCAATTAAAATGCAAACCCATCCAAAAACACCCTTGCAGAAACACCCAGAATAATGACCAAATATCTGCTTACCCCATGGCCCAGTCAAGTTGGCACATAAATTAATCATCACCACGGCACTGCCAGAGACTGTGATGAGGAGGCTGGGAGAAGCAGGCTTGTGCTAAGGTGATGAGTTCAGAAAGCACAAGGTGCAGTGGACAGAGGGCATTCCGGCCAGACCCAAGGGCCCCGGGGACGCCTGAGCAGTAATGGTTGCTTTTTTCCACTGTCGTGGACACGGTGTAACACCATAGCAGCCACAGAAGCGACCATGGAGAACCAGATGGTACAGCCCCCACCCTGACAGACCTTGACCATCTTGTTAGGGAGGAAATGGAATTCAAGGAGAATGGAGCCCAAGTGCACTAATGGAGGAGACCCCAGAGCTATGCTTCCAAGCAGCTTCCCCCAACAGCTATGGGTAACCTGACTCCAAGGCTGTCCTGCCAAATAGCTCGTGGGCTTATGTGCTGCACACAAGGCCCTTTGGGGTCTGGGACCTAACTGCCTCTCTCTCTAGACTCACCTTCCTGTCTCCACCTTCCCAAGAAAGGACACCAAAGAAAAGGCAGCATTTAAGAGCAGAGACTTTGCCTTCAAGTCACCTGGAAGCACATCTTTGCCCCACTGGTTATGGGTTTCTCTCCCTGGACAAGGCCTGAACCAGTCCTGGCTTTCTCATCAGTGAGGTGGGGACACAACAGGACAGACCTGCATGCGATAAGAATTCACTGAAATAATGCTTAGCAAAATGCCTGACACCTAGTGAATATGCAAGAAGTGTGAACTAGTTATTATTAGATCATTGCTATCATCATTATCATTACTAGGGGCTTTAAAGTCCAAGAAACTGGGGCACATGGGTGGCTCAGTTGGTTAAGTCTTTGGCTCAGGTCATGATCCCAGGCTCCTGGGATTGAGCCCCGCATTGGGCTCCCTGTGCAGTGGGGAGCCTGCTTCTCCTTCTCCCTCTGCTGCTCCCCCTGCTTATGCTCTCTCCCTCTGATAAATAAATAAGTAAAATCTTTTATAAATAAATAAAGTCAAACAAATCCTTAAAGGCCACTCCTTATTAACTATTTAAATAGCTGTGAATCTTGGGTAAGTCACTTAATCTCTCTGGGCCCCAGTTCCTGAATTGTGAAAGGCGATAGTGTTTCTTACATCTCAAGGATATTCTGAAGACTAAACATGACAAAGCAAAGAAAACACCTCAAACATTCTCTGGTACTAGGTCAATGAGCAATACATTTTACCCAGGAGGAGCATAGTGGTATGGAGGTATTCAAAATGGCACCTCTGTGACTTTTCTGTCACAGAAAATGGCCTTGTCCATCCACCAAGTGTTCATGCCTCTTGCAACACCCGCTCGTGCCCCTGCTCCCCTGGAGACTCCCCTGTTACTCGCCCGCCTTGGCCCAACCCGCGTTGCCTGGGTTGACCTGCTATCAAGGGTATGCCTCGACCACCGCCTGTGTCTCTTCACAGTGAGGGTACCTGTTTACCTCATCTCCATGAGTGTCCCAGACACTGCTGGGCCTCCAGAGCCCACCACAGGGCCTGGAACAAAGCAGAAGTTCAGTAAACGCTGGTAACACTGGGCAACCCCGGCAAGAGAACCTGCTGGACTCATGGGAGGCTTAAAGGTGCAGAGTGCACACCCCTCAGACACAGGGGTCCCTGAGAAAGGTGGGGAGACACTGAGAACCACCTTCTCCCCCCCACCTTACCTCCTCTCCTCTCTCCAGCCTCCTCTGAAGCCCTTCCTAAGAGATCAAGAGGGAAGGCATAAAAAAGTGAGAGGACCTGTCAGTGAGGAAATGCCTGTGGGCCTTCTCTCCTGCTAAGTGGCCCAAGTTTGCAGTTTTTCTGAGGCTCCAGCCCAATCTTGAGTGATTTGGCGAGAAAAGATTTCTCAGCCTGGCTTGCTACTCCTGCCAGAGTCAAAAAATGCTAAATGGCATCTCTCTACTCCAAAAGGCAGGAGGTCACACTGGGCCTGCCATGTTAGATAACATGCCAGCAGGCTGGGACTCGTGCGAACCCGAGCGCACCTTCCCGCCACCTGCACACCCAGTAATTGGCCAGGTCTCTCCAAGTGGGGCCCGTCCCCTGTGCTAATGGCCTCAGAGCCTGGCACCACCAGTGGCTTCATGCACTTTACCCAGCGCTGTCTGCAAAGGCTCTCAGGGCTCTCCTCCACCATTAACTCCAAGTTCCTCCTGTCCACCCAGGCCCCAGGAGGCAGGCCTAGAAGCTACAGCCTGCACACCAGAAACCTCTCACCCATCGTATTAAGTGTCTGGTAGGAACTGCGGTCTGGGGGTGGGAGGGATGAGCTGGTCAGGAGTGGGCAGAGAGGTGGTTGCTGTTCTCTCCTTCACAAAGCAGAAACAGCTGCTTCATTCATTTACTCTTTAGAAATTGCCTGAGCTCTCACTATATGCCACGTTCTGTATTAGGTGCCTGACTCCCAGCGGTGAGCATAGCAGACGCAGCCCCTATTCTCTTTTAGGGGTACATGCCAGTGGGGGGGCCCAGATTTGAATCAAGGCATCACAAAAACAAAAGCTTAATGATACTCGGCAAAACTGCTACAAAGCTCAGAGGGATGGTGTTCATCATACACTATCGGACAAGAGGCTCAGGCTGAGTCAGGGGCTGGGGGTTAATCATCTCCAGAGATGCTTAAAAGGCATTTATGAAATTACACACATTTTTAGGCCAACTTGATCCCTAGTAAAAATAGGAACTATTTGACAAGCTGTCTTACAAACCTTTAGAAACTGTTGAGTCATCCCTGATATTCATCCTTTCTTTCTACAGTAATTGAGCACCTGAATGTTAGCTGGATACCTGGTTACCTAGAATCAAGACTACATTCTCTCAGCTAGTATGACTATGTAACTAAGTTCTGGGCGGTGGGATATCAGCAGAAATGGTATGAGCAACTTCCTGGACATTTGGGAAAGAGAATGTCCATTTTATTCCCTTCCCTCCTTCCTGCTGGTAGAAAAGTGGGCATGGCGCCTGGTGTGGGAGCAGTCACCTTGGGCGACAAGTGGAAAAAGAACTTTGAAGATGAGGGAACAACAGTTAATCCTAATTTAAACAGAATATGGTACCCACAGGTGGGGAGTCTCGAGTGGCAAAACCTAAAAAGAGATGCTTCCCAAGTGGAACTGGGAGGACAGCAGATGGCTAGGATACAGACATGGTATTTCATCACATCTAAAATGCACATTTTTTTGCCTATTTTAACATCTCTGAAATTGATTTGCATCTCACAACCGAGAGCATATTACAATTGCTATGGGCCATTTTTTTACATTGTGACATGGTTGCATAAGATGTGCTTAGCAAACACTAACGTCTTCCATAAAACATGGTATCACAGCCTGGTCATCAGATGATCCTAGTTACTCCATATAAATCTCTTAGTTAAACCATTATCAGTGGAAGACAATGGAGACGAAGTGTTGGGGAAATTTCCAAATTTGGGGCGCATCAGTTGCCTTTCTTCCTCTTTCATCCAAAGTTACAACAGAGATTAACTCTGCAGACAGCCACAAACAGAATGGAAGGGGACATAATTCTGCTGGAAGAGGAACTTTCTATCTGTGGCCAGCATTTGACATTGACTGAGGGTCTAGGACTTTTGTGTCCGTGAAGAATGAAAGACAAGGGAGAGCTCTCCCGCAGGCAGAGCTGGGGGATCTTTGCAGACAATGAACAAAGGCCTTCTCCCCCGGAGACAAGAAGTAGGTGACCTGAATGGACTAATCATGAAATATGGTCTACATCCAGAAAAGAAAAGAAAAGAAAAGAAACTTGCCATTACAGCCCAGTGTTATCTCCCATGGACCAATGTCTACAGAATTTCCCACTTTGCCTTTCAAGATGGAATGTGGATTATGATTGTCCTGTGTCTACTGAGTCATATATATTGGCCACGTCGTGATTAGATCATTCTCTTTTTAGTTTAAAGACTACCAGATGAAAGGAAGCCTATGGCGATCTGATGGACAGAACTGTGCATTACCCCGAGATCCTAGCCTTTGCCCCAGATGCAGGACCCAATGGGACTCTATTCCATCAGGGGATGGATAAGTATGTTCTACATAAGGAAAAGGTACATGCAGATACTTAGCTAGCCAAATTAATTGGCTATCACAGAAGCTACTAATGATGGATGTGTCCCTAATGTAATAAATATGTCTATCTTAATTTTTTAAAACAGCCTCATGTTTAATAAGAAAACACAAGAAACTCCCATTAAAGTCAGGGACAAAACAAAATGTCCACCATCACTCTTATTTTTTAATATGGTTCTGGAAATACTAACCAATGCAAATCAACAATAAACAGAAATGGTTTTAATACAAAAAAAATTCTAAAAAAGGCAAAGTTATCCATAGTTATAGTTGGTGTGATTATCAACTAGTAAAAGTCCAAGAGGATTACAAGAAAATCTATTGCAAACATCTATGAAATGAGAATGAATCTATATACAGTGTAAATATACTGCAAATAAAAACTTTAGTAAGTTGAATAGATACAAAAATTAATATAGAGAATAATAGCCAGTTAGAAGGTATCAGGAAAGAAGATTTTCACATGTAATAACAAAAAAGGATAAAATATAGAGAAATAACCCAACATGTGCAAAAATCTGTGAAGAAAATTTAAATCGCCCCTGAGGAATACAGACCAAAAAAAACCTTTTAAAGTAGGTTCCATGCCCCGCATGGAGCCCAACACAGGGCTTGAACTCATGACCCTGAGATCAAGACCTGAGCTGAGATCAAGAATCAGATGCTTAACTGACTGAGCCACCCAGGAAAGACTTTTTTAATAGCAGGTGTATCATATTCTTAAATAGGAAGTTCCCCATACAAAATTTTTTTAAAAAATACACAAAATTCTCCAAGAAAAGTCTTCTTTTAAAAGCAATGTAAGAGGACAGCCAAATATTAAGATATATTACAATACTATAGGAACTAAAATAATAAGGTACTAGTGCATGAAAGGATAGACAGCCAGATCAAAGAAACAGAATTTAAAGCCCAAATAAAGATCCATGAATAAATGTGAGTGTATATAAATGAACATTTAATGTATGATAAAGATATTCTGAATCAGCAAGAAAAAAGATTTCTTCAACAAAATGATACTGGGAAAACTAAACAACCAGAGAGCAGGACTGCTGCATCACAGATATTTTTTTTTCCTAACTTGTTGTTGGTTTTGTTGTTGTTGGTGGTGGTGGTGGTGGTGGTGGTGGTGGTTTTTACTTTGCTTATGGTGTTTTTTGCAACATGAGTGTTTTTTTTTTCTTTTTGTTTTATGGAGTCAAATACACTGATCTCTTTTACTGTGACTTCTGAGTTTGTATCATTCTTAAGAAAGTCTTGCCCATTTTAAGATTAAAACAATTCTCCTATTATCTAGTGATATTTTATGACTTAATTTTTTTGATACTTAAATCTTTGATCCACCTGGACCTTCCTTTGATGGAAGATGTGAGGTTAGGCCAAGTTTATTTCCTCCAGTGTGTTCAGAGAAGAGCAACTTTTCCTCTGGTTCAAGGCCAAGAACCTGGTTCCAATGACAGGGAATGAAAGAGCCTGCCTTGGTCAAAGCCACCCTCTTCAGTAGAGATTCTAGAATCCTCCCAAGAGCACAAGCTGTCTGTCATCAGTGGTCCTGCATTGTCTCCATGACAAAGGTCAAAGGCACTTAGGACTCTGCCTTGCTTTTCATGCTGGTCTCACTGTGGCTTGCTCCCTGCCAGAGAGCACCCTCACTATCTGGGATGAAATGCCTGTGCTCATTGGAATTCACTCGTCACCACAATTGATGCACTGCTAACTTATTTTTCAAATCTAAACCCAGCCATTACCCTTCAGCTGCCGTGCCTTACACATCACAAGTGAGGACATTTTCCCCATCCACACCCCTCCCTCTGGGCCACATGTGCATGTATGTGCCCCAGATCCCTCCCACACACCACTACCAAAGCAGCAACCACATTCCAGGTTGTGCTGTTCACTGCTGTGTGTCTTCCCTGCTGGCCTGCCAACAAATGTGTCTGCTGCTTCTGCTATCCCTCCACCTAGGGCAGAGGGATGCTGCAGAAACGATTCCTGAACCAGTGAAGATCCCCTAACCTTGTCCAATCTGTAAGGATTTTTCTAATGCCAAGAATGGTAAAACCATCATGGAGGTGATGTTCGTAGGAGTGGTATATATAATGTCCCCAAAAATGCAAATTAGAAATGCTTAACTGAGCTGGCAGTCAGCCAGCCATTCTGCTATACAACAGCATGGTAGTTTGCTGTAAAAAGGGCTCCATGTCTTCTCTTCCCTGTAGACACCTCTTTTCATTGTGATTTTTGCGGCACCTTCCATCTAGAGGTAGAGTCGGCTTCCTTTTCCTTGAGTCTGATCTTTGGATTTGCTTTGGGCATTTAAGTGTGGCAGGAGAAGTCCTTGCATGTCTTCTTTTTTTAAGATGATTTTAAAGAGAGAACAGTTTTTAAAGGGTGAAAACCTTTGTTTTTAGCATGTAGGAGGCATTTCCCCTCATAATTTTGATCCCCCTCCATTTCAGCTGTCTCATGGACCACCATTTGAGGTTTCCTCAATAATTTTAGGCTAATTTTTATCTTTGGCCTAATGTTTATATAATTCTATTTGTTCTTCGTAAATCAAATGGATGGATTGTAAGAGGAATAGAAATTGTGATCTCTCATGAATAAATAACATATGTAGAAGAGTCTGGATTCACCAGCTCTGTCCCTAGAGCCTCTATTAGAACTCTCAGACATGTTTGGATGTCCCTGTGTCCTCAGACTGAGGGAGTAGTAATACCTTGTGTACCTAAATATCTAAATATATGGCTGATCCATGAAAGCCGAGACATGTCGTGAGTTGAGGCATATGTGGCAGAGTTCTATGCTCCTTTCTCAAGCCTCGAATTTTACATATGTAGTGCTCTGAGAAGTTACCTAATACAGATCTGGTATCGAGCTGATGTGTGTGTGTGTGTGTGTGTGTGTGTGTGTGTGTAAGGATTCCTCTATCTAGTTAATTAGCACATCCATCACCTCACATTTTGTGTGTGGAAGAACAGTGAAGTTCCACTCTCAGCAAATTTCAATTATACGATACAGTGATATCAACTACGGCCACCATGCTTTACATTATATACACAGACCTTAATCATCTTATTGCTGAAAATCTGTACCCTTTTATTGACCTTTCCTTATTTCTTTCACCTCCCCCCTGTCCCTGGCAACTACTTTTCTACTCTCTGTTTCTAGGAGCTACACTTTGCTGTTTTTAGATTTCACATGTAAGTGATACCATGCAGTATTTCCCTTGCTCCATCTGGCTTACGTGCCTCAGGGCCATCCATGTTGTTGCAAATAGCAAGATGTCTTCTTTCTCAAGGCTGAGCAATATTCCATTGTAGATATATATGGCATTTGCCTTATCCATTCATTCATTGATAGCAACTTAGGTTGTTTCCATATCTGGACTGTTGTGAACAATGCCACAATGAACATAAGAATGCAGGGACCTCTTCCAGGTCCTGTTTGCCTTTCAATATTCACCCAGAGGTGGGATTTCTGGATTATATAGTGACTCTATTTTGAATTTTTTTGAAGAAATCTCCATAGTAAAAAAAAAAAAAAGAAATCTCCATAGTATTTCCCATAGTGGTACCAGTTTACATTCCCACCACCAGTGCATAGGGTTTTCCCTTTCTCCACATCCTCAACACTTGCAACCTCTTATCTTTTTGATGAATAGCCATTCTAACAGGTGTGAGGTGATATCTCACTTTGGTTTTGATTTGCATTTCCTAGTGATTAGTGATGTTGAGCACCCTTACATGCACTTGTTGGCCATCTGTATGTCTTCTTTGGAAATTTTTCTATTCAGTTCCTCTGCCTATTTTTTAATCAGATTGTTTGTTCATTTGTTTGCTTTTGCTACTGAGTTGTAGGAGTTCTTTATATATTTTGGCTATTAAGCCTTTATCAAATGTATAATTTGCAAATATTTTCACCCATTCTGTAGGTTGCCTTTTCATTCTGTGGATGGTTTCCTTTGTTGTGGAGATCTTTTTAGCCTGATGCAGTCCCTCTTGTTTATTTTTGCTTTTATTGCCTTTGCTTCTGGAAATCCAAAAATTCATTGCCAAGACTCACATCAAAAAGCTTGCTGCCTATGTTTTCTTCTAGGAGTTTTAAGGCTTCAGATCTTACATTCGACTTAATCCATTTTGAGTTGATTTTCTGTTTGGTATAAAATACTGGTCCAGTTTCATTCCTTTACATGTGGCTGTCCAGTTTTCCCAGCACATTTATTTAAGAGACCCTCTTGGTTCTGTTTCTCTCGAAATATTGACTAATACAACAGATATTTTTGCTGGAAATAGAATTCTGGCTTTACTTTTTTTCTTTTCAACAATTTAAATGTGTCACTCATTTTACTCCCTTTCCTTTTTGCTTGTATGGTTTTGGGGAAAAGATTGCTGTAATTCTTAGTCTTTTTCTTTTCCAGGTAACATGATTTTTATTTTTACCTCCCTCTGGCTTTCATTCCTAGCTTTGTCTTTGATTTCTGCAGTTTGTATATGAAATGTGTGTGTGTGTGTGTGTGTGTGTGCATGTGTATGTGTTTATCTTACTAAGCATTTTATGAGATTCACTGATCATTTGTGTAACACCTACCACTATTTTGAAAAATTCTCACCTATTATTTCTTCTGCCTCCTTCCCTTTTACTTCTCCTAGGATTACAGTTATGTGCATCTTATGGTGTTGGCTGTTAAGCCATCTCCTGGAAATCGCATTCCTAATTTTTTCCCCATATTTCTCTGCATCTCACTTTGATTTGCATTAACCAGTTCAAGCTCTATTTCTTTCTTCAACTGTATCAGGCCTGGTGATGAGCCTGTTGAAGGCATTCTGCTTTCTATTTCTGTACTTTTGATTTCTAAGTGTCTTTCTTATTATTTTTATAACTCTGCCAAGATTACCCCTCTGATCTCGCATGTTATCTGCACTTTACATTAAGGACTTTAACATATTAAACATTGTTTTTAATCCCCTGTGTAGAAGTTCAAGCATGTGTTTGGGTCTGAGGTTTGCTTTTACCTCGGAAAATGTGGTTGTCCTGACATTTTACTATTCCTGGTACTATTTTTGTTTCTGTTCAAGATGGCCATAAACCATAAACCCACTGAGCCACCCAGAAGCTCCTATTTGCTTTTATTTTATTTATTTTTTTATTTAAATAAAAATACTGACAAGTCATAGCACATCCTCAGTTACTGGGAGCTATTAAATATATAATAGGCTGTGGGGTGCCTGGGTGACTCAGTGGGTTAAAGCCTCTGGCTTCAGCTCAGGTCATGATCTCAGGGTCCTGGGATCGAGCCCCGCATTGGGCTCTCTGCTCAGTGGGGAGTCTGCTTCCCCCGCCCCCTGCCTGCCTCTCTGCCTGCTTGTGATATCTCTCTCTCTCTCTCTCTGCCAAATAAGTAAATAAAATCTTTAAATATATATATAAAGATTTGATAAGAGCTGATCTGGGAGCCCTTCGTTGTGAATATTATCCCATTTTGTGTTGTCCTATAAGTCTTTTAGGTTATCTTCACTTTTTTCACCCTTTTTTCTTTTTGCTCCTCTGGTCGGGTGACTTCCACTGTCTTGTCTTGAGTTGACCAATCTTTTCTTCTGCTTCATCCAGTCTGCTGTTGAATGCTCTAGTGTATTTTTCAATTCAGTTACTATGTTCTTCAGCCCTGCAACTTCTTTTGGTACTTTCTTATATTTTCTCTTTATTGAAGTTCTTACTGTGTTCATCCATTCTTCCCTCCCATGTGGTGAGCATCTCTGTGACATTACTTTGAACTTTTTCTCAGGTAAATTACTTATCTCTGTTTCATTATGGCTTTTCTTCTGAGGTTCTATCTTGTTCTATCATTTGGAACATATTCCTCTGTCTCTTCATTTTTCTTGACTCCCTGTGTTGGATCTACACAGTAGATGAAACAAACTCTTCTCCTAGTCTTTTTTTTTTTTAAGATTTTGTTTATTTGAAAGAGAGACAGAGAGTGAGAGAGAACCTGAGAGGGGAGAAGTTCAGAGGGAAAAGCAGACTCCCCATGGAGCTGGGAGCCCGATGCAGGACTTGATCCCAAGACTCCAGGATCATGACCCGAGCCGAAGGCAGTCGCCCAACCAACTGAGCCACCCCAGTACCCTCTTCTTCTAGTTTTGAAGGCATGGCTTTGTGTAGAGGATTCTTTTTTTTTTTTTAATTTTTTTATTAACATATAACGTATTATTTACCCCAGGGTACAGGTCTGTGAATCATCAGGCTTTGTGTAGATGATTCTTGTTCAACATTGCCCCAGCTCTTCATTGTGTCTCAACCTCTGCAAATCAATGTGATAATCACATTAATATAATGAAGAATAAAAATTACATAATCATCTCAATAGATGCAGTTAAAGCCTTTGAGAAAATTCAATATCCATTTATGACAAACACTCTCAATAAAGCAGGTATAGAGGGAATGTACATCAATATAACAAAGACTGTTTATGACAAGCCCACAACTAACATTATATCAATGGTGAAACGCTAAAAACGTTTCTTCTTTAAGATAAAGAACAAGACAAGGATGCCCATTCTCACCACTCTTATTCAAAATAATACTGGAAATCCCAGCCAGAAAAATTGAACAAGAAAAAGAAATACAAAGTACCCAAATTGGGAAGGAAAAAGTAATACTGTCACTATTTGCAGATGATATATAGAGGACCCTAAAGACTCCAGCAGAAAACTGTTAGAGCTGATAACCAAATTTATTAAAGTCGCAGATAAAGGGGTGCCTAGGCAGCTCAATTGGTTAAATGTCTGCCTCGGGCTCAGGTCATGATCTCAGGGTCCTGGGATCAAGCCCCACATCAGGCTTCTCCTCAGCAGGGAGTCTGCTTCTCCTTCTCCTTCTGCCCCTCCTGTACCCATGCTCTAAATCTCACGTGCTCTCTCTCTCTCAAAGAAATAAATAAAATCTTTTCAAAAATTAAAAGATTTTAAAAAATAAAAATTGGCAGAAGATCTAAATAGACCTTTTTCCAAAGAAGACAAATAGATGGCCAACAGTACCTGAAAAGATGCCTACATCATTAATCATTATGGAAATGGAAAACCACAATGAGATACCACCTCATACCTGTTGGAACAGCTTTTATCAAAAAGGCTAGAAATAACAAGTGTTGGCAAGTATGTGGAAAAAGGGAACCCTTGTGCACAGTTGGTGAGAATGTGGATTGATGTAGCCACTATGGAAAATGTATGAAAGTTCCTCAAAAAATTTCAAATAGAGGGAATCCTGGGTGGTTCAGTGGGTTAAGCCTCTGCCTTCAGCTCAGGTCATGATCTCAGGGTCCTGGAATCGAGCCCCGCATCAGGCTCTCTGTTCAGCAAGGAGCCTGCTTCCCCCTCTGTCTCTGCGTGTCTCTCTGCCTACTTGTGATCTCTTTTTCTTTCTCAAATAAACAAATAAAATATTTTTTTAAAAAAGACTTTAAAAAAATTACAAATAGAACTATAATATAAGATCCATCAATTTTACTTCTGGATATTTATCCAAAGAAAACAAAAACACTAATTCAAAAAGACATATGCATCTCCATGTTCATTGCAGCATTATTTACAATAGCAAGACATGGAAACAACTTAACTATCCATCAATGTATGAATGGATAAAGAAGATGTGATATACACACAGTGGAATATTATTCAACCATAAAAAATGAAATCTTGCAATTTTTGGCCATGTAAGATAGACCTTAAGGACAATTTACTAAGCGAAATAAGTCAGACAGCGGAAGAAAAATAGAATATATGGAAGCTAAATATATATATAACCAAGCTCATAGATACAGAGAACCGATTGATGATTGCCAGAGGTGAGGGGAGTGTGGGGAGAGGTGAATTGTTTTCACTCTGTTTTTAGCTCAAATAAGCTATTTTTTAAAAAGAGACAAAGATGGCACAAAAATAGAAAATCAAAAAGAAAATTCGAATCAAAAAGTTGCTTGTTTTCTTAGAACTCCATCCAGCCATGTGGAAAACCCAGGTTAGCCTTTTGGAAGATAAAATATACATGGCCAAATCACCCCCATCATTCCAGGTAACCCTGCAACATCCAGAAACCAATTATCTAACCATCCAGCAGCAGACCACAGACACATGATTGAGCTTGGCAAGACCAGAAAAATCACTGACCCCAACACAAATTACCAAAGCACAGAATGAGCTAAATGCATTTTTTAAAGTCACTACGTTTTGGAATAGTTTCTTCCACAGCAAAAACTCACAATAAGACTTGTCATTAAATTGTTACAGTTCTTCTGTTCAGTTAGTAAATATTCACTACCTAATCCCCAACCACTAACAAATGGACCCCTGGACTGCTCTACATTCCAACAACAAAAAAGCTGATACTTGGTCCAGCAGGTGGCTTCAAAACTTACTCTGAGTCTATAGCCTGGTCTAGTCTGATTGTTCCATGTTAATGACATATTGGTTGTTAAATATTTTAAAAACTATGACCAAACGGGAATGCCTAAGTCACCTATAACATATCTGACTATTATATTCTTGCTAAAATAACGATGTTGAACTGCCAGTCCATAAAATCATATCTATAAAATCATGTTAAATGGAAAAGAGCAGGTCGCTACCAAATGGAACATACCCATTGTAATATTTGTCTATCATACATTGACTATTTGTACAAAATACAAATACTGTTTGACAAAGATGAGAATTGGAATTATAGTTCCAAGAGCTTGGTGATTTTATTCTCTGTAATTATTTTATTTTAGTGTATAATAAGAGAAAAACGACTATAATCTTTCTAAGCAGACTGTATTTGGAAACTTGCCTTTTTGGAATTGAGATCTCTCAGAGTAAATCCTGATGTTGGGTATAACGCATTAAGAAAAAAAAAATTGTTCCTGGTGGTGGGTATTGACGAGGGCACGTATTGCATGGAGCACTGGGTGTGGTGCATGAACAATGAATCTTGGAACACTGAAAAATAAAATTAAATTTTAAAAAAGAAAAAATTGTCATAGAAAGCATTTCCAAGAGAAAATGAAATCCCATTCTGTTTTTCAGGTAATATATGAAAAAGTTCATTTTCAAAGAGCCTAAATCAACTCAGGATAGGAAAGCTCTTCTGGCAAAACGCTACCTCGAATGTCTAACTCTTCAGTAAATAATCATATATTGCTTTAGCACTTAAGTTTACAAATTATTTTTACATTTGATCTTTATGATGGTTCTGAGGAGGTTGAAATAGTATCATTCTCCTTTCATGGATGATAGGAGAGTAGCACAAGTGACTAATTCATTAACTATTTAATGTCACTGTGAGGGTAGTGTCAATAAGAAAGCCTAGGCTTTGGCCAGAATATACCTAAGATCCCATCCCAACTACTTCTGTGTCAGCTGTGTGTCATTGGTACTGTCTCATAACTCTTCTGGGCCTCATTCCCCATATCGACAAAGAGAAGATAATACCTATATCAAGGACTTATTATAGAATTAAAAAAGAGAATAAAAGAACACGTCAGTATTTGCCAATAGTATACTGGCAAGTATTAAACAATGGGTTCTGTGAAGAAAAAAAAATGTATGCATGTGTATATGTACATAAGTTTATTATAAATTGCTATTACCATAAAGGATGTTTAGCATACAATTGACAAATCATAATAAAATACACAATACTTAGTATTACAAATTCTGCATAGCCAACTGATGCTAACAGAAAGCTTCCATTGGTATTTTCCAAACTCTTATATTGGTAGCCAAATTCTAGCTCCAATTCAACCAGGATTTGACAAACAGAATTAGGTCCCAGTCTATCTCTTTCCCCAACTGATGTATCATCAATAAATCTGATATGTGACATGGAAAAAAAGAGAGAAAAAATTGCCTATAGGCAAATTATCGTTAGTGTCTATTTAAACTTCCAACTTATTTTTACAGGTTAAAAATTTGCAAAATGAAAACAAATCAATGCACTGTAGAATGGATCATACTCATTTAACAAATATTAATTCACTTGTGAATAACTTTGCCTCATCAGTTTCTTACCCTCTTCCCAACATGGAGAAGAGTTCTGTTTTTGCCAGATCGTCCCCCAAGCATTTCGTCATGTAAAATCTAAAAGACAATATGCCAGACATTGCCAGCTTCTTACTCAAAGTCTATTCTTCCCTTCTTTAGTAACATGACCTTGATTATTTTTACAGTGTTGCAAAGTGACCAGTTATACTTACCTTTCTGGGCACCCTTACAGCTGGTGATCACCATGTGACCATTTCTGGCCAATGAGAGGTAAGTGGAAATCTACAAGATGTGGCTTCTGGGAAATCAGCTGTTTTCTCAATAAAAAGAACATATTTATCAGGCACATGTCTTTTGCCTTTGGCTAGTCCCCCTCATCTGGCATTGACTACTCATCCTTCAGTGCCCAGATCAAGCATTTTGAGAAAAGCAGCCCTGAGAGATTTTGTCCGGTAGTTGGCCTGGGGAAGAAAACACATCTCTTACTTGTTTTAACCACTGTAATGAGGTTCCTGCAGCATGCAACTAGACACAGCCCTGACTGATGTCAGGGATGGGTCCTGAGAGACAGGAAGAAGGTAAGGAGGCTATGGGCAGAGAGGCCAGGGCACCCATTTAATAGAAAACTAGACAACAGAAAGGAAGGAGCCAGAGAAGTTTCAGCTCCAGACCGTGGTTAGAGAAGCAGTTTGGGTGTGAGCACAAGAGGAACATCTGGAGAAGCTGAGCAGAGTGGAGGAAAGAGCCTTTGAGAAGTGTTACTATAGCTCATAAATCATGCCTTCTTCAAGTACTTCAACAGAGCCACAATATAAATGGAATCCCTTCTCAATTACTTCTGGCCACTGGATTTTGCTTTTGTGTACTGGGGGAGGGAGGGTCTCTGCAGTGACTGAGCCCTGGGGAGCCTCAGGGCTTACTGGAGTTGTGTGAGTATGAATTTAGGAAAGTTCTGCATGACTGAGGCATGGGTTGCTGTACTGAAAAGAGCAGAGACAAGGAAGCAGGAGATGTGAGTTCAAGTCCTCATTCTTTCACAGTTGGCTGGGGAGCCTTCCACAAGTATATTTGCCATGTCAGGCTACAGGTTCCCCTTTGCGAAAGGAGAATGCTTTCAGCTCTGTGATGATAGTGTTCTACAAGTAACTATAAGAAAAGTATATCTGTACTCCTAGAAGGATATCCCTGCTCCAGGCAGCTTCTTTTTGGTTCTGATGGTAATAAATGGTGTGGAAGAGAGAACACTATGTGCAAGGAAAATGAAGTCCACCCCAATTCAACAAACACCTGTTGGCCAGCTGCTCTGAGTTGAGCACTCCGATAAAGATGGCCAAAGGATACAATCTAAGCTCCTTAGCCAGATCCACAGGCCCTCCACATCTGGCCCTGTCTGACTCTTTGCCTTTTCTCTCTCTGGTTCTCCACACATACCCTTACTTCCAGCATCCTGAGTTATTCACAGCGTCCTCAGCCCTTTCTGATAGTCAATGCCTCCCTCTCTCATCTCCAGCTCTACCCCTCCCTGACAACAATGCCTTCCCTTTTTGATCTGGTAAACTTCTATTCATCCTTCAGTGCCCAGATCAAGCATTTTGAGAAAAGCAGCCCTGAGAGGTTTTATCCAGTAGTTGGCTTAGTTATTACCAACGAGGCTGTGATGTTCCCCTGATGAAAAAGCAATTTCACAGAATATCAACATTGACAGAGAAGTCCAACAAGACGAAAGCAATACCACTCCATAATCATCCCCGAACAGAGATAAAAACAAAGACACTGTGCAACCACAGAATGACCAAACATCCCCTCCCTAGGCTAACATGAGTCTCTATTTTTTTTTTAAGATTTTACTTATTGGGGCGCCTGGGTGGCTCAGTCGTTAAGCAGCTGCCTTGAGCTCAGGTCATGATCCCATGGTCCTGGGATCGAGCCCCACATAGGCCTCCCTGCTCCGCTGGGAGCCTGCTTCTCCCTCTCCCACTCAACCTGCTTGTGTCCCCTCTCTGTGTGTGTGTGTGTCTCTCCCTCAAATAAATAAATAAACTCTTTTTTTTTAAAGAGTTTATTTATTTATCTGAGGGAGAGAGAGAGAGAGAGTACAAGCATGAGCAGGGGAAGGGGCAGAGGGAGAAGCAGATTCCCTGCTGATCAGGGAGCCCGATGCAGGACTTGATCCCAGGACCCTAGGATCAGGACCTGAGCCGAAGGCAGTGGCTTAATCGACTGAGCCACCCAGGCGCCCCAACTTGAATCTCTATTGCTTCTCTTCTAGTGATATCTCTAACCCCCTTCCATTCCTCCCACCTCCTAAATCAAATGTATTAAGATGTCCGGTTACCAAATTGTCCTGCTTTCTAACAACACTATTCCAGAAAATATCTCTCATTTCCTTGTACTCAAATCACCAGAAACAAGCCCAGATCCTCTACGAAGCCCCTGAAGCCCGCTCTTATCCAGACCCTGCATGCTTGTCTGTCGTGTGTGTTCTCCTTTTGTGTAGCAAGTTACAAACGCAACTTAAACTACATGTGTGTTCCTGGGGGCCTCTGGCAGGTGGTTGCTGACCATCCCTTCCTCTCTGACCTTCCCCAACCCAGCAGAGCAAAACGCGTATTTCCGCGTTGCCAGTGTGGACTTCCAGCATGTCTGAACCCTATTCAGAACAACATCCTGTAGCAACATTTCTTCCTGTGTTGCCCTTCTTGCTGTAACTGTCCCTCAACCTCTCCCATAAGACCGCTTACTCCCTG
Source organism: Nasua narica (assembly GCA_028533885.1). Classification (NCBI taxonomy): domain Eukaryota; kingdom Metazoa; phylum Chordata; class Mammalia; order Carnivora; family Procyonidae; genus Nasua; species Nasua narica. The sequence goes on along the minus strand of CM052799.1, from coordinate 55,142,434 downwards.
GCAGGCCACGGGGATGGCTGCGGAATAAATATCCCAACAGTCCACACCCCAAAGCGGCACAGATAGGCTATCGAGAATCTCCGAACCCAGCACCAAATGATTCCTAACCGCTCGTCCTTCTCAGTCCGGGAATACGAGAAAGTTGCTCTTCATCAGCACTTCAGATCCTGCTTCTCATTTTTGCCTTACATGCTGTTCTTAAATTGGCCAAGTCGCCATCACTGCTGATCATCCATCGAGGCCCCCTCCATGACTTTAGCATCCCCCGACGGTGCTATGCCACTTTATTGAAAGCGAGGACTGCAACGGCAGGCAAATAATGGGAACACGACTTAATGAGTTGATAACCCTGAGATCCTTCACCGGAGGGAGTCAGGAAGAGTCCTAGGGTTTAAATCACCTCCATAAAACATCTGCAAAGAGGAGTCGGAGAAGCTGCCCGGAGCCTCTGGCTCCTGTTTAACATGCACAATTAGCAGTTTTAGGAAGCGGCCTTTTGGAGACAAGCGTGTCCTGAAGTGTACCCTTTTGTTTCTTCTTCAGCTGGGACACAGCGGCCTGAAAGCAAGCCATGTTTGCCCCGCACAGCGCACCGCGGCAGCAGCCCGACCTCAAAGACGTTCTGGAAGAAATGGCAACTGCTTTTTCCAAAGAAAACATCATGTTTCCCAGCTTTACTGAATGTGGAGCAAATTTTTTTAAGTGGTCAAAAATACTAGGTTTGGTTGTTTTCTTTTTTTGTTTGTTTGTTTTTTCTTTAAGATTTTATTTATTTATTAGAGAGAGAGAGAGATGAGCAGGGGGAGGGGGAGAGGGAGAAGCAGACTCTCCGCTAAGTGGGGAACCCAACGCAGGGCTTGATCCCAGGACCTTGGAGTCATGACCTGAGCTGAAATCAAGAGTCAGCTGTTTAACCCACTGAGCCACCCAGGTGACCTGGTTGTTTTCTTTTCTGTCCAGAATGGTTCCCTAGCTGACAAGGGCATGAACCACTCGCTCACCCAAGTTTCAAATGAAAACTTCACGTCTACCCACCATGTCCTCACTCCTGCAGCCTCAGCCCCCGTCCCAGTGCCCCGGTCTCATCAGAAAGGAATTGGGCTCACAGACAAATATACCAGAGACAAGGTGCCCAGCAGGACTCTGAAATCAAAGGAAAGAAAGAGCTTTTCTTCCCTCTTTTTCCACAGTTGAAGGGAGGTTGGAATAGAACAACATGATCCCATTTTTTCAACACAAATAAATTCCGCCAGTCACAGGAAGACTTGTAAACCAGATGCTACTTCTCAATAGTTTAAGAAACATATGACCGGTCACCCCTGAAGAGGGAGTTCTTTTATCTGACCCCCAAATCCAAGGGATATTACAAGACACATCTATACAATACCTTTCAAGTGCTTGTGGTTCTCAGGGGGGAAAAAACAGCGGAGGACGTGAGACTATAAAATAAAGCATCCAAAAATGAATGAAACAAGCTCTTACATCACACGTCAGAATTGATCTTGCTGCTTGCATTTCCAGCACACCCGGCACGGGACCCTGTGGGAGCACAGTCAGGGACACAGCTGGTTCCCGAAGTCGGCCACAGCATGGGCAGCCTCCGCGGAGTCCAAGAAGGGTCTGGCCTCCTAGCTCACCACCGAGTCCTCCTAGTGCCGCCCCAAGCTCTGCCTCTGTCACTCCATCGTCACCTCCCTCCTCAACTACCAGCAACACCCTGACACCCATCCATCATCACCCCCAAACGACAGCTTGCAGACCACCCCTGCGTATAAATCCAGGAGAGACTGGACAAAGAGGCTGGCCACTCAGCAGGTGGCAAGTCTTGGCTAGCCCGGGGATAAGCGGACCCCCACACCTGCCACCAGGATCTTTAGGTTCCTAGAGAGACTTTAACAGGGCTCAGCCATGTAGACCATCCAGAAGGTCTCAAAAATACAGTGTGCTGTCAAGGCTGCATCCTTGAAAGCCCCCACCGTGGGCAAGGTAGGCGGATGGTGTACTCCAAGGACAGGGAAGGGCAAGGAGTCTCTGATCGTCCACATGCAGCTCACCTGCCAACCCACGGTCACGTCCTGTCCATGACCTCCTGAAACACCACCCCCCAGTACTCATCCACTGCTACCACTCACCATAGAATATCGAGGAAACGGGGTCCAGGGACATGAGACCACTAGTCTTGATTGCATAGTAGATTCTCACAACCCTTTAACTTTGTCATCAGGAAACATTTAACAAGTTGCCTTGGGCAATACGAATACAAAAAGTTGCTCGTCCCTGCCAAGGACCACTCTAAGTGCTTTGCATGCGCAAATTCATCACTAGTCCTATTCCAAATATGGGGAAACCAATGCACAGAGGGGCCCAGTTACTCACTTAAGTCCTGCAGCTAATAAGTATCAGCCCTGGGACTTAGCCCAGGTCACCCAGCTCGAGAGCCCACGCTCTCGACCACTTTGTCACACTGTCACCTCACACAATAAACCTATGACATTTACATGAAGGGTATTCATTAAGTTCCCTAGCTTATTGGAGGTACCATCTCATAAACAAAGCAGAATGCTGGCCACGGCTCCTGGCTGCTAACACTCGCCCTGGGAATATCACAGGCTCCAGGAACAAAGCTATGATCCTTAGTAACAACAGCCAGGCACCGGGCTAACTGTGTACTCACTTTGTTTTCTTAACTCTCGCAATACTCTCATGAGGTTGATAACATTACTCTCATTTTATATTTGAGGAAACTGAGGCTCAGAGCCGACCAACAACTTGCCTGCCTGTCATGCCACAGACATATGAAAAGCCCCTATTCAGGTGGCTCAGTCAGTTAAGCATCTGCCTTCAGTTCAGGTCAAGATCCCAGGGTCCTGGGATTGAGTTCCACATCTGGTTCCTTGCTCAGCGGGGAGCCTGCTTCTCCCTCTCCCTCTGCCTCTTCCCCCTGCTTGTGCTCTCCTTCTCTCTCTCTCTCTCTCTCTGACAAATAAATAAAATCTTTAAAAAAAAAAGCCCCCTATTCAGAATGGTGGCATTTACCCAACATGTGCCAAGCACTCCGTGGCACTCTATAGAGCCACACAGCATTGTGGGGAGGGGGAGCCTCTGCTGTGGTCCCACCCCCAGGTGGTGCCTGAAGGGGCAGCTCTTAATAGATGACGTCCTCTCCAGATGAAAGCATGTGCAGGTGTGAATGAGTGAACGAAACAGTACTGCTCGTAATTAAAACTGCAAAGATAATAGCCAACCGTCCTCAAAGGTCGGGGAAGCAGGTCGTGTAGCAAATGTTACTTTTAGAGTCACTGCAGGAGGTGGGAGCACAGAGCCAGCTGCAGAGCGGAGCGACCCCCCCCCCACCCCACCCCACCCCGCCCTACGACAGAGACCTCTTGCTGATGCTTCTTCAGCCTGACCCAGTTCGGCGCTAGGGAGGGCTTGCAGAGCTTTTCCTTGGTTCCACGCTGACTCGTAAAAGTGGCTGCTGCCCTTTGCAATTAGACACTCTGGACCTCCATTCTGAGCCCTTAAATATATACAGTGACCTATGTGCTGATGTGGCCAAAGGATAAGGAACGTGTGAAATTGTTCCCATTAAAATCAACCCTAGGGGCAACCACTGCATAAGCAAATGGCCAGCCTGGCCGGGGCCTCAGATTGTGTTAGATTCGTGTCCCCTCCTCCCTCCCACACAAACACAACTCCTTCTCCTAACAGCCATTGAGTGCTTGGCAAACTTTCTGGCACGTTTCTGATAGAGGGTCTGCATCTACTAGGATAACAAACCGAGTGTACCGTCTGCTTCACAAGCTTGGGATTTGGGGGGAGGGGGGCAGGTGCACTGGGAAGACAGCAAACATGGGCACTCAACTTCAGTTCTCATCTAGGCCTGGGAGGCTCACTTTTCATAGCACATCTGCCCAGATTCACAGAACAAGAATGCTTCAGCTCTTGGCAAGGTCTCAGCTACAGAGCCTCATGACAAGGCCCCAATTACTTTGCTAACAGTAAAGAAGAAAACTTGAACCAATTTTAGAACAAGAGTTAAAAAGGAATACAGAAAATTCCCTGCTGTGCTTTTTTAAAACATGAGTGGGGAAATATTTCCCTCTTGTGGTCTAACTGGGAATTGCTGCTCTTACCCAGAAAGTTTTCCACTGCTTGAAATTCATAAAAGTTTTTGTGCCATAAACCATACTGGCGGTAAAGCCAAGGGACCTTTTCCCAAATTCATAAGATAAAAATACATAGAATTATAAGGAAAACCAATTACATCTAGATTTATTCACCCAATATTAAATAAGTGGGACTATACGAATATGCCTGCTTCTTTAACACAATAAATAACAAAGCCTTATTACCATAAATCTTACTAACATAAATAAAAAGTAGTGATGAAAATAAATGATATTTTGAGAAATCAGGGACAGCTGTGATACAATATGCAAATAGCTAGGATTTCCAGAAGTGACAAAGTCACGGGTTCCGATACTACTACAAAGGTCAGTGTTTGACCTTTTATTGCCATTTATAATTGAAGGAAATTCTATATTTCGACTAGAATTCAAGCTCCAATCCTTTCCCATCCCAGTGCATGGATCTCCTGAGTTCATCCACAGACCCCTCTGGGTCAGCGGAGCCCAGCTCTTCTAACCTAGCTTAATCTAATCAGTGAGCAGCTGCGCCACATGAAGCAAGGTTACCAATTTGTAGTGTATCAGGGGCAAAAATGCTATTTTTATCGCCAAGGAGTGTGGGAACTAGGGGAGCAGAATAAAACAGCCAACCCAACACGTTCCATGTAACAGAAACAACACTGATCTGAAAGCCAGGAGCCCTAGCTTCTGACCCATCCTGGCCCAAACATGCAGGGAAAGGAACCAAGATCAAGTAGAGAGAAGCCAGAAATCATAAAAAGGCCAACAATCCCACCCAGTTCCCCACAAGTTAGGGGAAGTCTGCCCGTGCTAGTGATGCAGAAGTTCTACTCCGTTGGTGCCATTGGTTCTTGGTCACGCTGCTTGGAAGAATGAAGAGGTAGACCAGAAGAGTGGTGGGCAGCAAAGTGAAGTTCGCTGAGCGATAATACAAAGCTCCCGGAGCGGGAGGGGTGGCCCAAGTGGGTTGCCTCCGGAGTTTCTAAGTTTAGGGGGTTTTATGAGCTCTTTTGTGGAACTATCTTAGGCAATCAGGGTGTGCTGAGTCCTGCCAATCAGGGCTTTGGTCATGTATCTATCTACCTATTAGGTTAATATCAAGTGCAGATGGTCTTTTTTGGCTGACATCTGGGGGCTTATATTTTAACTGCCCCTTGCCCATGATAGTGACATGGCAAGGGGCACGTCACTATCCACAAGTCCTTTGTGGATAATTGTCTTCTTTTAGGACGTTTTGCAGAAGTCACTTCTCCAGTCACTTCTCTTCTTTCAGGCATTCTGCCATTCTGAGGGGCGGGGGGAGGGGGGATTATTACCTGTTTCACCAATAAGGAAACGGAGGCTGACAGCAGAAGTGCCTTGCTCAGAATCACACAGCCGGCTAGTGGTAAGGCCAGGACTGGAGCCCAGGTCAGTCCGGTTCTTACCACCAAGTCTTCAATCCCTGTTGGTTTGTAAAGCCAGGAGCTTCCTGGGTGAAATCCCAAACTGGCCCCCTGTACTCAGAAGGCCAGGAGAGACCAAAGAGGCCAGCCACCCCAGATCGACAGGCGGCAGATGGAACAAGCCAGGGAATTTATGAGGCTTGTCTTGGGCAGCTGCAAGATGAGTGGATCTCCACATCCATGGCCAGAATCTTAAGGTTTCTCGAGAGGACATATTGGGGTTCAGCCACATATACCATCCAGAGGGTCTCACTGCCCTCTCAGGGCTGCATCCTTGAAAATGGCTCCCAGGGTGAGAAAAGTGGGCGGAATGTACATTTTGAGGCCAGAGGAGGGCGTGAGGAGCTTCTGAGGGCCCCATCCAGTTCATGGGGTCAACCGGATGACCTCCTCCAAAATTTTACCCCTCGCGACCCGTTCTTCCAATCCTACAATCCCCCTAACTCCACAATGGGCCCTGAGGGGTTGCAAGGAGTTTCAATCAGCGTGGAAGTGGCTGGTTTGGCGGCCCTCGGGCTGCAGTGGAGGCAGATATCGTAGCAACAATATAGGCACATTGTAAAAAAACACAGAGTAAAATAGTGATCCCACAAACAAGTAACAGTGTTTTCCATTAAGAGCTCCATGATCCCAAGCACTGATTTATGAAGTCCCTATGAGAAAGGGGGTTCAGATCCCTCAGGGCATCCTCTTGTGTCCTCACGCGATGTGATCAAGAAAATGTGTTAGCAGACTCATCGGATATGAACACAACATTAGGTTGGGATGATAGCACAGGTGCCTCCTTGCGAGGCAGCAACAATGTCCAAGGCCATCCTGTCTTGGAAGACAGCTTTTCTTGTTGAAGACATTGCAGTGTTCAGTCAAGAGAGGTTTTTGTTGGCTCTCATTTAAGACTTACTGGGTGAAGTTAGCAGGGGCTTCTACTCGTGCGAAAAAGGCTTCCAAGCCAGTGGAGGGAACAAAGACAGCGGCCAAATGATCGTATCTATGCATGTATCACATAGAGTGTGTTTCAGCAGATCTGGCTACACCAAGACAACAGGATCCCAGGGGAGATGAAGCAGTTCCCTCTCTCCCCAGGGTGCAAAGCACCTCACCCAACCCGGTGGGACATCCCTTTGCACATTCCAGTAGGTGAGACCTTTCCCAGTCTTGCTGGGTCTCGGTGTTCTGGGCATCCTCGGTGAGAGGGCAATGGCTGTCTCCCTCAGCTTCCATACCTTCACGGTGTTGGGCCCTGGCAGGGGTCTCCAGTGTGGCCTATGGGGCACCAGGCCCTACTGCTCGACCATTCAAATGTATTAAAGCTTGAAACTGTATTTTAGTCCCCCTGGCCAAGGTGATTTTACCTGTTAGTAACTTAATCTGCAGCTTTAATATTCCTTTTTTTCCCCTTCTACCAACCCTGCTGCTTGTGGGTTCCAGGGGAGAGGCACCTCCATTCAACGTCATGTTCTTTTGCCCAATCATGACCTTCTAAATGGGACCCCTAATCACTGTCTGATCTGTGAGGGTTTCCATACGTGGTACTCAGCTTCTCTAACCCCTCAGTGGTGGTGGGCCTGGTTTGCACGGTGACAGGGGAAAGCATGGGTTAGGCCAGCTCCAGGGTCCACACGCCAAGGACCCTCATTCGAGGGAGTGGGCAGGTATAATCGATTTGTTGCCTCAACAGCTGCTTCAGTGGAAAGGACCCCGACCCCAAAGGACCCCCATGATCACCACTACTTGGAATGATAAATTGAAGGGGAAGCCAGTACACAAGGCAAACCTTGGTCCTATCAGTGCTTCTGGGAAAGGCAACATGGGAGCAGGACTTGGGTTGGCGGAGGGCCCCCCAGCCGTGGAGAATGACCCACACGACACAGCAACCAGGGACCTCCTGGCTAGAGCTCCTGGCCCACTTTCCACAAGCAACCCTCTTGGGGCCTTTTATCGCCAAGTGAGGTCTCTCATCTGCTGCTCTTTCTCACCTCTGGAACTTTCCAAACATTGCTTTTGTCTCCCAACCAGCACCTCTACCTCCCCCACGCCCCCCCACGCACACACACCACCACCACACACGAGTGAGGGGAAGTCTCTCTCGCTCACCTAGACATCACAGGAAGGAACACGACTGGCTACACTCCGTACACCTACCCTGAATCCCACTCCAAGTCCTCCTCAGCCATTTCACCAACTACAGTTTTTCTCTAGGGCTGAAAACTCTGTGAGCTACCCCGTGTGTCCTCCATGGGCATTCCGGGCCTCTTCAGGACCACCTTTCCAGAGGACAGGTCCACCTGGCTCACCTCATCATCCTTCCGGAGCTGGTCTCTCCCCACAGCATCCAGGCCACCCCACCAATGACAGACTGCGGGTCACCCTCACCCAGGACTCAGGCTCCATAACCCATTTCCTGGGAGTCTGAAGCACATCCCCATTCATTGGCCTACTCTATCAGGCCCTGCTGTGGACCCAACAAAACCAGCCTCTTGGACTGGTGCCCTTCACCCACTAGTACCCAGTCTTTATGGCATCGGTGGCTGGGAGGAAAGAGGTGAGGGTCTGAGATAGAACCTCGGATGGATGTGCCATTCAAGATGATCAACACCTACGATGAATGTAAGGCCTCGCTTGTAAAGTCCAGAACTCTCCAAGGAAGGGCCTTCTATACCCTCTCAACTCATCCGTAGATATAGACCTTTCAACAGCCGGCTGTATGCTCTTGAGGGTTGCAGCCCCTGAAAGCCTGCTCTGGCTCTCAGGGGCAGGTCTCAGCAACTGAACCTTTGCTCCAAGAGCCCCGGCAGACCTCACCCTCGAGATTTCATGGTCTCTCGGCCAGCCATCTGCTGCACCTCAGACATGGGCCCAAGTAAGGCTAAAAGACTTTTCTCCTGGGACCAAGCTGGAGCTTCATCTCCAAAAACCATGGGTTCTAGTGGGCTCATTTCTACCACAGCAAAATAGCTAGCCCCACAATTTGGGCAACCGCTTGGCCTAGGCCTTCCATGGTATGACCTGACTAGGGCCATGTTAGGACCCAGGCACCTACCTCCCAGTCATGGGGCACACTGCCTGCTGGGAATGAGAAAAATCAATCTCCTCAGCCCTGCCACATACATGATTTACCTCCTCTCCACTCTCGCAGCCCCCATATCTAACAAGTGCGCAACACCATTTAGCCTTTTGAACTTAGTCTCATCCTGTACCCGACAAAGGCCCTGAGAGCCCCCTTATCTCTGCTAGCCAATCCCCCAGCAAGGATCCATTTGTTTACTCGGTGAAGCCCATCCCACAGGAGGATGAGAAATTCAGTCTCAGCCATTACTGGCTCCTCATACAAATGCCCAAGGTGGTGCCAGGTCTGGGGTCCCCACGCCATGCTGCCCAGCCTCATGGATGCCCCAGTTCATGTGCAGCGAGACCCCCTCTGGGAAAGCTGCGATCCCTCTACACCAAAGAGTTAACTTCTCTGAGATTGTGCCACTTCCTTCATCTCCTGCTCTCAAAGACACCAGGGGGAGTCTGCACCCCACATGGCATACAACCCCTGCAGCAGGAATATAGGGCTTGGCTACCTGGCTGGAGCTGAAAACAGGGAGGAAAACATGGAGAGCACCCTCACACAAATTCATAATATAACACCCACCTCAAAGCCACCATTATTCCCATGTCAACTTCACTCTCTCCTGGAATAGAAATTCCTTAGGGGCACAGCTGCATCCCAGGACCTAGAACAATTAGTCTCTCAACATATGCTGTTGAATTACTAGGGAGAAGAAAATGAATGGGTAAAGACATAGGTGAATATTGGGGCCCCTGGGTGACTCAGTCATTAAAGCCTCTGCCTTCGGCTCAGGTCATGATCTCAGGGTCCTGGGATCGAGCTCCGCATCGGGCTCTCTGCTCGGCAGGAAGTCTGCTTCTGCCTCTCCCTCTTTCCCTCCTCCTACTCGTGCACTCTCTTTCTCTCTCTCTCTCTCAAATAAATAAAATCTTAAAAAAAAAAAAAAATTTCGGGCGCCTGGGTGGCTCAGTTGGTTGAGCGACTGCCTTCGGCTCGGGTCATGTCCCGGAGTCCCGGGATCGGACTCCCGGCTCTGCGGGAAGTCTGCTTCTCCCTCTGACCTTCTCCCCTCTCATTCTCAGTCTCTCTCTCTCTAATAAATAAATAAAATCTTTAAAAAAAAAATTTCGGGGCACCTGAGAGGCTCAGGTGGTTGGTATGTCTGACTTCTGATTTCAGCTCAGGTCTTAATCTCACGGTTATGGGTTCAAGTTCCAAGCTGGGCTCTGCACTGGATATGAAGCCTACTTAAAAAATAGAGGGGAAGAAGGGAAAACCATTCCAAGAAAGTGTCCCAGAACTGAGAGAGAAAAGGTTTGAAGATTAAAATCATGGGTAAAAGAATGACTAATATTATTGAATATTTATGTGCTAGGTGCACAGAAAACATATGGGGGGGATTGAGCATCATAACAACAGGAATTCCAGAGGGCAATCAAAAAGCACATGGAAGAGAGGTCATTCTCTACGTTTAAGAAAGGCTTTTCTTTTTTTTAAGAGTGCGTGCATGTGTGCACACTCACACACGCACTCATGAATGGGAGGGGGGCAGAGAGAGAGGGAGAAGATCTCAATGTGAGACCTGTGCAAGGCTCAATCCCACAACCCTGAGATCATGACCAGAGCCAAAATCAAGAGTCGAATGCTTCACCGACTGAGCCACCCAGGCGCCCCAGGCTTGAGTGTTTTTATCAAAAAGTTCATTTGATCTCCAAACTCTGCTCTGACACATGACCACTCCACACGCACAACAAGAAAAAGGCCAAACAAACTGAAAACCAACCATTCTTTTTAGAGCCATCAGAGCACTGAGGTCACAGGGGACACAGACATGCCCAAAACTGGAGAAACGGGCAAAGGCAGGAAATCACCGCTCCCCAGGATCTGGGAGGAAAATAAACCAGAATGGACAAAACACTGAAACAGAGCAAGGACTAGCTCAAGAATTAAAAGCTTCTGGGGGCCCAGGCTTAGACGGGAGGACCCCCCCCCCTCTTTCATGAGTTTTGGCTCCAGGAGCCCCACCAGGTTTCCGTGGAGAAGATTGGGAAAATCTCTGACCCAGCAGGGGATGAACCAAAGGACTGTTCCATTCTCTGCCTGCCCGCAAGGGGAGCCACCTCATCAGAGCCAAAGGAGCTTGGGGAAAGGGCAAGGCCCATTCCCGTGTCCTCTATCCCTCCTGACAAGGCGTGGGGGAGCTCTCGGGGGCACTGGTGAAAGTTAGAGCCCACACCTCTCCCACCTGCAGCCTGACCAGCCCATCAGCATGGCTCCCAGGTAGTTGGAGGATTACAGCTTAAGGAGTCATAAGACTCCTTAATGGAGATTCCATTTAAGGAGTTCCTAGGGAAACAATAAAAGAAACCAAAACAAGGACACTAGAGGGAACTGAAGCTTACCAACCTCCAGAAAACAGAAAAAACAATCTAACTCCTTGCCAGAAAAATATAAACCCCCTCACTACAGGTCTATTTACCTCAGCTTCTCTTACCCAGTACAGCATGTCTGCCTTTCAACAACTACAAGGTGTGCTAAAAGGCAAGGAAAACAGCCAGGTTGTTCGTTTTGGTTTTGGTTTTTGACGTTTGGGCCTGTATGTCCTCTGGGGAGTCACCATTGTGTTGTAAATCTCCACCTCTCTGCTCACAAGAGAAGCTGAGGCACGTCGCATATTCAGTATAACCCAGGGAGCCCAATGAGGAATCTACATGTTAATAGACCAGACTGAGTATAATTCACTTACTATTGTTGCTGCAATAAGTGACCACAAACTTAGTGACTTAAGACAACACAAACTAGGGGCACCTGGGTGGCTCAGCCGTTAAGCATCTGCTTTCAGCTTAGGCCATGGTCTCAGGGTCCTGGGATGGAGCCCCTCGTCGAGCTCCCTGCTCGACGGGAAGCCTGCTTGCTTCCTCTTCCACTCCCCCTGCTTGTGTTCCCTCTCTCACTGTCTCTCTGTCAAATAAATTATTAAAAAAAAAAAAAAGATGGTCAAAAAAAAAAAAGACCCACATATGGGTCTCTGCTCAGTAGGGAGCCTGCTTCCCCATCTCTCTGCCTACTTGTGATCGCTGTCAAATAAAATCTTTTAAAAAAAATTTTTTTTAAGACACCACAAACTAATAATCTTATAGTTCTTGAGACCAGAAGTCCAAGGTAATGGTTGAACAGTGTCCCCCTGCTGGCTCTAGGAGAGAATCTGTTTCCACCCCTCTTCCTGTTTCTAGAGGCTGCCACTTTCCTTGGCTCATGTTCCCATGGCTCCATCTTCAAAGCCAACAGTGTTGATGGAGCCCAGTCCTTCTCAGGCTGCCACCCATTCCTCCCTTGTCTGTCTCCCGTTTCACTTTTTTTAAAAAAAAAACAAACCTTTTTTTTTAAAGATTTTATTTATTTGATAGAGAGATCACAAGTAGGCAGAGAGGCAGGCAGAGACAGAGGGTCTCCCTGCTGAACAAAGAGCCCAAAGTGGGGCTCGATCCTAGGACCCTGAGATCAAGACCTGAGCCAAAGGCAGAGGCTGTAACCCACTGAGCCACCCAGGCGCCCCTCCCATTTCACTTTTAAGGCAACCTGTGATTACACTGGGCCCACCAGTAAGTTAGGATAAAGTACCTTTTTTAAGGTCAGCGGAGTAGCAACCTTAATTTTACCTACAACCCTAATTCTCCCGCTATGCAGCCTAATACACTCATGGGTCACAGGGAATAAGAGACGAGTTGGGAGGCCATTATTCCGTCTACCACAAAGTAAAATTAAATGTGCTTATGCTGTTCTTTTAGGTGCAGTTTATTTTCTATGACCCAAAGTTAAAAAGTTTTCTTGCTGAAAAATTAAGTATCAGTCTGAAATATAAATACTGGCAAAAACTATGAGACCTCCTCTGGGTAATTATGAAAGCTCATAAAGCAAAGTGGGATTAGTGATTAGTGATCGTTCAACACGTGTCATTTGTGCAAATACCAGGTGTACCTGCACTTCGAATGAAGTCTGTGAAGTCTGCAGCTAAAAATGCAGTCTTTGGTCTTTATAAAAGGAGGAAAGCCAGGGCAGATTTTGGTTTTAGATTGATCCGTCACAGTTCACTGCCTCCCTTCCACAGAAGGTCACATCACATCTGCTTCTGGGAGTTGATAAAACCTAAAGACAATCTGAACTCTGTGCATGCTGGTAGCAGAGACTGTCTCCAAGGAAGGAAACTGGATGAGACACTTTTTCATCACATGCCTTTTCTTACCTTTTCTTACCACCTGTAATTTATACCACGTATATGTACTTATTCAAAAATTACACCAAATTTTAAAACATATGATGCAGCCCAACCTATTGTGGTGGGTGGTGAAGGTTGAAGGGGTGTAGGTTCTTCTTTATCCCTTCTTCCAGGTTCTGGTAGAAAAAGAAGGCATTGGCCCTTCGCGGGG
>CM052799.1:55115702-55129256 GCA_028533885.1 Nasua narica | reverse complement strand
AAAGGCCAATTATTATAATCCAGAAAGGATGCCTACTGAAGGAATAATGGTGTATTAACAATAATAGAAATCTAAACCCTGTTCATAAAAATATTTTTTTTAAAGACTAGATTTGGCTGGGGGTGGGGTGGTAAGAAAAATATTAATGTTCCAAATGACTAGAAGAAGAAAATATAATCCAAGCAATAAAAGACAAGAAAAGGAAACAGGACAAAATATACCAAACAAAATGATCAAAAGATCATATAATTATAACAAAGCTGCAAGTGAAACTTTCCTATTAGATTATCCACAAAAAAAAATCTGATTGGGTCCAATAACTACATCTAAACACCTAAAGGTAAGGCAAGCACACACAATTTAGAAATTTTGCTAATGCATCCAAAAAGAAAACAATGGTGGCACTTTTAATAACAAAAGATATTACAAGGTGGAAAAGGAACAGTCATTTCGTGTTCACAATAGACATAATTAACATGAATATGAATCACATGACTTAAAATACATAGAGAGTTAAAAATACAGAAAAACTGAAGAAGAAATTAAACGGTAGCAGATGTGAGCTGGTTCACCAGTACCACTTGGGTGTTCATTAGTGGAAAGGAACTGAGCAACTTTTAAACAAGAAGGAAGAACATCAGGAGCCACAGAACTGACAGAAGCCAGGGTCCCTTGCAGGCAGGATGCTAAGGCAGACACTCTGGATGTGCCTGGATGGATTATCTACACAGGCAAGCCTCTCAGCCAATGGGGACACGCGGTCAGAGACTGGTGCACAGGTTCTGGCAAGTTGAAGCCTGCTCCCTGAAGTTCCCAAGCCAACCCCAGGTGCTGTGGCATAGTAAATGCTAAAGCCGCCCAAGCACACGAGGCTGCTCTTTTCCCTTTAGGCTGCAGCACATGGGCACATGTGCAGGGGCCCTGAGACCCCCACTGGCCTCTCACTGCAGACATCTAGGTGTCCAAGTCCCTAGTGTGAACTCTGTCCTCTCCGGCCCAGATGCCAGATAAGTGAAAACAGAAGTAAGATTTAACTATGCCCAATTGATATATTTAAAATTTATATAATAGGGATCCAGACTATTGATTCATTCCTGGAGCCAGCTTATTCAACAAATTTGGAAGACATACAGCATGGACACATTTTCTGATAAATTGTGCATTGTGAGCTACATAATAAAACAGTTGCATCTGACCTTAAAACATGGAAGAAGTAGAAAGAAAATATGTTTTAAAAGATGAACACATTTCAAAAAATATAAGAATAAAACATGAACATATTTCACCATCTCCCCTTTCCTAACCAACTGAATAACATGCCACACATTTCCAAAAATTAACCCCCCCAAAAATGACACCTGAAAAGATTCCTCACAGACCTGTACCCCTGAAACAAATAATACAGTATATGTTAATAAAAAAAAAAAAGAAAGATAGCACAAAATTACAATGGGTTTCACATGTTTAAAAAAAAAACTGGGGCAAATCACAAGTAATGAAAAATATGGTCCATCCATGATCAAGTATGAGGCTGACCGCTGTAAGAAAACATTTAAACACTGTCTCACACATTTAGTCAAAGTGGGTATTTTCTTCTTTCCCAAACAACCATTTGTCAAACTGCAGAAACTATAAAGCTGAAGGATAAACACTTCAAATAAGAATTCATACTCCAAGGAAGTAAGAATCTTTCAACTTTTATTTCTAGGATACATTCATCTGGAACCTTTTTGTTGCTTTACAATTTTCCCCCTAAGAGAAATGAATACAATAAAAATATAATCCAACTACCAGCAGTGTTTGTAACCAGAAAAGAATCTAAAATCTCTGGTGTGATAATATAGGATCTTTTTTAAAAAATATAAACTTCATACCAGAAATAAAGCCTGAATATTCTCTTTTTCTTTAAAAATATAATTTTTCCTTCTTAGCTCTTCCATGTAAATCGTATAATCAACCATTTAGTTCTAGTCTATTTTTAAACTAGTAATTGTAACACTATAGCAGTTTTTCCCTACTTTGTATCCTGTTCTGTAGTGTGATTCAACTAATAATTGCAGAAGTGTTTACAAAGAGAGAAAGAGATGCCACTAGGTTGTAGCAAGATTCTTCAAGATATACTGATCATTAAAAGAAAAAAAAAATCCCTATTATTAGCAAACCAAAACCTACTTAACCAACTGCATTTTATCATGTTTATGAAATTAGAAAATGTGTATAAAGCGCTTCTGCAAACTTTGTAAAGCTCTAATGGAGAACATTTTTAGAATGTTTTAACTAGAAAGGCTGCTGACTGGGATAGAACAGAAGGTTCTGTGAAATCTTGTTCTTTTTTTCTGTCAACTACTTACATTTGGGGAAGGAGAGATTATATAAATTGCAAAGAAGCTGGGGGCATGGGTACAGGAATGTCTCACAAAGATTGACTGGTTTGCAGTGACATATGACTGTTTTTCTTAACTGAGAATAAAGACCAAAGGACATAGGAGTAGACGAATGCTTTATACCAGACTGAGAAGTCAAGCCATCTCCAACTAGGAACAAGAAATAAGAGAAGTGAGGCTTTTCCCCCACTGCTGACTAGCTCCTCCATGCAGAGCTTCATTACTTGCAGTCCTTTTAAAAACAGTATTCCAAACCCAAACATAAATGGTCTGGGAATGGTTTCTTTAGGAAAATAATCAAAAAGTCTAATTATAAACATAGGTAACAACATACCTGAACCAGAGTTGACACTTTTCTACCTCTAGATAAGTAGCATTGTCCGTAACAACTTTTTAGCATATTCTGTGGAATATAGGAAGTTAATCAAAGAACAAAAAAGTTTGATAACAAAAATAATCCCAGTGGGGGCTTCCTTGTTTGTTAGAATGCAAAACAGACATAACAGAAACTTCTTTCCATGAGCTACCCTAATGAAACTAGAAAGACTATGAAGACAGCCCCAGCAATAAAGGGCTGCAGAAATTTGGTCACTGTACCCAGGCACAAGCAACCAAAAAAAGTATCCATTACCTAAAGGATGAGTAAACTGACCAGAGGGAATGTGTCTGCATTACTGCGTAAAAAAGGCTTTGAGCGAGTCATGAGCGAGTCAGGTATGCTGGAAGAGGCTGCCACTTGGGGCTTTGGAGCCTCCTTTCTAACAGTTTCTGAACAATTTTCCTGTGGCTCTCTAGGAGCAGGCCTAGCTTAGCACATGGAATGGGCTAAGTGGCCTTATAACCTCTTTTGCCCCTCTGATGCTCTTACTCTTCTTAATGCCTTCTTTCCCCAAGAGAATATTCAGGCCAATTTGTTTTTGTTTTTTCTGCATTAGTAAGAATAAACTAGCAATTTGGAATACCCCTAACTCTGAGTGTCTCATGTTAGTAGAGGATACCATGAATAATAATGTAGAACTTTAATGCCTTTACATAAGAGTCAAACAAGCCTATGTCATACTTTGATGATTTCACATTAATAAAACTTAGCTGTGATATGTTAAAAAAAAAAACTACTTTTGCCAAGGTTTTAACTATTGGACTTTAAACCAATTTCAATATTCCATGGAAAGGTCATTTATATTAAAGTAACATGCCTTCATGTTTTCTACGTACAACAACAAAGTAAGATTTTTTAAATGTACATGTATTTTTTAACCAATGCACTCCCTTTTACAATCACACCTTCAGCCCAACACTTAAAATATAAACCCAAACTGTCAATGAAAAGAACAGTGAACCAAATGACAGTATCATTTAAATGTAACAATAATGCAAGAAAAGGTGAGCATCAAAACTTAGAAAATAAACATCATAAACAGATTCATTGGAAATCTGCTCATATGCCTGATGTGTTCAGAAATGAACTTCACACAAAACAGATCCCACTATTAGACAACGCATTCTTTTCTCATTTATTCACTCTGTGACGCATGTCTCACTATTTTTACTGAGGTTTATACAGTGATTAATTATCCTAACAGCAGAGCTTAATATTAAATATACACCCTATTCCAGAATTGGCATATGCTCCCAACAATTGTTTTGTACGCTCCCTGAATTATATAATAGTCTAATTTTTTAGGAGCATAAAAATGAAAAGGCTTAGATCTATTCATATACATGGTGCATAAAATGTTACTAAGTTAAGACAGTAAGGCAGAAAAAAGGAATAGAAGGGTACAGTAAATTTTCTTTAAACAATTCCATTACATTAGACGGTACTGTCAATGATATGTATTTATTTTAACTAGGTTATAAAAAAAAGGGAAAGAATTATCAGAATTTGTATCAATTTCTTGGAGAGGCTAATAATACTTTAAATATACATATTTATTTGTATATTTATTTGAATAATCTTTGGTAGGAATTGTGTTTCTTCCACATTATAGGACTTTTGAAAATAAATGTCAAAATTAATTTACTAATCAGCATATGAAAGATAAATTACGGTACTATTCTTTTGGTTTTCCTGTAAACCTATTAACTTGCACTAATCATGCACTTAAACAGTTATCTGTTTGACTTACGTACATATAAAATGAGAGACTAATACCAGAAAGAAATTAGACAGTAATGAGAATCAATGACAAAACATAACAATGACAACTGTTCTTAAGTAATTTATTTTTAAATTATAAGATTTACAATGCTTTGATTATGCAAAATAGTATAAAGGAAATTAAACCAAATTGATAAACCAAAAGAGGAAGAAAACTTAGTTTTCTTGAATATCAGTACTTAAACCATCATTCTAAGTATCTGATGTCCCAACCACGTCTTATGTAGACATAAGTATAATAACTTCAAACGTTTCACTTGTGGGTTTAATTTCTCATTTTCAACTTTTATGAGCTGAAATATAATTTATTTCAAATCCTATTATACCTATTATAGTGTTTATACTGCAACAGCAGCATCTCTTAGTGTGCAATCAAATGTGGAACTGGGGCACAGTTTTTAGCTTTCAGCCACAGACAGAAATTAGACACTGTGTTCAGTACAACAGAGTACGTTATATTAACCAGAACAGAGAGTTTAGTACACTTATTGCAGGCTTGGTACTTCTTTCCCTTTGAACTGAACCAGCTGAGCTTCTGAGCGGACATATTACTGCTGTGGATAGTAAGACTGCTGTGGGGGCTGAGGGAAGGGGTATGAAGGCTGCTGGGGTCCTGGGTATGGAGCCTGTCCAGGGCTCTGGTGATACACTGGCGGATATGGCATGTTATACTGGCCGTATGCGTAAGGATTATAGCCCATGGGCATGGGCATTTGGCAATACCTGATGAGAAAAAAACAAACAAAAAAAAAAGGATTGGTAAATCAAATACTGGAAAATGATATGTAACAATTATTCTAAAACCAAGTTTTTTCAAGAAAGTCATTTTTCTCTATTTCTCAGTCTAACAGAGAACACTAGGGAGAAAAAAAACAGCCATTTCAAGGTACTTATTAGAGAAAAGTGTTCATTCCTACCTGTTAATACTTGAGATAAAAGAACATCAAGTGTTTAATACTATCCAGAAAATAATATTATGATGGAAGTAAGACTAAATTTCAACTATTAATAAGGAATAAAAATGGTGAGACCCTTCATTTTAATGTAGCAACCTAAGTACATTCCTAATTCACAAGATTCGATACTCACTGTAATGCACATAAATTCACCGTTAACAACAAAAGTTTTAGTATTTGGAAGACAGAATGTACTTACAAAGAAAGTTTGGAGCACATCTTAACAGGTAGTCAAATATCTGTATTTTTAAGATTAAGAACTTATCACAAAGAAAGCTGTTCTTTAAGAAAGCACATGCCATAATTAGAGTCATGTTCAACAGTCTGTCAGAAGCCAATATTTCAAAGTACAGGTAATAAGCAAAGTCTTATCAGTCTTGCTAAGTTCAGAAAAGGAGTCTATCCGTTTATCACCAAAATAAAGACGACCAAGAAAACACACTCTACATTCCATAGAGAAGAGATTTAAGATGAACCCAGCATGTAAAAACTAAAAACATAAATTAGCCTGGGAAACAGCCATTCAATTGCTCAAATAAGTACCTATAAAATTATTTTCATTTCCTTTAAACGGACAATGAAGCTTATTCATTCATGACACCTCCGTTTGAGAAGGGGTGACCCTGTTTTTAAAAGGTTAACCAGAGCTAGAAACATTAGCCAATTCATTCAGATATTCAGTTGCAGCCTTACCCGGGATATCCTGGATAGGTAGGATATGGGGGTCCCTGGGCCTGTGGAGGGGGAGCTGCTGAACCAGGAGTGTGTGACGGAGCTGGTGGGGCGGTGCCTGTCCCCACTGGAGCTGGAGCAGTAGCAGGAGGAGCTCGATTTGCTGGAAGCACAGGAGGTGGAGGCCGGGCTGGGGGCTGGGGCTTAGCAGGCTATAAGAAAAAGTCAGCATTGACTACAAAATGTTTCATGTTGCTGTCAAATCACTGTCAGTTAAAATAAATGAGGGCATATGAGAAACTCTAGAATCCAACCAAATGTATTTCTAATTTCCATTTTTAAATGCTGACTTATTACTCTAGAAATGTATCAATTTGAGGAATAATTCTCCAATTTCTGAAAACTGCACAGCTACTACTCTAATGCCTAATATTTAATCATTTCTATAGCTCATTACTGCTCCCATCAATGGTTAGATATTTGAGATGGGAGAAAGGAGCAAGTCAGGTACAGTTTACTACTGTAATTTCCTCCTGGCCACAACATTTTTTATGCAAACATTTTCAAACATTCAAAAACTTAAAACAATTATATAATAAACAAGCACATATTTACCAATTAAATTCAGTAATTATTAACATTTGGCCGTATTTGCTTTATCTGTAACTAGATCCATATATTTATCTAAATATTTGCAGAACCATGTGAAAATAAGTTGCAAACTTCATGACACGAGCCCAAAAGACTGTAGCATACAAGTCCTAATATTATCCTACAAAATCACAATACCATTTCACCCTAAGGGAATTAACAGTTACTTCCTAATGTCATTGAGTATCTACTCCACATTCAAGTTTCCCTATTTATCACCAAAAAAGGCTCTTAAAGGAGTTTTTATGAACCAAGATCCAATCAAGATTCAGGTACTGCATGATTATTATGAATCTTTCCTCTCTTTTAAACCAGAATGCCCCACATCTTTTTTTCTTTCCATGACATTCACTTTTAGAAAAGACAGAGTGTCTCACAGAATGGAGGATTTGTCCAATTATTTGGACAAATGGAGAATTTGTCCAATTATTTCCTAATGGCACAATTTAACTTCTTGTTTTGTAACACTGTATTTGCTATAAACTGAGAGGTGGTTCTAAAGACCTGATTAGATTCAAGTTAAACCTTTTCTGGCAAGAATTCATGAGTGATGCTGAATTCCTTATATTGCAAAACATCAAAAGGTTGGTCACCCAATGAAAACTGGTAACCATCAGATCTTTACAATGCAAAGCCTGTTGTATCCTTTACAGCAAGCAGGCAGTCAGTCGCTAATGTAAACTTCCATTTACAAACCATGGTTGTTTACTGACCGGCATAGTTCTTGGTGCTGGTGTTGGAGGAGCTGGCGCATGTCCCCCAGCTGGAGACGACTGATATGCAGGTGTAGGAATTGAAGGAGCACTAGGTTCCCTGGCAATGCTTTGTTGCAAGTCCCTTATTAAAGACAAAAGGGTTAAAAATTAACACAATTTGAAAAAACAACATATATAAAATACCAGGTCTTTTTTTTGTTGTTGTTTCCTTCTAATTTAAATTCAATTAATTAACATACAGTGCACTATTCCTATCAGGGGTAGAGTTCAGTGATTCATCAGCCTTATATAACATCCAATGCTCCTTAGATCATGTGTCCTCCTTAATGTCTATCACCCAGTTACCCCATCCTCTGACCCTCCTCCCCGCCAGCAATCCTCAAGTTTGTTTCCTATGGTTAAGAGTCTCTTGGGTTTGTCTTCCTCTCTGATTTCATCTTGTTTTATTTTTCCCTCCCTTCCCCTATGGTCCTCCGTTTTGTTTTCTTAAATTCCACATATGAGTGATATCATATGATATATGATAATTGTCTTTCTCTGACTTATTCCACGTCATTGCAAATGCCAACATTTCAATTTTTTGATGGCTGAGTACTATTCCATTGTATACAGATACCACATCTTCTTTATCCATTCATCTGTTGATGGACAGCTAGGCTCTTTTCCAAAGTCTGGCTATTGTGGACATTGCTGCTATAAACACTGGGGTGCAGGTGCCCCTTCAGATCACTATATTTGTATCTTTGGGGTAAAGGTCGTAGGGTGCCCTATTTTCAACTTTTTGAGGAACTTCTTTATTGTTTTCCAGAGTGGCTGTACCAGTTTGCATTCCCACCAACAGTGTAAAATGAATCCTCACCAACATCTGTTATTTCCTGATTGTTAATTTTAGCCATTCTGACTGGTGTGAGGTGAATACCAGATCTTTTTAAAATTTTTCTTCTCTTCACATATGAAACAGAAAATGGACTCAAAACAATGATGGTATTTTAAAATATACTACCTTTCTGTTCTTGACTAGAACTAACTCAAATCTTTTTTCCTACCATTTAATAAAATGAAGTTAGTTCTTTTTCTATTTCTGAAGACCAGGAAAAGATCAGAGATCACAGTTATATCTACAGTAAGAACATGTCAAACTGGGCAGGCAGTCCTAAAAGACTGCCCATTCTCTACTAAGAAGTCATCCCCTAGATGGGAAATTCCTAAGATACTGGCCTATCTGAAAAGTTACCAGAAAACCACAACTGTGCACAGTTGGCCAGGTGTTTCATACCAATGTTTATAGAAAACAAAACAGGTGAGAAATCTAACCTATTCAAACCATTATGCAAATTTCTTGGTGAAAATTTTCTGAAGATATTCAAAGAAATGCAGCACTAAGATATTTTATGTTAAAACATACCTTGAAATCTCAAAGAAAGGTAAATGCATGATAGATTGTTAAAAGGACTATTAGGGTATTAAAATGTAGGAAAATAATTTAAAGTCCCCTCCAACAGTAAACTGGAATCCATCCCAAACTCTCACTAACCAAAACCCTAAGGTAAACTGCACGCTATGAAACACACAGTATTACAGTATTGATCAACTTCTATCTGAACTGAGTCATGTACACAGAAAAGTAAATAATGGCAAGCCCCAACATGTTTGCAACAGCACCTGTTGTCATGACAAAACAATTAACTACAACTCTCGGAGTCCCCCCGGGACCACACTTCCACTCTCAAAAAGGGTTCCAGTTAGAAGATAAATTAGTCACTCTCTATATAAAGAAAGTTAATACACATTTATCAAGAAACCAAAAATACGGAGCACCTGGGTGGCTCAGTTGGTTAAGCATCTGCCTTCAGGGCTCAGGTCATGATCCTAAGCTCTCAGGATCGAGCCTGGCATCAGGCTCGCCACTCAGTGGCAAGTCTGTTTCTCCCCCTACCCTTCCCTCTCTCTGTGTGATCTCTCTCTCTCACTCAAATAAATAAATAAAATCTTAAAAAAAAAAAAGCCAGAGGGACACCCGGGTGGCTCAGTTGGTTGAGCGACTGCCTTTGGCTCAGGTCATGATCCCGGCGTCTTGGGATCGAGTCCCGCATCGGGCTCCTTGCTCCGCGGGGAGCCTGCTCTTCTCTCTGCCTCTGCCTGCCTCTCTGCCTGCTTGTGTCCTCTCTCTGTTAAATGAATAAATAAAATCTTTAAAAAAAAAAAAAAAAGCCAGAAATAATTCTTAATGTTTTAAGTTTGTAATAACTGCTTACAATACAAATTAGAAGTTTTTAATCAATATTAAAATCCAAAAAGGTCCAATATTTTGAAATATTTGTAATTTCATATATACTAAATATGCTTAATCAGATTTAATATCTAATATATTATAATGGCCTATATAATTACAATTATTTAGATACTTGAGTATATTACAAATGCAGTATCTAACATATATAATTATATTATAAAGCCCTAACATAATACTTTTCTTTATCTTTGATAAACTCCAGAGATGATTGCAATAAGTAACACACTTACTAGGACAAGTGAGAATTTCCTAGCCACTGACTAATAATTACATAACTCAAAACTATTAAATCATGAGACTAAAAACATAAAAAAGCGAAAACATATGAAATAAAATCCCACCAGTGTTTCATTGCCAACAACCATCATTACTGACATTAGTTTTAAACCATTAATGAAAAGAAGGTAAAGTTCAGAGTAAAATATTTATTCTTTTTCCACACTGAATATAAAGAAGACACATTAATCATGAGGAAAATGAAAATTCAAACCACAATGAAATAACACTACACATCCACCAGAACAGCCAACTTTCATACAGCTAGTAGAAATGTAAATTAGTACAACCACTTGGGAAAACCAGCAGCGTCAACTAAGGCTCAATATACATATACATATACCCTCTCACCTAGCAATTTCACTACTGAATATATACATATATCCAACAGCACTGCCTGCATCTGCTCACCAAAAGTAGGATCTAGAACTAACCCATATGGCCAGTAAACCCCTGAAATGTGGCTAGTGTGAACTGAGATGTACTTTAAGTGGAAATTACACACTTTCTAAGACTGAAAAAAAGTAAAATATGTCAAACATAATTTTTATGATTATGTTTAAATTATAATATTTTGGATATACCAGTCTAAAAATATATTTGGGGGGGTTGTGGGGTTTTTTTTTAAGATTTTATCTTTTTTTTTTTTTTTAAGATTTTATCTATTTGACAGAGAGAGAGAGAGAGAGAGAGCAAGGGGAGCAGCAGAAGGAGAGAGAGAAGCAGGCTCTCCGTCGCGCAGGGAGCCCAAAGCAGGGCTTGAGCCTGGAACCTCTGGATCATGACCTGAGCCAAAGGCAGACACTTAACCTACTGAGCCACCCAGGTGCCCCAACACAGTATATTTTTGAAAATTTAACTTTTAAAATGTGGCTACTGGAAATTTTAAATTGCATACATGGCTGCATAGTACTTTCACCACACAAAGCCTTTTTTCACTAGCCCTAATCATTTGGTTTGTTTCTTTTCTTTTACTGCTACCACCAAAACTGGAGAATTATGTTTTAGAACATTCATGCTCACACTTGTCATAATATAATGGCCAAAACTACACACTATTCAAACACGCGACAGAATATATACATAATTTATAGCACATTCATACAACAAAATATATCCAAATATGAAAATTAAAGATTAAACAACTACACACAACTTTACGGATGAGTCTCACAAACACAACGCTGCCTATAAACAGTTACCAGAGAGTACCTGTGATTCCACTGATGCACAGTGCAAAACAGGAGAAACTAGTCCACACTGTCACAATAAGGATAATTGTTGCCCTGGGGAAAGTGGTTAATAACTGAGTAGATGCATGGATGATGCTTCTGTGGTGCTGAGAATGTTCTGTGAACTGACCCAAGTGTTCAGTGCATGACTGCATTCAGTTTGTACAAATTCAGTAAGATGTACACTTTTGTATACTTTCTTAAAGATTTTATTTATCTATTTGAGAGAGAGAAGGAGCGAGAGAGCTTAAGCAGGCAGAACAGCAGAGGAAGAGGGAGAAGCAGACGCCCCATTGAGCAGGGAGCTGACCTGGGGCTTGATCCTAGGACCCTGGGATCTTGACCTGAGCTGACGGCAGGCACTCAACCCACTGAGCCACCCAGGCGCCCCTTATGTATACGTTTGTTGTGTTTTTATAGTCAATAAACATGTTTTAAGGAATTTAGGCTCCTGGTATTAAGAGTGATTTTAACAAAATAAACCCTCGGATTTTTTAAAAGCTAATGTTATGTCTATTTGGCCTACTTTTCCATCCTTCATTTTTCTTTTAATCACCAAGCTAAAATCACTTGACAAGTTGATGAATGTTTCAGAACTGATTTTGTTCATAGTATAAATATAGAAATACACATGCAGATAGTAACAAACCTAATTTTCAAGCTTGAGATTTGAAATATCAAGATATCTGAAAACGAGACTATCCCCAAGTGTCTTCCTAAGCCATGAACCTGTATTATACTACACAATTCTAAAAAGAGTTACATGTTAGCCTATTTTACACTAAAGATTTAAGTGGAAAAACAGTACACACAACTAGAAAGTAAATTATCACGGCAATAAAAGGATTTCAACAAGGGGTTAGAAAAAATTTTGCATAAAGAGCCAGATAGCAAATATTTCAGGCTTTACAGGATATAGGGTCTCTGTCACAAATACTCAAGACTGCTGTCATCAGGGCAAAACCAGTCTTAGATAATATATACAAAAAGAACACGGCTGTGGTCTTTGACTTTACAAAATTAAGCAGCAAGCTCAACAATCTGGGCACTGTAGTTTGCCAACCACCAAATTAAACTTAGAAAGCTTTTTTGGGGGGCACCCGGGTGGTTGGGTGGCTGCCATGGGCTCAGGTCATGATTCCAGGGTCCTGGGATCAGGCCCCACATCGGGCTCTCTGCTTGACAGGGAGCCTGCTTCTCCCCTCATTTGTGCTCTCTCTGTCAAATAAAGGAAAGAAAAGAAAGAAAAGAGAGAGAGAGAGAGAGAGAGAAAGAAAGAAAGGAAGGAAGGAAGGAAGGAAGGAAGGAAGGAAGGAAGGAAGGAAGGAAGGAAGGAAGGAAGGAAGGAAGGAAGGAAGGAAGACAGTCTTTTTTGGCTCTCACTTGGTCCCGAGTTACAGAATTTAAGGGTCCTGCACAATCATCTCAATGGCAGCTGCTTGCTTAGATGAAGGAAAGGAAAGAGGGGCAAAAGGTCCTGCTCCAAGTCCCTCACCCCATTTGCATCTGAGCCAGATCTTTATCTGCTTTACAAACTAGGCTTCTCTGTAACACTAAGATTGAGCAAAGGGTTCTGCAGCTCAAAAAAAAAAAAAAAAGGTAGGCAGTAGGGAACAAATCTGAAAATTCAGCTGTGAAGTCTGAAAAATAAAAATGAGACTACTAGGATGTAGCTATAAAAACATATGAAGCCCCATTAATTATTTAATTTCACATAACTTTCTGAAAAGGTAATGTGTTCACTTGCTTCAAAAACTAAAAAGTCCCACCTCACACCAGTCAGAATGGCTAAATTTAGCAAGTCAGGGAACGACAGATGTTGGCGAGGATGTGGAGAACGGGGAACCCTCCTCCACTGTTGGTGGGAATGCAAGCTGGTGCAGCCACTCTGGAAAACTGTATGGAGGTTCCTCAAAATGTTGAAAATAGAGCTACCCTACGACCCAGCAATCGCACTACTGGGTATTTACCCTCAAGATACAAATGTAGTGATCCGAAGGGTCACATGCACCCGAATGTTTATAGCAGCAATGTCCACAATAGCCAAACTATGGAAAGAACCTAGATGTCCATCAACGGATGAATGGATAAAGAAGAGGTGGTATATATATTCAATGGAATACTATGTAGCCATCAAGAGAAATGAAATCTTGCCATTTGCAACGATGTGGATGGAACTAGAGGCTATTATGCTAAGCGAAATAAGTCAGTCA
>CM052799.1:54979812-55115602 GCA_028533885.1 Nasua narica | reverse complement strand
ATCCCCAGATACATACTATTCTTATGAACCTGTCCAGCATTTCCTGACACATAAATAAACCAATTCAAATGTATATTTTATTTTCTCCCTTTTTACACAAAAAGCATACTTTACACTGTCCTGTACAGTTCTTCTTTACCATGCCTATCTTCAAAACCTCTCCATATCAATAAATAGAAAACATTCAAAAAAAAAACAAAAACAAAACCTGTACAGATGTGGCTTTATTTATTTCAGCAGCCCTGGATATTTGCTTCTTTCACTGCTACAAGCAATTCAGAAATGAGTTAGATCATAAATCTGTCATTTCTAGCATATCTGGCATATTAAAAGATGTATGGATTTGTAATCCAGACGTTTAGCGCAAAACTGCCCCACACGGGATGCACCAACATGTGTTCACAGCCACGGATGAGACCTTCTCCCACAGGTGGCAACAAAGCATGTTTTCAAACTTCCAGATTTTTGCCAACCTCAGAAATGTTACTTCAGAGTAGTTTTAATTTGTAATTACATTTTATTGAATGAGGGCGGGTTTCTAGTTTATTTACTTCTTTTTTAGGTAAGCTCTAGACAAAGTGGGGCTTGAACTCACAACCCCGAAATCAAAAGTTTACGTGCTCTACTGACTAAGCCAACTAGGTGCCCCAGACAGGTATTTCTTCATAAATGCTTAGGAACCACTTACATTTCCTCATCTGCAAAATTTCTGTTCACAGCCTTTGCCAGCTTTTCCATTGGGTTTTTCTCCTCCTCAATAATATCTAGGAGTTCTTCATAAACCAGTAATTTTGCCTTTCACCTTTGTGAGTAGGTTTCAAATATTTTCCCCTAGTTTATTACATAAAGACTCAGCTTATGTTATGGTGAACTTTTCCTTTTTAAAAAACGGTTTCTAGATTTTAAGTCAGAGTAAGAACAACACTTCCCATTTCAGCTTTATTAAGGAATTCTCTCATATTCTATTTTAAATATTTTTTTAAGATTTTATTTATTTATTTGACAGAGAGAAAAAGATCACAAGTAGGCAGAGAGGCAGGCAGAGGGAAAGGGGGAAGCAGGCTCCCCACCGAGCAGAGAGCCCGATGTGGGGCTCAATCCCAGGACCCTGAGTTCATGACCTGAGCTGAAGGCAGAGGCTTAATTCACTGAGCCACCCAAGCGCCCCTCATATTCTATTTTAAACATTATATTTTATCCTACACATCTCAAGTTTGATCCACTTGGAATTTATTCTGGTATAAAAATAACTTTTGTTTTCTAAATGGCAAGGCAGTTGTCTCTAACATCTTCTGATTGACTTAGGATCTTTTTTACACTAAATTCATAATGTATCAGAGTCTATTTCTATTTTCTGTTTGGTCTTTGGTCTGTCTAATCATGTACCAGTTCCACTGTGTTTTAATTAAGACACAATATTATATATTTTAATATCTCACAGAATTAGTTTCCCTTATTGTTCTTTTCATTCTGTTTTCCTGGCTAATAATTTGATAGTTTTTCTAGCTAAGTCTTAGGGTCAACTTGCCTAGTTTTAAATGAAAACCTATTTATTTTAAATCAAATTATGTTGAATGCCTAAGAACTGACATCTTTATGAAGTTGAGTCATCCTACCCAAAAACATGGCACACCTTTCAAATTCAAGTCCTCCTCTGTGCCTTTGAACAGTGTTTCAAAGTTTTCTACATACAGGTCTCATAGACAACAAATTAATTCCTATGTATTTTATGGGTTTTGTTGCTATTACAAGTGGGGGTCTTTTCCTCCACTGGATCTCCTGTATTTATTTATATGAAAGCTACTGTTTTCTATAAATTTTCTTCACAATCCATTGTCTTCAGTAATAATTCTATTATTTGCAGAGTTTTGGAGTTGATTCTCTTGGATTTCAAGTTGTACAATCATAAAGTCTTATAAATAGTGAAAATTTTAACTGCTCCTTTTCAATTTTTATATTTCTAATTTTATTCTTTTGTCTAATTGTGCTGGCTGATACTGCCAGTATGGTATTAAATAAGTGTTGACAGTGGGCATTTTGTCCTTGCTTTTAGGAATGTTTACATTGTTTCTCCATTAACCATGATGCTGAGTTTTGTGAAGATATAAACAGATCAGTGCACACACATTCACACAATGTTAAGGAAGTATCTACCTACTCCTATTCTACTGAATACCAAAAAATATTTTTTTTATTTAAATTCAATTAGCCAGGGCGCCTGGGTGGCTCAGTTGGTTGGGCAACTGCCTTCGGCTCAGGTCATGATCCCGGAATCCCGGGATCGAGTCCCACATCAGACTCCCGGCTCCATGGAGAGTCTGCTTCTCCCTCTGACCTTCTCCCTTCTCATGCTCTCTCTCACTCTCCCTCTTTCCAAATAAATAAATAAATAAATAAATAAATAAATAAATAAATAAATAAAATCTTTTAAAATAAATAAATTCAATTAGCCAACCTATTAGTTTTTGATACAATGTTCAATAATTCATTAGTTCCACACAACACCCAGAGCTCATCACATCACCCAGCTACCCCAACCCCCCCCCCACCTCCCTATCTGCAACCCTCAGTTGCTTCCCAGAATCAAGAGGCTCTCACGGTTTGTCTCCCTCTAATTTCTTCCCATTCAGTGTTCCCTCTCTTCCTCTATGACCGACCCTCTGCACTATTTCTTACATTCCACATATGAGTGAAACCATATGATAACTGTCTTTATCTGATTGACTTATTTCACTTACCATAATACTCTCCAGTTCCATCCATGTCAATGTAAATGGTAGGTATTTATCTTTTCTGATAGCTGTATAATATTTCATTGTATATATGAACCACATGAGACTTATTTTCTCAATTGTATTTTCCTTACCTATGAAAAGAATCTTCTTCCCCTTACATGTAAAAAAATACTGAACCAATCATCGCATTACTGGAATAACCACCCCACACCCCTTATTCATGGTTCTTTTTTAACATACTGGATCAATGGTAAGTATTTTATTCAGGACTTTTGCATCCATATTCATAAATGAAACTGGTCTGAAGACTGGTTTGTCTTAATCTTTGTCAGATTTTCTTATCAATAAAACTAATTTGGAGGGGTTTTTTTTAATCACTAAAACCATGTTAAAAGTTCATTAATTGTTTGCTTTTTAAAGGATTAGTAGAAAAACTGTAAAAACAACATTGCCAAGAAAGAGGTAGACGGAGGTAGCTCTTTGATAATATCTCCAACAAGTTCTATGAAAAACAGTTTAAACGTGAAGAGAGGGGTGAATAGTGGTCAGGTTGGTTGAAGGGTTCAAGAAAGACTCATGAATATAATAGTCTCTGAGCTCTTTATGTTCATTACTAATGAGTATATGGTTCTGTATATCCTGAAGGACCAGTTTGACTGGATATAAAATCCTTGGCTCTTATTTGCTCCCCTTGAGTTCCAGTAGCAATCACTCTACTCTCTCCTAGCACGCAGTGCTATGAGCCTAAACTTTTTCACCTTTTTATAAATGAACTTGACCTTTTTGTCCAGTTTCCTAAAGGATTCTGCCATTATCTTGTAAGGCTAATAATTTATAGCCTTGGTGTTGACAGTTCTTGTTCATTTTTCCTGACCGTAAGATAAACCTTTTCAATAAGCTTTCACTCATTTTAGGAAAATATTCTTGAGTAATACTGTTAAGTATTTGTTCTGTTCATGGTTTTGGTTTCTCTTCTTTCAAAGGAATTAAATTTTGCATATTTGGATTTTCTTTGACCATCTTCTCTCTAATGCTTTTTAATTCTTTTTTACTTTGGTTTCATTTTCTTTGATTTCCTCTTTTCTACTCTGTGCTCATATGTCTTCTTCACTTTCTATTCTCCTTTTTGCTCCTTTCCATTTCACCTGGTTTCTGTGATGGTTCTGCTCTTCTCTCTTCTACTTGTTTCCCTGAATCCTGACACCTCACATTTTATCATGACCTGTCTTCTCACCATCTTCCTTGAGTTCTGGCATTTCTGTGTGTGGCATTCCTCAGGGTGATTGCTTCCTAATCTTTTTCTCTTTTCTTCTTAATTCAGGTTCATTCAGAATTTTCATCTGTTCTGTAACAATATTATTCTGGGGAATATTCTCCATCTATTAGGTTGTATTAAGTTTTGTTCATTTTTCACCATTTTTAATAAATACTCTATCTTTGTATCAATGCTATGTTAACTCTACGGGTCACTCACCATGGAATGAGTCCTATGCTACTGGCCCAGCTCTCTCAATAGGCTCCTTCAAAAGGGCATTAGCTGATGTTTTCTAAGCTATTCACCCTGTCTTCCCCATATTCTGCACCTCTAGTTTTAAACGAAGAACCTATTTGTCATTTCAAGGTAAACTACTTATGTTTACTATTGGCATTTCTGATATCTGCCACCCTGAACTGCTGTTTCAGCATTTCTGTGACATCACTATGCTTCCAACACCTGGAGTTTCTGCTGCTTTTCATCTTTAATCTCAGATCATGCAGCTTGCTTGTTGTTTTGTAAATGTCCAGGAGGAAAGGAAGGAAATTGCTATCTCATACTGCCAAGTTCACCCCCAAAGTCTCTACATATAACTTTTCAAAAGAAAAATACAATTCAATATACAAAATAAACTTACTTTAAGAGTTCATCTCTTTCAGTCTTCCGCGCAAACACTATATCACTGCATTTGTTCTGGAATCTGACCAAGATTTCAGTCAGCTCATTGTAAAACTGTAAGCAAAGAAGAAATACAAGTAATAAACCAGAATGATTTTTTTAATCTGTAGAGGAACACAATCGAAAGTTCATTAGTCAATCATAGTTAAAGCTAAAGAACTAAAATCCTCTTAATGAGACAGTCATACCACTGAGGTTCAATGACTTAATATTAAATATGACCTAACTAAAGAAAATAAAAAGAACAAAATCATTTTTAGACAACATTTGTCATCAAAAATTAAATGGAACAAGTTATAAGTTTCATGATGGTATGTTCCCAATTCCAAGAGAAAAGTCAATTATTTAATAAATCTATGATAAAAATATGAAACCTATTTAAATGGACAGATTAGATTTGCACATTCACTTCAGAAATATAGGCATCATCAGAAACCCTAGGGAGTATTTCCAAAGGCTCTCTGAAGAGTTTTCTCAGCTTATCTATTTCAACAAAGCATTTTAAACCAAATTAAAATGGTGTCTTACTCTTCTATTTCCAAGGCTTTGTAGTATTTCTACCCTCTCTTCACAGGGTTTTACATTATATCCACTGTATCTGTATCAAGATAACTTTATTCAATGACCATTATGGAGTTAAAAAACCACAAGGTATCATGTACCTAAAAAAACTTAAAAATCATTTGCTCCCTCAAAAGGAAAGTCAATGGTAAAAACAAATATAATCATTTCCTTAAGCTATTTAAAGGAAAGGCAAAAAACATACTTGTTAACATACTTAGTAAGCACCCTAAGAATCAGGCAGATCACAAGTCTACCATCATCCATCACCACCACCAGCACAGAATATAAAAGTCATATCCTCTCCTCCCTTCCCTACCACAGATCAACTTCAACTACTCCTGTTCCCTCATAATTCACTAAAAATAATCAACTTTGGGGGCACCTGGGTGGTTCAGTCAGTTAAGCATCCTACCCTTGATTTAGGCTCAGGTCATGATCTCAG
Source organism: Nasua narica (assembly GCA_028533885.1). Lineage (NCBI taxonomy): Eukaryota > Metazoa > Chordata > Mammalia > Carnivora > Procyonidae > Nasua > Nasua narica. The sequence continues at coordinate 55,109,928 of CM052799.1, read as the reverse complement.
GGGTGTGAGACTGAGCCCCATGTTGGGCTCCACGTTTAGCACCAAGTCTGCTTGTTCCTCTCCCTCCCCTTCTACCTCTCCCCACTGCCCGCTTTGAAAAAGCTCTTTTCCCTCTCTCTCAAATAAATAAATAAAATCTTCCCCAAAAATTTTTCAATTTTCTTTCTTTTCTTTCTCCCCAAAAAGTATCACTAGCTTTTGACATCTCTGTGCTAATTCTTTTACCTGAAATTCCTACACCCTCTTTCTGCCTGATGAAATATACAATTCATTCTTCAACATCCCCATGAAATATCACCACCTTTAAGCTTTCTCTTGCTCACAACAAGCTTCTCAGAGGCAAAAGTCATTAGAGCTAGGATTTCAAGAAAAATGTGGTATAACTGGAAACACAATTAACCTCTCAAACTATATTTTCACATCTGTGCTGTGAACTATTATTTGTGTATATCATACCTTTGTGCCCTCCTTCAAATTAGCTACAAGTTCAACAAAGTTGTCATATGCAGTAGCTAAATTCTTCAAAACTCCTTCTCTTAAGTTAGCTTCATTATTAGATTGCTTCATTTTTGAAAACTCCTGGTGTGCGACCTTGTTAAAAGAAAGATTTATGTATTTACATTTATTTACCAAATTAATATAGCTCATAACATTTTTATTGCTACTTTGCCAACTACGTATGAAAATCATTTATGATTACATGCCGGAATTACTAGAAATTTACCTAATATGATTTCTTTTGTGATAACACAGTACTTTAAATCTTTTCTTAAAGTAAAAATACCAGATATTCAGTGGGTATCAAAACATAACCAATAACGATTGCAGATTTCTATTAAAATGTAGCACTCTCACAAAACACAATCCTAAACAGATACAGATTTAGTCCAGGTTTATCCTTTTTGTGATTTTCTTTAAACATAAATCTTACTAAAGCATATAAACTTTACCTGAATATTTTTAAGAAGTTCTTCCTGTTTCTTTAGAGATTCTTGGACTTTAGCTGTAAGACCTCCATAGATTCGATCCAGTTCAGTGACAGAAAGAGCTTCTTCGTTTATGACACCATCTTGAGCCAGTGCAGTCAAAAACTTGCTTGTCATGTCAAAATTCACTGATTTCAGGTCATTTTCTAGCCCTTCTCTTTCCTTCTTTACTTCATCAAGATTTGTCAGTAAGGATTTTAAGACATTTACAACCTAAACAATTAAAACAAAACAAAATCCCTTCGTTTAATTGCCCAAAAAACCCAAAAGCCAATTTCTAGAAGAGAATTATATACAAAGGTTCACTCAGAGTCGGATGATTTCTCAGAGAGTCAAATAGCAACTGTACATCAGGTTTACTTAGAGTCAGACATTGTACCGTTAGTGGACTCAGCTTGTAACAGGAGGCAGCAATAATTGTTCTAATGATTTAGCACAATGATTTACTGAACATTTACTATGTGCCAGGGACTATCCTAAACTCCTCACAAATATAATTTAATGTAATCCTTCCAAAATCCCATTGGGTATATATTTATTATTTCTCTTCCACAGTTGCAGAAACTGAGTCTCAGAAAAACGAAGTAAGGTTACACTACTATTAAGGAGCAGAGGTAAAATTTGAGACCTAAGTCTGCCTAACTCCAAAATCCATCTCTTAACCACTCTATACTATATACCATGTCCCTGTCATGGCCCCAAGGAAGAGGAAGGTGTGTTTTTGCCAAGTAAGGAGATACTCTTATTTTGCTGACACAGAGTGATAGAGATAGAGATACAGACAGACACGTAGATAGAGAGACACAGATATATATGGACAGAGCATCTTAAATAAAGAGAACCAGACATACAGATAAAAAGCTATAAACCATGTGTTTATTTTATAAACTGAGAGAGAGAGAAGGGGAGGGCTCTTGTACATCTGTTCATATCATTAAGAGTTTTCCATGGGGGGAAGGAGGTGGCAGGGAGGTGTCTGGGTGGCTTAGGCAGTTAAGCGTCTGCCTTCAGCTCAGATCATGATCCCAGTGTCCTGGGATGGAGCCCTCTCAGCAGGAGCCTGCTTCTTTCTCTCCCTCTTCCTCTGCCCCTCCCCCTGCTTATGCTCTCTCTCTAATAAGTAAATAAAATCTTTAAAAAAAGGGGGGGGGACACCTGGTGACTCAGTTGATAAGTGTCTGCCTTCGGCTCAGGTCATGATATCAGGGGCCTGAGATCAAGTCCCACATCAGGTTCCTTGCTCAGCAGGGAGCCTGTTTCTCCCTGTACCTGTCACTCCCCTGCTTGTACGTGCTCATTCTCTCTCTCTGACAAATAAATAATTAAAATCTTTAAAAAAAAAAGAAAAGAGTTTTGCATCAGATTCAGCCCAGGCATTCTCCAACACCCACATGATTCATAAACAGCCCTGCAGAGTAACAGTGTCACAGTGCCCAAGTACCCTCTGATGCCACTTAACAAGCTGCCCTCCTTCACTCACATCTCTTAGCACTCTTGCTAGGACCACCAGGGAGAACACCAGCCCCAATCCCCCTATTGTGCTTGCCCCCATGATGCTCAGAGAACGTAAGCTGGGGGAAAGACAAAGGAAGACAGGAACAACCATGAACCCCATCTACATCCCTGTCTTTCTTCTTACCATGGCATTTCCAAATCCAATGGATCTCCTGTTGTTCAGCATCTACTGCCTGTTTCTACTGCCTGTTTCTAAGCATTTCTGTCCTACTTTTCATGCCACAGACCTAGTTAACTCCTTGACAAATGTCCAGAATAACCTTCCTTTGGAAACACTAAAGACCCAAAGAAAAAATCTAAAATTTTTTTAAAATTTTCTAAAAATCTATAAAATCTAAAATCTAAAAATCTAAAATCCTAAATTTTGGCCTCTGTTTACCATCCATATCTGTTAAGTGTCCTACCTTAAATTCAGCATCTTTTAACATTCATAGTAGTGGAAAGAAATGTGACTTCTAGAGGTCCAAGAAGCCTCAAACCCCCCTTTCAATGGAAGGAAGAAAAGAAAAAAAATTACACCCTAGATGGAGATGGCAAGTCTGTTTCAGGGATCTAGTGGAATCTGATTTCAACTATGTGCATAAAAATCTTGTTTCCAAATGACTTCCAGGATATATTGTTAAATGAAAATAAATGGCACAAAAGCATAGGTACAGCATATTGCATTAAGAGAAAAGGGAAATCAGAAAGATATATACACATAATACATTATATATTATGTGGGCATACGTATTTTTTTCAAAAACAGAAGCACTAAGGACAAACCAGAAACTAATAAATAAGGTTGCTTATAGAGAGTAGATGGAAACAATGTGGAAAGAACAGAGATGAGATTTCTCTGCATGTACCTTTTGAATCATGAACATTTCTTACACATTCAAAATACAATATCAAAACCTGGATAAAGAAATACAAGTATCTAGTTATCCATCAAAGTGAAACATAATTACATACGAAAAAAAATTTCATCCTTAACTATATTCCCTTAATGGACATATTAAGACTTAGTTACTGAGTGAGTAACCAAGGATATTTACTACCTGGAAAACTCAATTTCATTATCTGCAAAACAAGAGTAATAGTACCTATCCCAGAACTCTGGTGAAGACTGAAATAATTCATACAAAGTGCTCGCTATAACTTCTAACACAGGGTAAGCACTCAATCAGTAATAGTCATTATTAACTAGTAGTTAGGTTGGTTTAACTCTGTACTTTAAGTACACTATAGACTAAAGAGGGTTAGTATTTAAGCATTAAGACAAGAAGAGAGGAACAATGAAAAACAGATTAAGAATTAAAATATCCAGGTGACTGGGTTGGTTGGGCGACTGCCTTCGGCTTGGGTCATGATCCTGGAGTTCGGAGATCGAGTCCCACATCGGGCTCCCAGCTCCACGGGGAGTCTGCTTCTCCCTCTGACTTTCTCCCTCTCTCACTCTCTCAAATAAATGGATAAAATCTTTTTTAAAAAAATTAAAATATCCTTTATTTTGCTAAACTAGAACTATTTCTTTTGTTGTTTTGAATGATAACTATTTCTGTAATTATGTCACATTTTGTAGGGGGGTGCAATAGGATATAATTTTAAAAGGTTGTGGCAATATTATCTTTTGTCATATTTAAACTGATAATGGAACCTCAACCATGACTGTGACTCTACGTGAAGTTTGTTAGCTGTAAGGAAAATGCCACCTTTTATCTTTCTGTTATGTCCAAAAAAACTAGAAAGAAAAAATAAAACAGTCAAGTAAAAGAAAACTAGGGGAGAAACAGGAATATGCAGAACTGGTTAAAAAAAAAATCTAGTCTACTAAACAAAGCTGAAAGTCAGGGACACTGTAACACTATTATCTAGAAACAGATCAGACGCTTCTCCCATAGTATAGCAACTAAGAGCCTCTCATCAAATAATGGGTCAAAATTGTGGTGATAGTACCCCAAATATTTGTTGATAAATAATATGAGAAGACAGATACAGTTCACATGAATAAAACCTTCTCTTCAGTGAAGAACTAACCACACACAGGGCAGCAGAGTAACGTGGGAAGAGAACCCCAAGAGAATTTGTGGAATCACAAGTTCTAATACCAGCTCCACTATGTAGAAAAGCTAACTTCCTAACTTTTATGATAGTTTTCTAATCAGTGATAAAAAAAAGATCAAATATGTATTTAATAAGTCCTATTCTATTCCAAAATGCAATGATTCTAAGTCTCTGGAGAAAAAATACCATTTGAAACAACTGATTTATAAATGAACTTTCAGACCACTACACAAAGAGTCCTTATATGACAAGCATCCATTTCTTTTTATTTTTTTCAAACTGTCACATATACTAGTTTAACCATATTTTAGATTGTATGATACCAGCCCTATTTTAACAAAGTGACTACAGCAGAAAATGAATTAAACTGCTTCCACAAATGAATGGCCAGAATAGTAAGAAAAGTAAACCACTGCCTGTATTTTCTTATTCACTCAAGTGTGAGGCTTAATGTGTTATCAAGTTAAAGTATATGAATAATTTGAATACCTCTGCACCCCCATGTTCATTGCAGCATTATTTACAACAGCCAAGATACAGAAACCTAACTGTCCATCAATGGATAAATGAATAAAGATGTGGTAGTATACACAAACACAAACACACACATACACACACACAAAGGAATAATCAGCTATAAAAAAAGAATGAAGTCTTGCCATTTGTGACATGAATGCACCTTGAGGGCATTATGCTAAACGAAATAAGTCAGACAAAGACAAATACCGTAAGATCTCATTTATATGTGGAATCTAAAGAAAACCAAGCTCACAGATACAGAGAACAGACTGATGGCTGCCTGAGGTAGGGCATGGGGATGTGCGAAATAGATGAAAGTACTCCAAAGGTACAAACTTCCATTAATTAAATACAGTAACTCATGAAGATATAATGTACAGCATGGCAATTATACTTAGCAATACTGTATTGTGGGGCACCTGGGTGGCTCAGTCAGTTAAACAACTGCCTCTAGCTCAGGTCACGACCCCAGGGTCCTGGGATCGAGCTCCATGTCAGGCTGCCTACTAAACAGAGAGTCCGATTTTCCCTCTCCCTCTGCCCCCTCCCACTGCCCCCGCTTGTGTTCCCTCTTTCTCTCAAATAAACAAAATCCTCTAAAAATAATAATAAGGAGCACCTTGGTGGCTCAGTCATTAAGCGTCTGCCTTCAGCTCATGTCCTGATCCCAGGGTCCTGGGATCGAGCCCCGCATCAGGCTCCCTGCTTAACGGGAAGCTTGCTTCTCTCTCTCCCACTCCCCCTGCTTGTGCTTCCTCTCTCACAGTGTCTCTCTGTCAAATAAATAATCTTAAAAATAAAAATAATAATAATAATAATACACTGCATATCTTAAAAGTTCTCATCACAAGAAAACAAATTCTGTAATGACATGTGATAACTGATATTAACTAGATTTACTGTGATCATTTTACAATATATACAAATACTGAATCATTGTGTTGCACACCTGAAACTAACATAATGTTGTATGTCAATTACACCTCAATTAAAAATTTTTTAGGGGCGCCTGGGTGGCTCAGTTGGTTGGGCGACTGCCTTCGGCTCAGGTCATGATCCTGGAGTCCTAGGATAGAGTCCCGCATCAGGCTCCCAGCTCTGCGGAAAGTCTGCTTCTCCCTCTGACCTTCTCCTCTCTCTCTCTCTCTCTCTCTCAAATAAATAAATAAAATCTTAAAAAAAAAATTTAAAATAGGGGTGCCTGGGTGGCTCAGTCGGTTAAGCGGCTGCCTTCGGCTCAGGTCATGATCCCAGAGTCCTGGGATCGAGTCCCACTTCGGGCTCCCCACTCAGTGGAGAGCCTGCTTCTCGCTCTCCCTCTGCCTGCCACTGTGCCTATTTGTGCTTTCTCTGTCAAATAAGTAAATAAAATCATAAAAACACACACAAAAAAAATTTTTTTAAATAATTAGAATCCTGTGGTGTTTATTTCTATGTTTTAAAAACAGCTCCAATTAGCTTCCAACTGCAATTAATTGAATCCCTTTATTAAGTTAGGCTGCTGGTAGTTATCGTTCCATCAACACTTTTTGAATCCTTACTTGTTGGGTACTGCTCTAGGTTCTAAAATACAATTATTAACAAAAGCAGAGTTGGTTCATATGGGGGGCAGGGGAAAGGAGGAGGGAATTAAACACACACAAAAAACAGAGCAATACAGTAGACAATGACAAAGAAAGGCAAAGGGTGACATCTGGGGCTTTAATGAAAAAACAAGTGGTAGCCATGCAAAGGGAAGAAAGACCTCAACTTCTAGAAGGAAGGAAAGCAAATGTTAAAGTTCTAAGGCAGGAACAAGCTTCCCATGTTCAAAGGGAAAAGAAAAAAAATGGGGAGGGGAGGCTAGTATGGCTTAAACACAGTAAAAAAAAAAAAAAAAGACAGAAGGGGGAGAGATGAGATCAAACAGAAAGGCAAGAATGAGATCACCTCAGCTGTCTATACTTTACCTTTAAAACCAAGAGCTACAAACTTTTCCTATAAAGAACCAAACAAAAGGGGAAAGAAAAAACAACAGACGAAAAATATTTTTGGCTTTGTGAGCCATAGTCTCTGTTGTAACTATTCAACTCTGCCTTTCTAGTGTGAAAGCAGCCATATATGAAATGTAAAGCAGTGTAACTATGCTCCAACAGAAGTTTATTTATGGATACTAAAATTTGAATTTCATGTAACATTCACATGTCATAAAACATTATTCTTTTGACTTTTTTCAACCATTTAAAAATGTAAAAGGCATTCTTGGCTCATAGGCCATACAAAAACAGGAGGCAGGCTGGATTTAGCCCACAGGCCATTCGTTTGCCAGCCCCATTTAGATGATAAAGCTCTCTGTAGCATCTAACAGTACCAGACACATTTAGGCACAGAACAAATACTCTCAATGAGATTTTCAGCTTTACTTTTCAGTCCTTAACATTTTATTTTCAGAAAAGGCGGACATGAGACTATCTCAACAACAGAACAATGGGAACCTGACCACGTTTGACCTACACTAAAGCCAACCTAGAGTTTTCTACCTCTCTCTGTTAGGGACCATGGTGCCATGATTCCTGGCATACAGTAGGCCTTCAACAAATTTCTGGTGAACAAACCTCAACACCTGTCTAGACACTTCCTGTTATGAAAAAGAGTAAAAGTAGCATTTGCAGTTCACCCACTGAGAGAGAAGATGACTTCCCCTTCTCTCTCTAGTCTAGAAGATGACTTTGTGTGAACCAGAAAAAACAAGACCTAGAAGGGCATACAGCTTTGGACAGTGCTACTTTATGCACTATCTCTGAGGAAATGGACATTTTTTTCCAAAGGGACCCCTCCCATCACCTAAGACAGATACAATACTACAAGTCTAAATGGATATTACTTTTAAAAAAAAGATGCTTCTTCCTCTGGGTAGACTCAGCCCTACCCTAGGGCCAATGCTTGGCTGGCCGAGTGTAGACTAGATTCCATACTCCTGCTGATCAGAGGTGCACAATCACAAGCAATGGTCCTAAGTATTTAAAAAAGGATCTTTAAATACAAATTACCCATAGCTTGCAACATTTTTCAGAGTATCTCAATATGTAAAAACAGATGCCCAAAGAGACCAAAGATAAATAGTAGAGTAGTAGGCCACCTCACAATTTAAAAAAAAAAAAAAAACCCTACCATTTAGATTGGACTTCCTAATAAAACATGTATGTACTTTGGGGGCACCTGGGTGGCTCATTGGGTTAAAACCTCTGCCTTTGGCTCAGGTCACGATCTCAGGGTCCTGGGATTGAGCCCCGCATCGGGCTCTCTGCTCAGCAGGGAGCCTGCTTTCCCCTCCCTCTCTGCCTACCTCTCTGCCTACTTGTAATCTCTCTCTGTCAAACAAATAAATAAAATCTTTAAAAATATATATATATGTACTTTGTATTCACTTTAATAACCAGAATTCAAATGACTACGCTTATAATAAAAAACTCTGGCTAAAATGTGTCACTGACGACTATGACAATTACCTGAAAGAGCTTTAATAAACATTATATTAATTAGTCTTTTTGATAAAGGCAAATGATTAACGAACATATACAGCACTGAAAATTTTTTGGTTGCTTCTATCTAGAAAATCTAGCTTCAGTGAAATAACTTCATATTGATTGGAAATGTTTTCTTCCCCTATATAATACCGTTATGAATTAACAAAAGCAGCTGTGACTACGACTGTATAAAATAACAAAGTCACACAGGCTAATTCTGATTTTGCTCAGCAGAAACTATTTTTGCTTTTCTACTGAAAGCAGGAGAATCAAAGGACAAAAGCCATATTAAGTCCTGAGTCACATACAAGACACCAAAAAAAAAAGGAGTGGGGGGGTGACTGACTAGCTTAGTCAGTAGAGCATGCGACTCTTGATCCAGGGGTTGTAAGTCCAAGCCCCATGTTGGGTATAGAGACTACCTTTTAAAAAATGAGAGACAGATGAAGATGGGAAGCAGGGACTTATTTTCTTTTTCCTAAAATAAAGAAGGGCCAGACTTTGTTGCTGTTCTGTGGGTCTGCAGTCTCTGTTCCTCAAAAATTAATCTAAACACCTTCCTTCTCCCTTCCCTCCATTTTCTTAAAGCATCGAATTGATATTCTTTGTTCCATGAGGTTCCCCCCACCTTTAGAGATTTGGGTTCTGTGCACATTCAACTATGCAGTCTTCACTATGGGGGCTCATTTCCACTGAACCTCTGGTAGCGTCTCTGACACACTACTCACTCGATCCTCCTTGGATTTTATATGTGTTCACTTTGTCTGCCTGTCTCCTCTGTTCTCATCCTGTGCCAATCTCTTAAGAGGCCTCTTAAGAGATAAGCTCCAAAATACTGGAATTTAAGTGCTCTGTCTTCTAAATCCTCACAGCATACTTTCTATAGTCACAACACTTATCTACCCTGTACTACAGTTCTCCTTGTACAGGTCTAATCTTCCCACACTGGACCATGAATTGAGGGTAAAGGCTATGTATGATTCATTTGCTGATTTTTCAAAGTACCTAGCATAATGCCTTACAGAATAGGTATCCAAAGCCTTGGCTGAATAAATACAAGAAATGTTTCTGTGGAAAGACAAGGCACAACACTGATAACTTTTGAGACCTACTATCCCAGGAAATTGACCTTTTTAAAGAAGTTTTCAGCAAACATTTCTTACCCTTTGGCTTATTTTCCTATGTACTTCATTCAGGATCTATCTTATTCTATTAACACCTACTACAGTGATTAGCCACTAAAGTGTATTTGCACCTTTGGACTTCCTGGCTCACATGCCCCACTATTGATTTTCCCCTTCCTGTCACAAAGAGAAATGCTATACTGATGTTACCCACTTATTAACATGCACAGCTGGTTGACTTTCCCTTTAGAGATAGTCCCAGTGGAATACAGTGGATGGCAGTAGAGAATGATGTAACAAACAACAAAGAATTTATGGTCAGAAGAGCATCTGGTCAAATCCAGTCCTTCCACTTCAGGGAAGTATATATGCTTCCAAGCCTCTCTCTTTTATAAAACCTGAATTAAATACTGAACTTATAAAGTATCTAGAATACAGTAACAAGATCATAGGAGACAGTCAATAAATAGAAATTATTATTGCAAGACAGTAATATTACTAATGTAATTACCTATTACATAGTATATGTATCATGCTACTTCAAATATAACAACCTCAAATTTACATCTAATTTTTTAAAAGAGGACAGTAAGGAATTGGCAATTAATTGTGTTCATAATGGCTTGAATATAGTTTTCATAAGCAGATGACCACCTACATCAAAATGCATCTGCTTACCTCGCTACCCTGCATGGTCTTCGCTGGGTTAGCAGAAGGGATGGCAGCATTCAGCTCAGGCTCCGGCTTACACAGAAGTGCAATGGTGTCACGGTGAGACTGATAACGTTCTTTCACTTGCCCATCTGCTTGCACAGCTTTATCCAAAACGGCTCTGAAGTTGGTTCCCTCTGTGGGGGGAAAAAAAATGTGACCAGAGTATAGCAATGACTTTAATAGTAACATTTATAAGCTGGTTATACTTTTAGTTCTGCTCTCCAACTTTACTTTTCTCCCCTCTTCTATGGCCCTGATTCATTATATAATGGAAATTGAGCTCCTGTCACTCTTGGCATTTTTGTTTCTGGCAAAATGCAGAGGTATACCTTAAAATACATTTGTGGTTACTATCCACCAAATAAAAACTAACCAACATTAGTCTAACCCTTTCCTAAAACTCATTAATATAGAGAGAAATCATTCACTCCAACAATTGTTACAATTTACTTAAAAAGTATTCCTTTCTCAAAGGATCACTGCTTCAACTTGACTAAAAATAACAAAAGATAACATTTTTAGAAAAAAATGTCAATAGTACTAATTATATAATAAATAAATAATAAATAAAACAAGTCTCTGGCTATCATAAAGACACTTACCTTAACAAACACAAATCTTAATAACTAAATTTTTTTTTAAAGATTTTATTCATTTATTTGACAGAGAGAGAGATCACGAGTAGGCCGGGAGGCAGGCAGAGAGGCGGGGGGGAAGCAGGCTCCCTGCTGAGCAGAGAGCTGGACATGGGGCTTGATCCCAGGACCCTGATATCATGACCTGAGCCAAAGGCAGAGGCTTTAACCCACTGAGCAACCCAGGCGCCCCTTAATAACTAAAGTCTTAAAAAATAATAATTTGACTTCAAATTAACTGGTAAAACTCACCTTTTACCACCCATTACTAAGTGAAATGAAATTACAAAACCATATGCATATAATATGATCTCATTTAGGAGTGCCTGAGTGGCTCAATCAGTTGAGCGTCCACCTCAGATTACAATCTCAAGGTAGTGAGATCGAGCCCTGTGTCGCACACCATGTTCAATAGGGGAGTCTTGAGATTCTCTCTCCCCTCCCCCCAGCTTGCGCATTTTCTTTCTCTCACTCTCTCTCAAATAAATAAAATCTTTAAAAAAAAAACTGATCTCATTTATTTTTTTAAAATATGCATAGAGCTTAATAGCAGTTCCTGGAACCAATGATTTCTAGTGGTTATATAGATGCTCTAAAAAAAAAAAAAAAGCACAGGGCTTGGAATATGAAAAGAGAGTTACAGAATGATTTTCTTTTTTACTCTTATTTTTTTAAAGAATTTTTTAGAATTTTGGGGGCCCCCTGGGCCGCTCAGCCAGTTGGGTGTCCTAACTCTTGATTTTGGATTGGGTCATGATCTCAGGGTCATCAAGCCCCAGGTCGGGCTCTGTGCTCATCAGGAGTCTACTTGAGATTCTCTCCCTCTCCCTCTGCTTCTGCACACACACCCCTACCATGAGCTAAATCTTTTTTTAAAAAGAATTTTTTGAAATTTTTAAGAATCTGAACTTCTGGGGTGCCTGGGTGGCTCAGTGGGTTAAAGCCTCTGCCTTCGGCTCAGGTCGTGATCTCAGGGTCTGGGATCGAGCCCCACATCGGGCTCTCTGCTCAGCAGGGAGCCTGCTTCCCCCTCTCTCTCTCTGCCTGCCTCTCTGCCTACTTGTGATCAATGTCAAATAAATAAATAAAATCTTTAAAAATAAAAAAAGAATCTGAACTTCTTGTAATGAACATGAATCACCTCTGTTAATTTTTTTTTTTAAAGATTTTATTTATTCATTTGAGATAGAGACAGTGAGAGAGAGCATGAGAAGGGAGAAGGTCAGAGGGAGAAGCAGACTCCCCATGGAGCCGGGAGCCCGATGTGGGACTCGATCCCAGGACTCCGGGATCATGACCTGAGCCGAAAGCAGTTGCTCAACCAACTGAGCCATCCAGGCGCCCCACCTCTGTTAATTTTTATCTTACGCTGAACTGAGGGAAAAAAATCTATGTTTTCAAAATAGCAGTTTCAGTAAAAACAGGTTTACAACTGACCCTAATTTAATCAATCAAAAATGTGGATCCAAATTGGGAATTTATATGGGTACCTAGATGACTCAGTCAGTGGAACATGCAACTTCTCATCTCAGGACTGTGAATTCAAGCCCCACATTGGGTACAGAGATTACTTAAAAATAAAATCTTAAAAAAGAAAACTTGGGAATTTATTCAAAGGAAAACCATTTATACACATTTTTTTACCTGCTCTTAAAGGCTTATAGAGTTCATTAGATGGTGTCCTTTGCCAGCGTTCCTTGAATTTTGCTCTTAAATCATTGTCAGTTGCTTCTTCTTCATCCAACAATCTTAATGACTTTTAAAAAGGAAGCAAAGTAACAATGAAATATCATTTCTGGTATAAAAAAATTGAAACATTTTTTAAATCATCAGACTCAATATAGGTGAGAATTAATGGACGGGAATACCCCTACTTTACTGGCTGAACTATAAAATGGTACAACAATTTTTGCTGCATGAATCCAAGTTATAACATATTTAACAAAGTCTTATAAAATTTAAGTCTAGGTTACCCATTACCTTACTCAGTAAATTAAAAAGGAAGAAAAACTAAGAGATTATATATATCCATACAACAAGACTACTTTAAACAGATTCTTTTTAAGATTAAAGTAAGTAGAAAGTCTTTAGCCCTTAGATGCCATTAACAGAACAAAGAGAAAGATGGTAATTTATACACATGAAAATCAAAGATTTAGACTTTTATCCCCGTACAACAAACTAAAAAGTAACATATACAAAATGACTTCTGAATGTGCATCTGAGAAGACAGACTAGTTGGGGACCAGAAACACAAGAAAGTGCTAATAATCTACCAGCAGAAACAACTGCTAAAGCACTGGTATCTGCTAATCCCTGGCATCTTAGAGCTGAGGTCTGCGAACTTTTCTGTCAAACAGTAAAGTATTTTAGGTTTTGTGGGCCTTTGTGGACCATCTCTGTCACTTTTTTTTTTTTTTACAACTCTCTAAAAAAACAGGGTAAACCCTCTAAAATCATCTTTAACTATTGAATCATACAGAAATAGGTCACAAGCCAGAATCGGTCCACTGTACACAGGTCAGCAACTATACAGTTCACTACTGGCTTAGAGTGTGCATGTAACAGAACAGGAGCAGGAAACAAGAAACACGGGTGGAGTTGCTGTGAGTGGAGGTCACATCAAAGGCATTACACTCCCTTGGACTGGGATACTTCCACATGGGTGACACTCGCTTGATGACTTTTTAAAAAGGAAGACTGCCTGTCAAAGGAAATTTACTTGTGTTGGCTCTAAATAAAAAAGAAAAGAAGTATCACCTAAGATTCCTAATCAAAAGCCTGTACTTAGGACTGGAAATCACACTACCCATGTGACACAAAGCCCTAAGATGTACCTCTGACAAAAAGGGTAACTACCAAAAAAAAAAAAAAAAAAGGCAGTAATAGTAAAATAAAAAATAAAAAGTCTCTAGAAGAATTCACTTTAAAACCCAGACCTCAAAGAATTCCCACATATAAAGTTCCAGGAAATGTGAATTCATAATAAAAAAAATCACTGAACATTAAATGCAATGGAGTATTTTGGACAAGGTTTTGAAATATAAGAATACTGATGGACTAAAATCTGGTACAAATAATAATATTGTACTAATGTTAACTTCTTAGTTTTAACAAACGTACCATGGCTACATAAGATTTTAACTCTAAGGGAAGCTTGGTAAAGAACTCTGCACCAAACTTGAAACTTTTTTGTTAAGTCTAAAATTATTCAAAATTAAAAGTTTTAAAACTTAAAAACAAGACCACATACAAAAAAATGCACCATATCAAGAGAAAAAAAACCATGGTGAGCAAGAGTCAGCAAAAGGAACAAATCACAGAACCAAACCACAAAAACAAGAGATGCTGGAATTATAAGATAAAGAACAAAAAATATATTTAATATGTTTTTAGATGAGAGATACTGAAATTATAAGATAAAGAATATAAAATATATTTAATAGTTTTGAGAGTAAGGGATAAATTAAAAGTGATACAGGAGAAGGAGAACAGGAAGAATTGAAAAAAGGACTAAATTAGAATTTCTAGAAATGAAAAACTAATAAAATTAGGAAGCTAATACTACTTAAAACTTGCTAAGATATAACTGAAAAGGCTCAGTGAATGGGAAAACGGATCGGAAGAAATTACACACAATAATGCAGAAAGCAACAGAAAATAAGAAGGCTTAAGAGACATGGAAAATAAAGTTAGGGGCTCCTGGGTGGCTCAGTCGGTTAAGCATCCAACTCTTGATTTTGGTTCAGGTCATGGTCTCAGGGTCCTGGGATCCAGCCCCGTTTCGGGCTCTGGGCTCAGTGGGGAGTGTTTCTGCCTCTACCCCACTCCACCAACTCTCTCTCTCAAATAAATAAATAAAATCTTTTTTAAAAAAAAAGAAAAAGAAAAAGGAAAGAAAGTTAAGAAGAGTCAACTTAAATATAATCGGCAACCCAGGAAGAATTACTAATGACAACAGGGAAAAAGAAATGTTCCAGGAAATGAAAACTAAGAATTTTCCAGGATGGATGAAAGATTCAATTCCTCAGATTCATTGGATCCAATAAAGTATCAATATCAAACAACTAAAATGAAAGAAAATCCATACCCAGACACAATATAGTAAACTTTAAAGAAGAAAAAATAAGAGTATACAACTTCTATGCAAGTTTAGAAAGAAAGAAAGAAAGAGAGGAACTACTCAATAAAACCAGGAAAAAGTGGAGATGGGGGTGGGGAAGAAAAAAAGAAGGAAAAATACAGAAAGAAAAAGAGACAAGTAGAAATTACAAAATATAGCACAGAATGAATAATATGAATAATCAGTTAATATAAATAAACAAGTCTCCACAGAAACAGATAAAAGGCTGTCAAACAAAATTAAGAAGAAAATTTTTACTACATGCTATTTACAAAAGACACAGCCACAAGGTACACAAGTTGAAAGTCAAAAACATTACAAGAAAACTACAGACCAAATGTATAAATAGATGCACAATGCTCAAAAAAATACTACCAAACCAAATCCAGCAGCAAATTAAAAAGGATTATATATCTAGGGCATCTGGGTGGCTCAGTCAATTAAACAGCCGACTCTTGATTTCGTCTCAGGTCATGATCTCAGGGTAATGAGATTGAGTCCTGGCATCAGGCTCTACACTGGGCATGGGGCACGCCTAAGATTCTCTCACTCCCTTACCTCCTTGCCCCTCCCCACCCCGCTTGCACATGCAAGTGCTCTCTCTAAAAATAAAAACAAAAATAAAAGACAAAGGATTATACATCATGACCAAGTAGGATATCCTAAGAATGAAAGGACGGTTCACATCAAAAAACCAATTAATGTAATACTCTGTATTAGCAGAAGGAAAAAAAATGTAAGATCATGTCAAGATGCAGAAAAAATATTCAACAAAATCCAATGTCCTTTTATGATTAAAAAAAAACAACTCGGAGCGCCTGGGTGGCTCAGTGGGTTAAAGCCTCTGCATTCGGCTCAGGTCATGATCTCAGGGTTCTGGGATCGAGCCCCTGGGCTCTCTGCTCAGCAGGGAGTCTGCTTCCCCCTCTCAGCCTACTTGTGATCTCTCTCTCTCTGCCAAATAAATAAATAAAATCTCTTAAAAAAGAAAAAAAAATGACAAACTAGGAATAGAAGGATATCTCATAAAGGACATCTATGAAAAACCCACAGCTAATATCACACAATGAAAGTCGAGAAGCCTTCCCCTAAGATCAGGGACAAGACAAGAACATCTGCTCTCACCACTTCTACTCAACACTGAACTGGCCAGGGCAATTAAGCAAGAAAAAGAAACAAAAAGCCATCCAAAAAAGAAGTAAAACGATCTCCACTTGCAGATTACATGACCTTATATAAAGAAAATCCTAAGGAATTCACAAAATAACCATTAGAGATAATAAATTTAGTAAAGTTACAGAATATAAAATCAACATACAAAATCTATAGTCTATACTCTATACTCTAGTAATAAACAATCCAAAAAGGAAATTAAGACAATAATTCCATCTACAATAGCACCAAAAGAATAAAATACTTAGGAATAAATTTAACCAAGGAGCTGTAAGACTTGTACATTTAAAGCTACTGTGGAAAGAAATTAAAGAAGACCTAACTAAATGGAAAGACATTCTGTTCATATTCGTGGATTGGAAGGATTAATATTGTGAAGATTGAAAGGGGAACCCTCCTACATTGTTGGTGGGAATGCAAGCTGGTGCAGCCACTCTGGAAAACAGCATGCAGATTCCTCAAAAAGTTGAAAACAGGGGTGCCTGGGTGGCTCCGTCATTAGACGTCTGCCTTTGGCTCAGGTCATGATCCCAGGGTCCTGGGACTGAGTCCCACATCAGGCTCCCCGCTCAGTGGGAAGCCTGCTTTCTCCCTCTGTGCCTGTTTGTGTTCCGTCTCTGTGTGTGTGTTTCTCTCTCAAATAAATAAATATTTAAAAAAAAAAGTTGAAAACAGAGCTATCCTATGACCTAGCAATCGCAATACTGGGTATTTACCCTAAAGATACAAATGTAGTGATCCAAAGAGGCACATGCACCCGAATGTTTATAGCAGCAATGTCCACAATAGCCAAACTATGGAAAGAACCTAAATGTACATCAACAGATGAATGGATAAAGAAAATGTGGTATACATATACAATGGAATACTATGCAGTCATCAAGAGAAACGAAATCTTGCCATTTGCAACGACGTGGATAGAACTAGAGGGAATTATACTAAGTGAAATAAGTCAATTAGAGAAAGACAATTATCATATGATCTCTCTGATATGAAGAATTTGAGAGGCAGGGCAGGGGGTTGCGGGGGGAAGGGGAGGATGAAACAAGACGGGATAGGGAGGGAGACAAACCATAAGAGACTCTCAATCTCACAAAACAAACTGAGGGTTGCTGGGGGGTAGGAGGGTAGGGATAGGGTGGCTAGGTTATGGACATTAGGGAGGGTATGTGCTGTGGTGAGTGCTATGAAATGTGTAAGCCTGATGATTCACAAACCTGTACCCCTGGGGCAAATAATACATTTTATGTTAATTTAAAAAATACAATAAAAATTTGAAAAATAATAATATTGTAAAGAGTGACAATACTCTTCCAGGTTGGTCTAAACATTCAGTGTAATCCCTATCAAACTATTAACTTTAGGATTTCCTATATATAAAGGTTAAATCAAAACCACAATGAGATACCACTTCATACCCACAAGGATGACTATAATTAAAAAAACAGAACAATCAGGGGTGCCTGGGTGGCTCAGTCAGTTAAGTGCCTGCCTACAGCTCGGGCCATGATCCCAGGATCCTGGGATTGAGTCCCGCATCGGGCTCCCTGCTCAGTGGGAAGCCTGCTTCTCCCTCTGCCTGCTGCTCTGACAAATAAATAAAATCTTAAAAAAAAAAAAAAAAAAACAATTTAAGGGAAAGGATGTAAAGAAACTAGAACCTTTACACACTGCTGGTAAGAATGTAAAATGGTGCTCTGGAAAACAGTTTAGTAGTTCCTCAAAAAGTTGAACACTGAATTCCTGTATGACCCAACAATTCCACTCTTCTGTATACACCCAAGAGGATTTAAAACAGGTGCTTAAAAAAAAAAAAAAAAAAAAAAAAACCTTGTTCACAAATAGCATTATTAATAACCAAAAAAGCAAAACATCCCAATATCTATTACTGACAAACAGATAAACAAAATGTGATACGTCCACACAATGAACTGTTAGCCTTAAGAAGAAATGAAGCGCTGGTGCTACAACATGGATGAACCTGGAAACATTATTCTAAGTGACAGAAGGTGAAAATGCACATACTGTTTATGATTCCATTTACATGAAATGTCCAAAATAAGCAAATCCACAGGGACAGAATCAGAGGAGTGGCTGCCAAGAGTAGGGGCAAGGGGAAATGAGGAGTGACTGCTAATAAGAATGGAGTTTCCCTGGGGCGATGGAAACACTCTGAAATTAGACAGTGTTGGCACTTGCACAATACTGCAAACGTACTAAGAGCCACTGTCATGTACACCATAAAGAGGTTAAAATGATGAATTTTGTTATGCAAAATTTACCTCAAAAACAAATAGACATGCAGTTGTGAAATAAATAGAGGAGATTTTTTTAAAAGACTTAGGTATGTTGAAAACAAGAGGTATCAATAAAATGAAAAACAAAACAAGTCTCTAGAGTGGCTGAAAAGCATGAAAAGCACACTAAATAACCAATTACTGAGCTGGAAGGCTGGCCTGGGGCAGTCTCCCAGAAAGAATGAGAGCACAAAAAGGAAAAAGAAGAAATGTTGAAAAACAGGAAAACTGATCATCGAAAGAAAGAAGAAAGAACTTCTGACAGAAATTCATTAGGAGAGGGCAGAGAAAAAGAAGTAACTGAAGAAACAGAATCCAGGGGCGCCTGGGTGGCTCAGTGGGTTAAAGCCTCTGCCTTCGGCTCAGGTCATGATCTCAGGGTCCTGGGATCGAGCCCCGCATCGGGTTCTCTGCTCAGCAGGGAGTCTGCTTCCCCGCTCTCTCTCTGCCTGCCTCTCTGCCTACTTGTGATATCTCTCTCTCTTTGTCAAGTAAATAAATAAAATCTTTAAAAAATATATATTTGAAGGCCTAACTTCCTTAGTATGATTCCACATTACCAAGAAATCTAATCTTTCAAAGGTCTGAGATGAATCTTTCTCCTTCAAAGAAGAGAAATCATTAGTTATGAACAGTTTGTATGGTAGTAATTTCTCATAGTGTATCAATATTACATCATGGTCCATGAGCTTCATTAATGTGCGTTTATATACCCTTAAAACATGTATGAACCCATTCTCATTCAATCAGAATTCCTCTTGGAAGCTGAAAGGCAACTCTGGGTCACATTAAGTTCATCAGGATGGTGAGTATTACCCTACAAAACCCAAGAGAAGAAAGTATCCAGTCCTAATCCCTGCTGGACACCAAGGGGTAAAACAGTTTTTACTTGAAAAAACAAATGTCTTAAAACATACCTCATCTAGGATTTCTCTATTTCTTTGTAGTAGTTCAGGTAGCTCTCTGATCAACTGATCAACAGTCTGGATGCCTCCCTGTTCAATCACAGATGTGGATTTAGTCAATATAGACTGAGGGACAGTATCTCCAGATATATCTTCAATCGCTGCTGGAAGATTAAGGGAAGCTAACACCCTGGAAAAATGAGATAATGTGTCATCTAGAGGTCTAAATCACCTTTAAAACATTAATCTCCTATATATCCTAATCAATAGCAATGAAGTTAGCACCCCAAAAAAGTGGATTACCCTCATCAATGGAAAAATAAAACAAAGATAAAGGGGAAAAAAAAACAGAAAATCAGTGACTGATAAATTAAAACAAAACTGTTAAAGAATTAAGTTCACAGTTCAGAATTAAAAACCAAAAAGAAATACACATTAAAAAATACTAGCTACCTTGGGCTCACAGCTCAAACTTAATTTCTTTCAGTCTAAGTAATTAAAAGTCAAAATTTGGGGCAGCTGGGTGGCCCAGTCAGTTAACCTTCTGCCTTCAGCTCAGGTCATGATCCCAGGGTCCTGGGACTGAGTCCCACACTGGGCTCCTGCTCATTGGGCTCCTTGCTCAGCAGGGAGCCTGCTTCTCCCTCTCCCTCTTCCCTTTTCCTTTTGCCCCTCTCCCCGGCTCTTGCTTGCTCTCTTTCTCTCTCTCCCTGCTGAGCAATAAATAAATAAAATCTTTTTTAAAAAATCTTTTAAAAAAAAAAAAAAAGAAAAACCTCAATGACATATATCTGACAAAGGACGTGCTCTACCTAAAATACATAAAGAACACGAAAAACTCAATTTTAAAAAATGAGCTAAAATTTCAACGGACACTTCACAAAGGATATATAAATGGCTAATAAGCACATGAAGAGCTACTCAACACCATCAGTAATCACAAGAACGCAAGTTAAACCACACACTACTGCTACACAAAAACTAAAATGAATAGAAGTGGAAAGACTAATAATACTAAGTGCTGCTGAGGGTGCAGAGTCCCCAAAAAGAACAGGTGGGAATATGAACTGGAATAACGACTTTGGAAAACAATCTGGCTATTCTGCATGAAGTTAAGCATACACTAACCACACAACTCAGCAATTCTAATCCTAGGTATTCAACTAGGGAAATAAAACATGTCCACACAAAGATTTGTGCATCAGTGCTCACAGCAACAGTAATGTCCTCCAACAAAGAATGTAGAACTAACAAACTGCTATTTAACGATAAAATGAAATACTGCTCAGTAATAAAAAGGATCAAACTGATTCAACATAGGTGAATCTCAAATCATCATGCTAAGTGAAAAAAGCCCAACACATTTTGAGTATATACTGTATGTGCTATATGTACTATAAGTGTAGCAATACTATAATATACTATATGCTGTAATGTACATATAATGTAATACACTATAATAATTACATTTATATTAAACTGTATGAAAAGTAAGACTAACCTAGAGTGATAGGGAGCAGAAAGTAGTGGCTAAGGGCCAGGGGAAGAAGGACTAAAGTGAAAGAGGCATGAAGGAATTTTTTAGGGTGATAGAAATGTTCTCTATCTCGATCATGGTGGTGGTGGTTACATGGGTATGAACATTTATTAGAAAGAACTGAACTATACACTTAAAATAGGTGTATTCTGTTGCATTTTACTGAAAATTATACTTAAGATATTTTAAAAATCAATGGATTATTTTTTTAGCCTTAATCCACCAGAAACAAAAACTGGTTCAGAACACTGAATAAACCATATATCTTAACTTACAAGTTCATTTCTACTTCTCATTTCCCTCAAATAAATATCCCCTAAAATGCAAATTAGTAGTCAAAAATTCTGTTTCAGTAATCAAATGTACTCCAAATACATTTACTGGAGCTTAATAAATACAGCATCCACAAGAAGTGCACATGTGTATTTGCTATTTCACATATTCTTGACATTCAGCTCAGAGCTCAGAAAACTACAATGTTCATAAACTATTTAGTTACAGAACACTCAAACAGAAACATTAGAACTTTAGAGACACATTTATGAAAGTAAGCTCTACCTACCCATTTGCCAAAGTCGTGGCTTCTCTCATTTGAGCAATTGATCTGTTAACCAAGTCAGCTTTCCTCTGATTATAGGCAGCCAATGACTGCTGCACTGACACAGGAACCATATTCTCAAACAAATCTAAAATTAGGAATGAAAATTTCAACAAAATTTCAAGACAAAACATCTATAAAGTGAATGCTCATGTTCCCTTTCCAATATTTACATAAGAAGTCTACAAATACTTAAAAATCAAAACCAAATCACTATTAAAAATACAATAATGAAGAGAATTTTTAGATCACTATATTCAATGACAATGAAAATGAAAGCTTTTGCTTTGATCTTAATTTTCTTAACTTTTTAAGATGAGTTTGTCATTGACATTAAAAGATCTTTGGTAAAGAAGACTTACCCATAAGAAAACACACTGTTCATTTGCTGATTAAACTGATTAAGTAGCCTACAGTGCCATGGTTTGATTTCCAGCTTCTTCCACCATGTCCTAGCTCTGAAACTTTGGGCAAATTACTTAAGCACTCTGTGCATCTTACAACCTCCTCAGTCAACTAGGGATAACAACAGTACATATCTCATGGGACTATTGCAAGAATATGAATTCTGAGCTAGTATCTGTACTTAAAAGAGTAATAAACACACAGAGTAAACACATCTTGTTTGCTAAGTAGAAAACAGTAAGATAATCCCCTTTCCCAATAACTTAAGAGTATTATTCCTGGGATTTCAGCTAGAGACTACTTTACACTGAACGTACACAATATCCAAGGGTAACATTTACCTCATACAACCATGACTCCATAAGTTTATACGTTTAAAGTCATATTTATGAATGTTCACTTTTAATGGCAGACTCTTAAATAATATAACAAATGTTAACAAAATGACAAATGTTTAAAGTCTATCATTACTCAAACACAGTTTCAAATTCTCTGTCTCTGCTGTATACAGATATTTTATTACCATTTACTCTCCATTTTGAAATTTCACTATAGATACACTATTTCATTTTTATTCTCATATTCATTTTAAACAACATGAATGCAAATCATATCCAAAGCATACAATAGTAGTTATAGGATTTTAGCTAAAAAATAAAAAACAAACTGGGGAAAAGATGAGTAAGATTAAAGTGTATCTGAATACTTGACATACCAGTGAATTTCTGGCTGATGGGTACACTGACTGGGGTAGATTTCACAAGTGTGGCTTTGCCAATAGGTTCTAGATCTTTAAGGTCTGGAACTCGATCGTGATAAATGAAGTCATTATCCTTCTTTGCTGCAGAAAGGGCACGGCTGATTTTGTCAGAAAAATCTTTCACATTAACATATTCATCATAGCGAGATGCCACTGTCTTTATCAATTCTGCTGCATGCTAAAGAAAAAATGTTAAAAAAAAAAGTTTTCTTTTTCTCAACCAAGGATCCAAGCATTAGTTTTTCAAAACAATCTTTGAGGACTTGCATTTCCAGCAATGTGGTCAACAGAATAACCTAAAAATTATCCCATTATGAAATACCAAAATATCAAAAATAAAGAATAAACATTGCTGGCATCACTCTAAACACATGGGTGAATTACCAGGAAAGTAAAAGAAATCCATGGGCCAATAAGTATAAACTGACAGAGAGGGAGGCTGGCTGTCAAATATTTCTGTATCCCAGAGGACTAGCAATTAAAACATATTAAAAGTGGGGTGCCTGGATGGCTCAGTAAGTTAAGCATCCAAATCCTGTTTTCAGCTCAGGTGGTGATCTCAGGGTCGTGGAACTGAGCCCCACATCAGACCCCAGGTGCAGCAGGGAATTGCTTCTCTCCCTCTTTCTCTCCCTCTCCTTCTGCCCCTCTCCCAGCTTGTGCATGCACTATTTCTCTCTCTCTAATAAACAAATCTTAAAACACACACACACACACACACATTAAAAGCTCTCATGGAGCTTGAAACACAGACATATCCATCTACTGAGAAATTTATTCCCCTCACCACCTCACATTGAGAAAGGAACTTTAAAGAGCTACTCCAACAGTGAAAGGATGAATCATGAAAAAATTACCCAGCCAACACAAAGAAGCACTTTATCTCAGCATTGATAGGAGTATATTTTTTTAAAAAGGTCTACCCTCATAATTCATAATATAAGCATATGCCTCATGTGAATGTAGGCCTCAAACTGCATTACCTAGGTGTTTTCAGACATAGTAACATCAGATAAAATAGGCAATAAAGCCAAAAGCATCATTAGGGATAAATTCACTACTTAATGCTTAACATTTGCCAATTTGCCAGAAAGACATAAAACTTATATTTTGCATATAAGTTTCTCTATATATGAACAATTACAATGAGAAATTAATAAATCTACCCCTCATCAGAGTGGAAGATTTTAACATTCCTGTCTCAACATGACAGACCAAATAAACAAAAAAAAATTGTTAAATTATAGAAGATCTGGACAGCACAATTAATGAGTTAGATTTACCAGACTTTGAGAACCCTGGACTCCACAATTAGAGAATATATAATATCCTCAGACATATAGAGAACATGTATATAGAGTAACCAATGGTGATAAAGCAAGCATGAAACATCAATTATAGAACTAAAAGAATGGCTTAATGATAAAGAAATAAAGAATGGTTTAAGAAGAACTAAATAATTCTCCAGATAATAAATTTAAATTTTAAAAAATCAAATTATCTACATAGATATTGAAAAAGCATTTGATAATATCCAATATTCATCACTGATATTTTTGAAAATCTTAGTAAAATCAAAATAGATATCCAATTCCTTAACATGATAAAATCTTAACCCCCAAAGCTAACATACTTAGCGGAAAAATATAAGAAACATTCCTAGAGTCAAAATAAAACAGTATCATCAACAACCGTAGAATATGTCAAAACAACTAGACAAAAAAATGAAATCAGCCATATAAAATTTAGAAAAGGAAAAAATTTATCATTTACAGATGATGTATTTGTATACCAGGAAAACCTAAAAAAGTCAACTACACTATTCTAAATAATAAGAAGTGACTTAGATGTAAAATCAATAGAGTAAAACAAAAACTACATCTTCAATGTAAACTAGGAGATGGAAAATGTACAAATTTAAATCGCTTTTTACATTTGATTTGTAAATATGTGGTCAAATAGCAAAATTAGTACTAGAGTCATTCAGATATACTCAACACATTGGAGCTTAGTCCCCCTCCTCCCATGAGAAGAACTGACTTTAAGCAAATCTAAAAATGATGAAATGGAATGAGGTAACAAGTGCCAACAGATGATAAAGGTAAAGCCAAATGGCCCATGTCAGCCACCAGGGGGTCACAGGAAAAACCAGAGTGCTGAGGAGCCTTATTCCAAGAGGGAACTGCTGAGAGCAAGAGGCTGATTAATCAAAGGCAGAGAGGAAGCAGACATGAGGAGTAAAAAACAGGGAGAAAGAAAAAAGAAGGTAAGTACTCAGAAAAGGCCAACAAAATAACAAACTCTTTAAAGCAGATGCACTACCCTGCAAAGCAAAGGCTGTGAGGGAGACATACGGAGTAAGAGTCCTTCCTCAACCAGTCGAGGCTTTGAGAGCCAAAGTGAAACTGAAGAGGGCGCCCTTACACAAAGAGGCGTGGAACACTCCCAGATGCCATTCCTCCACTCAGGAGGAATGCTTGCTATTCTTCTATCAAAATCAATCCTCATTCAGGGGCACCTGTGTGGCTCAGTGGGTTAAAGTCTCTGCCTTCAGCTCGGGTCATGATCTCAGGGTTCTGGGATCGAGCCCCGCACTGGGCTCTCTGCTCGGCAGGGAGCCTGCTTCTTCCTCTCTCTCTCTGCCTGCCTCTCTGCCTACTTGTGATCTCTCTCCCTCTGTCAAATAAATAAATAAAATCTTTAAAAAAAAAAATCAATCCTCATTCAAATACAAGTAACCGATATAGCATCCCATCTGCCTCAACACAAAGAAACCAAGAGGAAAAGGATGAAAATAAGCATATAAGTAACTTTCCAACAGGTAATGAAAATTCACCAAAGAAATGTTGTCACAAAGGAGATGAAAAGAGCATGCTAAAAAAACTAAAATAAACTAAAAAACTTAAGTGTATAATCATAATATCAAAAGAACACAAAATATGAACAGAAACCAGATGGCCCAGACAACAGTGGGTGAACAGCAGATAGCAAGAGAATGTGGAACAGGAAATGACAGAACTCGGGCAAAAAAATGAAGAAAAACTCAAAATCACTTTTAAAAAGATTAAAATACTTACGCAAGTAACAAAAAGGGGATAACAGACATCACAGAAACATACAAACAAGAAAGTGAGGAAAATTCAATATGGCAGTCAGGGAGAGGGAGGCCATTACAAAATAAAGATTTGTAAAACATGTCAACCAAATGCAATGTGAGGACCTTGTGTGGATCTTTTTTTTTTTTTTTTAAAGATTTTATTTATTTTATTTTAACAGAGAGAGAACACAAGCAGGCAGAGAGGCAGGCAGAGGCAGAGAGAGGAGCAGGCTCCCTGCTGAGCAAGGAGCCCGATGTGGGACTCGATCCCAGGACGCCGGGACCACGACCTGAGCCAAAGGCAGCCGCCCAACCAACTGAGCCACCCAGGCGTCCCTCCTTGTGTGGATCTTGATTTGCACAGACCAACTGTGAAAAAACAGTAAGAAAAAATCTGGGAAAACTAAACTAGGTGTGGATAATATTACAGTACTATTATTAATTATTAACCAGTATTAATTTTGCTGGGTGGGATGACATTGTAGATTTAGGGGGTTTTTTTAAGTCTTATTTATTAGAGATATATAGTAAAGTACTCAAGGATGAAATATGTGAAATACTCCAAAAAATATGTGAAATACTCCAAAAAATAAGAAGGGAAATAAATGAAACACAAATAGCAAAATACTAATAATCACTGGAGCTGGGCACCGGATATTTGATGATTCATACCTTATATACATTTTTTTCAAATTTTCCATAGTAAATATTTAATTAAAAGAAAATTCATATAGAAGCATAAACAAAAAGATCAATCAGGAAAATTCAGAAATGAGAGATGGATACCTATCAGGCATTAAAACACTCTAAAGAATCAATGACTAAAACTGTATGGAACCGGAACATGAAGATAAGCCAATGAAACAGAATAAAAAGTTTAGAAATAGACTCAAATATATATGATAAATTTAGTGTGTGATGAAGCCAGAATCTCAAATCAGTGGGGTAAGAAAGTCACTGTAATTAATGGTTTAGGGATAATTGGGTAAGCCATTTGGAAAAAGGAAAACTGGATGCACACTTCACATATCAGGATAAATGTGAAGTGGATCAAAGATCCAAGTATAATATATAATAAATTATAGATGTATTATACTTTTATTATCAGCAATCCCATTTCTAGAAATTTAAGGTATACCTACTGCTATGGACTAAATTGTTCATCCTGCCCCAAAAATTCATATGTTGACGCTCTAACAATCAAAGTGATGGATGGTACTTGGAGATAGGACTTTTGGAAGATTATGTTCAGATGAGGCCATGTGGGCAGAGCCCTTATTGTGGGATTAGTCCCCTTTCAAGAGGATGAACCAGAGAATGTGCTCTCTCTACTCCCCCAACCCATGTAAGGACACAGAGAGAACATGGCCAACAGTCTATAAACCAGGAAGAGAACTCTCACTTGAACCTAACCATGCTGACACACTGGTCTCAGCCTCCACAACTATGAGAAAACAAATTTCTGTTGTTCAAAACCTCAATCTATGAAAATGGAAGCCAGAGCCAAGACACCTGCTGAAATACAAAATGCCATGTGTACGTAATTATTCACCACAGTATTACTTGCAGAAAATCTTGGAAACATGCAAGTATCCAGCAATAGGGGATAGCAATAAACTGCTATTTATACAATGAAGTACACTTCAGCTCTGAAGAAAAATTAGGAAGGTGTCTCTATTGCTATATTATTATTACACACGGTGCCAAAGTGAGCATTCTATTGCTATATTAAAATGGAGAGATTTTGGGGCACCTGAGTGGCTAAGTGGCCTTTGCCTCTGCCTTTGGCTCGGGTCTTGGTTGCAGGGTCCTGGGATGGAGCCCTACATCGGGCTCTGCTCAGTGGGGAGCCTGCTTCCCCCTCTCTCTCTGCCTGCATCTCTGCCTACTTGTGATCTCTTTCTGTCAAATAAATAAATAAAATCTTTAATTAATTAATTAATTTTAAAATGGAGAGATCTTTAGGATATGCTGTTAGACGAATAAAGCGAGACACACAATACTATATGAAGCATAGTACCTCCTATGTAAGAATGGGGAGAGTTAAGAACATGCATTGTGTGTATTGTGTATGTACTTGCTTATATTTCAAAGAAAAAAATACTGAAAGGATTAAATGAGAATGTAATGGAAATTACTTTTGGGGCAGTGGGAAAAAAAGATGGAGGGAACAGGACAGAAGGGAAACAGAGAAAGGCATATCTTTATATACACCTAATTTTCCCAATTTTTAATTTCAAAAAATTTCAAGCCCACAGTTTTGTTTGAAAAAGCAGACCAAGGAATAACAATAGACCCACACTTAGGTTCAACAAGTGCTACCAATTTGCCATATTTGCTTTATCACTCTTTCCCATATATACACTTACATGTACTTTTTTTTTTTTTTGCAGGATCATTTGAAACTCAAGTTCATCCATAAATACATAAGCATACGTCTGGTAAGAACAATCTCCTTAATACCCACAAATTACTATCACAAATAATAACAAACAATACTTTCACAAAATCAGTTTTCCTAGGTCCTGCATTAATGAATTAAGTATATCTGACACATATTCTCTCTAGAAGAGTTACATTTGTGTATCTACTTTTATGTCTTTTTGAAAACTGTACTTTGTGTTAGAAATCCCACGATAATCAAGGGTACAGCCTTCTGGAGCCAAATAAAGGGTACTGTCCAGGAAGGACAGCTCATGAGTCCTATAAGCCCAGGTACAAAAGTAAATCCCAAGCAACAGTCTTATCTTCACTGCTATTTTAGCTACTGTTTTGATTTTCCTGACTCTGTGATTTTGGTATTGTTTCTTGTTTGCTCATGACTAATGTTTCTTTTCCGCACTGCTGACAGCAATGACTGAAAAGTTGGTTTCGTGGTGTGACCATCTAATGATCTCTATCAGGTTCTTGGGGTACTCTGAGCCATAGACTACAGAGAATATGATTTATTGGACTTTTTCTATTTGTTCTATTTGCCTATTTCTAAGCTCACATCAAGTAAAAAAGAAAATTTCACACACGGAAAGAGGAGCAGCCCTTTGAGATATGAATTAGTGTTCACATTCTGTTCATTTTTGACCTTTAACTAAAGCTAAAACTGAAGTCACAAACTCTTATGTGTCTGTAACTGAAAAAAGTCTTTACTTCTCACTGTCAAAGTCTGAAACAGTTTCCTTTTTCCAGGGAGATTTTAAATAAAGAACTCTTGTGTGACTGGTTTATAGACACTAAGTAAGAGCTTACTTGAAACTAATAGTCCTGGAATTCCCAGAAAATAAAGGGACTAAACTACTAATACTTTAAATATGCTAGCCTGAAAAAAATCCTTCCCACAGAAACCACTTTTTCAAGAAGCATTTTTATTCAAGAATCTAGTTACTATAATCAAAGTGAACTCTGAACAACTGAAATATGTTTGAATATCTGTATTTTATCAGAAAGTATACCTTTCTCTGATTTTGTCCATGTGAAGAATAAGCATACATTTTCTTTTTTATAAGATTTGGGTTTCAGGGTCCCTGGGTGCCTCAGTCAGTTAAGCAAATGCCTTCAGCTCAGGTCATTATCTCTCAGGGTCCTGGAATTAAGCCCTGCTCAGCAGGGAGCCTGCTTCTCCCTCTTCCTCTGACCCATAGTCATGCTTGCTCTCTTTCTCTCTCTAGTGCTCTCTCTCAAATAAATAAAATCTTAAAAAAAAAAAAACGACTTAAGTTTTTCCCCCATGAAAAGACTAATTAATCTGAACTTCCCAAAAGATATGCAGAATATCTTCTAATATCCAGTCCATATTTAAAGTTCCCTAACAGTCCTCTTCCTACCCTCTGCTTACCAATACTCAAAATACAAAATGACTCATATAAACAGCCCTTGCCCCTGTTGTGAAATTGACCCAGATGTCACAAGTCTCTGACAACCCCAATGCTGACGGTATGGACAACCACACAGAAGATATTCTGCTGTTTACAAAATCTATTTATATATACAGTTGACCCTGTACAACACAGGAGTCAGTGGCACCAACACCCTCCAACACAGTCAAAAATCTGCTCTTTTGAACTCCCCAACAGATTAACTACTAATAGGTTACGGCTGACCAGAAGCCTTACCCATAAACAAATAACACGTATTTTGTATGTCACATGCACTTTATCTCATACTCTTACAAGAAAGTAAGCCAGAGAAAAGAAAATGTTACTAAGAAAATCACAGAGGAGACCCTGAGTGCCTCTGTCAGTTAAGCCTCTAACTCTTGACTTTGGCTAAGGTCATGATCCCAGGGTTGGAAATGGAGTCCCATATATAAGCTCTGCGCTCAGCAGGAAATCTGCTAGAGATTCTGTCTCTGTCCCTCGATCTGCCAACCCACACCCCAAAATAAATCTTAAAAAAAAAATCACAGAGAGGAGACAATACACTTACAGTACTATAAAATATCTGTGTTTAAGTGGACCCACACAGTTTAAATCTATGTTGTTCAAGGGTCAACTGTATTACCACTGTCCTTCTCAAGCTATAGAACTGTATGTCCCAATTCAAAGGCTAGGCCCCAAGTTAAGCACTGCACAACCTTTCTGAAGCATGCTAATTTAGATTATTTTCTATTAAAACAAACATGGATGGGGGCCTGAGTGGCTCAGTCAGTTGAGTGTACAGTAACTGTTGGTCTCAGCTCAGGTCACAATCTTGGCGTCATGGGGATCAAGTCCTGTGTCAGGCTCCACTATCAGTGAGGAGTCTGCTTGAAATTCTCTCCCTCTCTCCCTCCCCCTCACACTCTCTCGCTCTCTAAAATAAATAAATAAATAAATTCTAAAAAAGAAACAAACCAAAAAACCCATGGTGGAGCATCAGGGTGGCTAGTCCATTAAGTGTCTGCCTTCAGCTCCGGTCATGATCTCTGGATCCTGGGATCAAGCCCATATCAGGCTCCCTGATCAGTGGAGAGTCTGCTTCTCCCTCTCCCTCTGCCCCCACTCCACCCCTTCATCGCCTCACCCCTGCTCATGCTCTCTCTCAAATGAATAAAATCTTTAAAAAAAAAAGAGAGAGAGAGACTTCAAAAAGCACCCAAATAAAGCCTAAAGATAAAAATCTGCTTTACCAAGAGGTTAAGCCTAAAGATAAAAACAATCACTTTTGCTGATAGGGGCAAAGAGTGGGAAAGGTTTTTTTATTAGCATTTATTTCCAAGAGACTCACCTGTAACCTTGCAATCTCTTCTCCAAATTTCTTCTGCTGTTTTGCCAGGATAGACTGGTGGTACTCGGCATTGGCCTGCATGATACAGTGCTTTGCAGCCAAGACAGGGAACACCTCCTGGAAATAAAAATACTGACCAGGGAAGAGTCCAACCACACAAACCACCACAGACAACATGGGATGCAGGAAGAAAAAGGAAAAGGACACAGAAATTAGAATCACCCCATTAATGGTTTACAGATAGGTTAGTCATTAGGTGTAAACAGAGAAGACCACATGATTCTGCAGGAATTGAATTCAATGAATTCAATTTTTTTCTTCCAATTAAAATTAAGGGGTTTTTTTTGAACTGTTAAGTGAAGCCAATTAAAGTTTTTTAAGTCTTCAATCAAGCCATGAAGTCAACATTTTGTTTACAAAGAAGACAGGAAACCATGCATTAGAAAGAGAAGGAAAACAGACATTCAGAGGAATACCAAGCACAGGGCTTTAGAAGCTTTCTTATGAGTCCTTACCCAGCCCTTAGTTAACTAAACCACCATTACTCACATACACTAATGAAAATGCTCTATAGCTGACTGTTTCATCATGTTTAAAAGACAAAAGACAGTAAATTAAGGTCCCACTTACAATTATATTCTAAGAGACTTTTCAATAAAGATGATTTCTAGCCATATAAAAATTTAGTATAAACACTAACATTTCAGATAATATACTCAAAAACACATAGCAAACAAAGGCACTAAATTAATATCTAACATGATAAAGTGTTATTTTTGCCCTAATTTGTTTTGAAGAAAATTCCAGTCAAAATTATTTTTAAAAGATCCAAACACATGAACCAGAGAAGCACTTATTTCAGTAGATGCTCTTCCATAATGTCAAATCCTAGCCTGCAACCTTGCTGTCTTTAGGAAGCACATGACATATGAAATCCAAGAAATATACTAGGCAATCATGGTCTAGACAAAAAAATTAAGACAATCAAAAACTCAAGTACTACCTGATATGCTTTCCTGTCTCCCAGTGAATAATTTCCTAGCTTCCTGGATCACTACTTGCAGATATTCCAGTTTTATAACTAAAATATGAAAATACCTTATGAGCTTTATTAGTAAAAAGGTAAAAAAGACATCTAAATCTCAAGCTATACTCATGCCAGTTTTCAAGGCTGGAGCAACTTGGTATTTAAACAGGAGATTTTCAAGGAATACCAGGAATGCTGCAGAGGTAGTTTCCAAGTCTTTGAAGGTGACATTCTTCTCTCCGTGACACGACTGAACTAATGGCCCAACAGGATGTAACGGTACACTGTGCAGCTGAACATGAGGTCTTTCAGATGAAAAAAAGGTGAGAGAAGATCCCAAGGCTCCTTTCAGGAGTAACAGTATTAACATCCAAGAGTCCTGGGCAAATTCCTACTGATCTCTTGGTGTACATTAAATCTCCAGGAATTCCTTCACATGAATTCCTAATTCTCGGATTAATTTATGCTGTTGACATATTTACGTGCTTCACTACAAAATTGTCTACGACTTCATAATTTACAAAGATTCCTGAATGACTTAAAAATCAATAAATTCTCCTTTAAACAATCATGTAACAAAAACCATTTGCTATTATACAGATAAAACTAATTACCTGAACATTTCTGAAAGAGTAGTTGAAACATACTACAGTTCACATAATCTGTAAGTTCCCTTTAACCATTCTGAGTTTACTTGTTAGTCTAATCATCTGCTTTGTCATTTACAAATGATCATCACTGACTAATCTTTTCAAATGCCACTTCACAAAAGTTTACATTAAAATAATTAATACTCCCTGTGATGTGTGGTTTAAGATGGTTGTTTTCCTTAGCTGTCCAATAGCAGCCCAATTTTCTATCCCTGTTGGCAATACTTAATTCTAATCAAAAAATTAGATGAATTTGTTTCTTTTCCTTTTGTCTTTATGTCTGTTTTTGTGCTTTAAGACTCATCTTTAACAAAACAGGACAATAATTAAAAGTGTGACTAATCGACATGCTCAAGCATTCATGCTTATACCAAGTCAGCAAAGAATTAGAACTACACAAAGCCTTCATGTGGTAAAATTATTGGAGACAGGGGTTTAAAAATTTCCAGAAAGAGTTTTAGCTTGGAAAAACAAATTTAGTGAAGAGTAGAGACAAAGGCATACCCTAAATAGAAAAGAATTTTTCATGTATCTTAAATAAAAAAATTATTTCTACAAATATATTCTCCAAATGCCTCTCCTAAAATGTCAAGTTTCTTTAAAAATAACATAATTTTTAATTGTATAATGTTTCTTACACACAAAAACATCCAAGTTATTTCCACATGCAAAATAACCAAATGTTTACAAAAATAACTGACCTTGGGGAGAGTATCTTTATACTGACACTGTTTAAAAGCATCACCAAAGTAATCTGCAGCCTGATTAGCCAATTTAGCTATGATGGCATCTTTCATTTTATCTGGAATAAAATGTTAAAGTGACCATTATAATTAACATAAATAAATAATAACCTGATATAGCATAACAGTATAAACACCAAGATCACAAGTTTGTACATTTGTCTAAAAAAAAATCCTTATTGGGACGCCTGGGTGGCGCAGTTGGTTGGGCAACTGCCTTTGGCTCAGGTCATGATCCCAGTGTCTTGGGATCGAGTCCCGCATCAGGCTCCTTGCTCCGCGGGGAGCCTGCTCCTCTCTCTGCTTCTGCCTGCCTCTCTGCCTGCTTGTGTTCTCTCTCTGTTAAATGAATAAATAAAAAAATCTTTAAAAAAAAAAAAAAATCCTTATTGATGAAATCCATTCTTCCACATAAAATTTAACCACTTCATAGGCAAATCCAGAGTCGGAAAATAGATTAGTGGTTGCCACGGTCTGGGAAAAAGGGGATTGGTGAGGGAGTTTGAAGTTTGTTTCTGGGGTGACGATAATGTTCAAAAATAAGGGATAGTGCTGATGGTTTCAAAACTCTGAATATACTAAAAAACAATGAACTGTCAAAAGGGTAAATTTTATTATATATGAATTCTATCTTACTATCTTACTATAAGCTTTTATTTTATAAGAAAAAAACTATTCCAGTTCATATTGCTTCCACAAGATGATTGCTCTCTTATTTTCAATATGTATGCACTTCCATACTCACACCATATCCCAGTCTCTCAAACTAACTTACATGCCTTCTAAAAATTGTTTTTATTTCCTCATTCACAGGGCCAGGCACTCTGCCTAGATGCTCCTTCTTAATAGTTTTACATCTAGTTTAGAGTAGATCTCTTCAAAGAAACTCTTCTTGACTTATCAATCTAAAATTAGCATGACTCTTCCCTGTTTCCTTACCCAGAGCCAGGCCACCAGGCATTATCACATAATGTATCTTATTTTCTTTATAGCAATTATCTCTCTTTAAAATCACCTTGGTTACTTAATTTCTTATCATTTTCCCCACACTAAAAGTGTAAGCTTCCTAAAAATAAGAATCTTGCTTGTTTGCAACCTCTATCTAGAGCCTAGAGCAGTGACTGGCACACAGTACGTACCCAATAAATATATGCTGAATGAATGAATTTTGACCCATTACAAACCTACACAAATACTATTCAAGAGTTTAATGTTTTAAAACAATAGCTATCTATTTCATGTGCTTCAAACACAGCCTACATTCATAAACGTTCATTTGTATCACCTTAATTTCAGAAAAGGAAGTTGACAATTTTCAGTAACCCATGTGTTAAGTTCAAAGAGGAAAGCTCTACATTGAGATTATTATATCCAAATCACCTTCCTATTTTAAAAGCTTACCACTTCTTTTCACATGCAACAAAATGGAGGAAAAATTAAAATTACCTCTTGTGGCTTTTAAAAAAAATACTTCTTGGGCCTGTGCCAACATAATAAGACTGAGGGTCCCAACAGTATCTGGAGATATGTCCACAGTCGGCTCTCGATTTAAGGCAGATAAAACTGTCTCTTTAATATGTAAAAAGGCACCACTAGCAAACTACAGGGAGGAAAAAAGAACTTCTTTGAAATCTACAGAAACTCAGCCAAGACTTAATTTTCTGTTACACACAAATCATTTCAAATGTTAATTCAGTTGAACAGTTACTATTTTTAAATTTTTATACTGTTACAGATCTAAAAACATTTGACCTACAGAGAATAATGCTATATAGTTAACAGCAGATTTAACAAAGATTAAAAGTATACTGCAGTAAAAAATACAGTAACTTTAGAGGACAAATTGGTTTAACTTATTTTTAGATACACTTCCTCAAGACTAACATGAGAATAGAGGCAGGGATAAAGCATTATTAAAATACATTTAGTACTAAAATGATTTTACTTTGGTCCCAAACAAATTCATCTGTCAAGTAATTAAACATGCCATACTTAGGGAAAACCTCAAATAGTATAGGTACCTAGTCCTCTGAAGAACAGCATTGTTATCCACTGCTAATGATTTCTATTTGGGGTTCAAAGGTCCCTGGTGAAATGTTCTCCATCAAATTTTTTATTCCTGATTATATTTTGCTGAAGTTAACACAAAATAACTGCTTTTATGAAACAAATGATCCCGGGAAAAAGAAAGACATCAATCTGGGTTTAAAAGATGTTGTGGGGGGCGCCTAGGTGTCTCAGTTGGCTAAGCGTCTGTCTTTGGCTCAGGTCATGATCCCAGGGTCCTGAGACTGGGCCCCACATCAGCAGTGTCAGGCTCCCTGCTCAGCAGGGAGTCTAGTTCTCCCTTTCCCTCTGCCCCTCCACTCTGCTCATGCTCTATCACTCTCTCAAATAAATAAATATTTTTTAAATAAATAAAAATAATAAAAGGTGTTGTGGGTTATACAGAGATGCTCTGCAGAGATAATTCAAGGTTAACTGTATTGAAAGTGAAAATCACGTTTTCTGCAGTCAGGAAGTATAAAACTATAGGTGATGACCTGACCTTGCTCAACAAACTAAGAGAATCACAGACTAGAACAACAAAGGATCCAGTCTCTCTCACCAATCTTGGAAATGGAGGCCCACAGAGGTTATTAAAGAACATTGCCAAGTGCACACAGCTTCTTGGTGGCAAACAGCCTAGACCAGCCTAGGATGTAGGTCTTCTTACTAATATTACCCCTCCGTTTCCATCACACTAGGTGACCTGCTGTGAATTGCAGAAGTGATTCACAGGATGGAATGTTCTCAGTAATTAAGAATGCCCTCTAAGATACCACAAGCCAATTAACTGAGTTACAGTTAATATAAAAGTAAATAAATGTTTACTTCATTTTCACATTTTTAAATACTGGCCCTCTAGAGCCTCAAAAAAGAAAAGGGATGTGCATCATGTTTGTCATCCATGCCCATTCAAAACTGCATGGCAAGCCACAATTTCGAGCACCTTGTTTGCTTAAAATGTACTTTCCTCTCACTTTTCTATTTTTTTAAGATTTTTTTATTTATTTGACAGAGAGAGACAAAGTGAGAGAGAGAACACAAGCAGGTGGAGTGGGAGAGGGAGAACTAGGCCTCCCACAGAGCAGGAAGCCCGATGTGGGGCTTGACACCAGAACCCTGGGATCATAACTCAAGACAAAGGCAGCCCAACGACTGAGCCATCCAGGCGCCCCCCTCTCACTTTTAGAAGAGCATTCCTCACCTTACTCATAAACTTAAACAATAGGAAAAAATCAGACTGAACCTCTAGGACAAGCAAATTCCAGCGCCAAGGAAGATACTGAAAACACCATTTTGAATTCCATAAAATTTGGAATCAGAGCACCTGAAACCCTAATGGACCAGTTATTAATACTCTGACCTTTTAGTCTCCTTGTGTATAAAATGAGAATGACGTTATGTAACTTGCATTATAAGGCTTATATAAAAGTAAAATAATGTACATGAGCACACTTTGTAAATTACAACATAATATAAAACATGAGAATATAATTGCATATGATATCACTCAGCAATCATTTATTCTTTAAAACAAAAATAAAAGTTAATACACTGCCACAAATATGCCATATTAGTAAATTATAATATCTAAAATCTAAATTTAGCCAACTTAAGAACATTACATATCTGACCACATTTAAATATGACCTCTCCAAGTCTCAGAGTTAAAATTTTCTTAGGTCTTAACTTTTGTGACAATAGTGAAATTTTAGAATTTAAATGTGTCTCAGAAAAAAATGTCTAAGAAAAAAATACATTAAAATAATGTACATCTGACCCTTGAATAACAGAGGTTTGAACTACACAGGTCCACTTATGCAGGGATTTTTTTTTCAATAAATACAGTACAGTACTATAAATGTATTTTCTCTTACGTAGTTCTTAATAACATTTTCTTTTCTCTAACTTACTTTAAGAGTACAATATAAAATACATGTAACATACAAAATGTGTGTTATTTATTTTATTTATTTATATATATATATATATATAAATGTTATATATAACATTTAGTTCTGGTCAACTATGAGTAGCTAAATTAGGCTCATAGTAGGCTATGAGTAGCTAAATTCTAGGGGAGTCAAAAGTTAGTGTGTTTTTCGACTGTGCAGGGGGTCAGCACCCCTAACCCCCACGCTTTCAAGGGTCAACCGTACAAAATTTTTAAATGAGGTCAATTATTTGAAAGAGATTTACCAAGAACTTCACCTAAAACATTCAATCATTTGTTCTCCCAACACTCATTGAGACTTTCTTATGTGCCAGGCACTGTGCTAGGTGCTGGGTATACAAAGGTGAAGAAAAACAGAGCTGGTCTATAGGTACAAAGTTTATCAAAATTCAAAAGTATTAATCAATTCACTAAAAAGTACATTACTTTTCAAGAAAATATCTGTGTACAAAGAAACATCTATAAACCTCAATACAAATTATTTTCAATTTAATACAACTGAGCAATAACCATCATATGGTTACTTTTCTGCATACCTGGTAATGCTTAGCAGCGATTTTCAATCCTTCATCATTATCAAGATTCTGTTCTGCTGCAATCTGGCTAGCTAGGGCTGCACAGTTGAACAACACACAGCTCTTTTCATATCCTAAGCTTGCAAGAGCTGTAAAAATTAAGAAGGAAAAATTTATTAGTTTATTTTTCTAAAGAAAATGAGTGTTTCAGAGATTGACTCTCACAAAAACAAGTTTCCAAACCTGTTTTCTCATCCAAAATAGTGCCCATATTTCTAATATTGTCCTGCCAGGCATTTATTTCCACAGCAATATTCCTATCATCTAAAATTCAAAACATCAATGAATTATTCTTTCCTTCCCTTTATATCCACAATGTTTAGACAGTTCCAAATGAAAAGTCATTTCCCACTTAAATTCAAATAAATTATTCCCGCTTTCTCATCACTTCTCTCAAAATTGTATCTTTTCACCACATTCAAGCCAGTTCTTCACTACTACGAACCTAACCCAATGCAAGTACCTCCAAGTCTCACTCCCTTATGCCAATACATCTCTCAGAAGGCTAGCAGATAATGTGGTTAAAATACAACTCTGCTCAAGAAACTACACACTTCACATCCACTGGGATAGCTACCATCAAGAACTGAAAAATAACAATTGTTGGCAAACGTGGAAAAATTGGAACTGCTATGCACTGTTGGTGGGAATGTAAAACACTGCAGCTGCTATGGAAAACAGTATGGCAGTTCCTCAAAAAATTAGAAATAAAATTCTCATATGATCCAAAAATTCCACTTCTGGGTATATATCCAAAGAACTGATAGCAGTCACAAAAAGATATTTATATACCCACGATCATAGCCAAAAGGTAGAAGAAATCTAAAGTGTCCACTGATGGACGAACAGATGAACAAAATGTGGTATATACTACCATGGAATATCATTCAGCCTTAAAAATGAAGGAAATCCCATCACATGCTACACAATGGATGAACCTTGAGGACATTATGCTAAATGAAATATGCAGCTCACAAAAAAACAAACTTACAGGTATACCTCATTTTACCGTGCTTCACTTTATTGGGCTTTGCAGATAAATGCATTTCTTTTTACAAACTGAGAGTTAGTCAGTGGCATCAAGAAGTCTATCAGTACCATTTTTCCAACAGCATTTGATCGTTTTATAGCTCTGTGTCACATTTTGGTAATTCTCACAATATTTCAAATTTTTTCATCATGATTATAATTATATATATTAGGGTGATCTGTAATTAGTGATTACAAGTCACTGAAAGCTCAGAAGATGGTTAACATTTTTTAGCAACAAAGTTTTAAATTAAGTTATATACACTGCTTCTTAGACATAATGCTATTGCACACTTAACAGAGACTATAATATACTATAACATAACTTTGATATGCATGGAGAAACAGAACAAAGCTTTACATGTGAACAAAAATATATTTGCACTCTCATTCTTAGTATCCTAAAATTACACAATATTCTAATGACTGGGTAATCCATGCTTTATTTAACCAAGACATTACTGAAGGACACTTAATTCCCAAAATTTGCTAACTGGAAGTGCCTTGATGAACTACTTCCTGCTTTATTTATGCTAAGTTTTTTGCTTCCCACTTCCTCCAGGAACTTGGAGACACCTAATCTATCTCACCATTAGCTTCTTCGCAGTCTATCAATTTGGCATTAAAAATCCTTTTTCTTGACCTGGTCTCCCTCTCAGCATAATGCTCCCTTGTCCTTAAATCTTTACTGTAAATTTTCTGACATGAACAACCCATACTTCCTGTTTCCATTTCCTCACTTCTGGTCCACCCTTCAACCTGATGCAATATGGCTTCTTTAGCATGCCCCTAGTGAAACTTCTTTCATTGCAGAATCCAGCAACTTCTCCAAATTTACCTGACTTGACCTCTGCCACAATAACTCTGTCGATGACATTCTAACCTGAATGAGTTTTAGAGTCACCTGGAAGTATTTCAAAGATCCTAATTCCAGTGGCCCACCCTGAAAATTCCTCCTATCACATCTGGCACTCTGTATCTTTACATCTGTACCTTGCACACTTTCCCCAGTAATTCTATTGTACAGCCAGGCTCAGAAACCACCAGACTGCATGACTTCTGAAACCCTCCTGGCACTCAATTCCATGTTTCTATTTTCCCCTGGTTCCTCTGAGATCTGAAGGCTTCGTCTCATCCTCATTCCCAGACACCTTTTCCCCTGTTACCCTTGAATGTTACGTTCCTTACCTCTGGCTTTCACACTTTTCCCAATCTACAGACTACCAGAGGAAACAGATTTATCATCATTTAATGATAATTGTTCCCAAATCAATGTCTCTACCACTTTTGAGTTTTAAATCCAGTTTCTAAATGCCAAAGAAAAATGTCTACCCAAACATAACACAGAAAAGTCAAACTCAACTTGTCTATTGGAAGGAATAAATATCCAACAAGTCAACCCTC
Source organism: Nasua narica (assembly GCA_028533885.1). Lineage (NCBI taxonomy): Eukaryota > Metazoa > Chordata > Mammalia > Carnivora > Procyonidae > Nasua > Nasua narica. Next base: position 55,069,361 of record CM052799.1, on the reverse strand, counting down.
AACTACTACTCTTTTCTGAGAAATAGTCAGCAGATCCAGTTAGTTTCAGTTCTGAAATGGTCACTCACACCCACTACTTCTCCTCTGACCTACATATACCACCCTGTCTAATTTCACCAACCCTCACCAGTCTCTTCACTGATCTATCTCCTTTGGTCTCTAGAGTCAGGCTTTCAGGAATCACATCCCACTTTATTAAATCCTTGCCTTATGACCTTAGAAAGTCACTTAATCTTTCTAAACCAGTGTGTTCAACTGATAATAGTGCCTTTCTTAAACGAAACAAGACAAAACCAGAGAGAAAGACAAACCATAAGAGACTCTTAATCTCAGGAAACAAACTGAGGGTTGCTGAGTGGAGGGGTGGTGGGAGGGATGGGGTAGCTGGGTGATGGACCCTGGGGAGGGTATGTGCTACAGTGAGAATTGTGAGTTGTATAAAACTGATGAATCACAGACCTGTACCCCAGAAACAAATACTACATTATGTGTTAATAAAAAAAAAAATTTTTTTTAAATAATGCCTTTCTTCATTGGGCTTTTGGGGAATTGAGTAAGATAGTATGTGTGAAGCCCCTTACACAGTGCCTAGGTGCAATAAATACTCAATAAATGATAGTTATTAAACATGTAAGAGAAAAGAATACAAATTCAGAGTATATTTTCAACTTTTCATAATCTAGTCTCCAATGTCTTCACCCTCCATAATCCTCAATTCAACCTATGGTTTCAATCCTTAACAATAATTATATTAATATGTATTATATATAATTTCTACTGCCTGTTATTATATATTATACTCCATAATGCATACATACTATAAATAATATATGTAATCATTTATAACAAACATATTACTATTATTCACTGCAGCTAATATTTATTGCATACTCTTCTAAGGACTTCACATGTATTCACTCATTTAATCCACACAAGAACCCAATGAGATAGGGACACCTGAGTGGCTCAATCAGTTGAGGGGCTGCCTTCGGCTCGGGTCATGATCCCAGAGTCCTGGAATCCAGTCCCGCATCTGGTTCCTTGCTCAGCAGGGAGCCTGCTTGTCTCTCTGCCTCTGCCTGCCACTCTGCCTACTTGTGCTCTCTCTCTGACAAATTATTTTTTTAAAAAAAGAACTCAATGAGATAAATAGTATTTCACAGCACTCTTTATTCCCCACTTAAAAGATGAAAAAATTAATACACATAGAGGTTAACCTGCCAAGCTGGTAGATCAAAAAAACCTTCACTCTTCTGACCTTTGGTTATAATGTTCCACCTGTAACGTTATTTTCTAGGTGGGAAAACCAAATTCACCCTTCAGAGCCTAACTAACATTGCTTTCTTTCAACAAAAAGAATTCATGTCTTCTTCATCTATGCTCCCATAACTTAGTTCATATACTCATATACTACCTACTGTATTTTAGAATGATCAGCTGTCTTCCTAGCCAGACATGTCTTATTCATTTTTATAACTAGGACAGTGCCTGGAAAGGTGTAGGCTCTCTACAAATATTTGGAAATTACATTAAAATTTGAAGTTAAAAAGAAAATATAAAAGTTTTTATTATTTACAAAGAGTTTTAGGAGAGCAATTTTAAAAACCTAAAATAATACAAAGTGTTTAAACCTAGTTTCTTATCATTTTTATAAAAATAATTACATACCCAATTTTACAGATCCTCCAAAAAGCGAACCTTTATCAAAAGCATCCTTCCAGGTAAATGTCAAGCAGATCTTGATAGAAAGAGAAAAAACAGAAAATTATCCTACCTTCTTGGATCTTATTAAATATTAGGTCTCTTTTGAAGAAAAATCTACAATGAGGAAAAGGACCAAAGCTTGTCAAAACATTATCCTCTCTAGCCAACTAACACCTTTCCCTTTTCCCGGACCATAAAATTTTCTTTTTTAAAAGTAAAATCCCGAAAAAGAAAAAGTAAAATCATGGCACTAAGATATTTCCAATGGTCATTCTTCCTCAGTAATTATACATATATTATCTCTCCAGAAAACATCCTGTTACTCATCTTTACAACATACAATGGCTCGAATAGAATAAGCACTTAAATGACTGTCAAATAAGCCAAGAGAAGCAAAGGCAACAAAGTACTATATAGGTTTCCCAGAAAATAAAATTAAAAATGATTCCATGATAACAAAGTAGGAGAAGGGTTACTATTGGGAGAATGAGATGAGATAATATGTTATTTCTTGATTTGGGCTATGCTCATACATGTATATTCACTTTGCAAAGATTCAAGCTATAGGGGCGCCTGGGTGGCTCAGTCGTTAAGCAGGCTGCCTTCGGCTCAGGTCATGATCCCAGGGTCCTGGGATTGAGCCCTGCATCGGGCTCCCTGCTCAGCAGGACGCCTGCTTCTCCCTCTCCCACTCCCCCTGCTTATGTTCCCTCTCTTGCTGTGTTTCTCTCTGCCAAATTAATAAATAAAATCTTTAAAAAAAAGATTCAAGCTATACACATGATATATTCACTTTTGTATGTATGCTATACATAAATAAAAAGTTCACTTAATAAAAAAACTGCATCTCATTCTGCTTCTAAAATATTCCGCACATAAAGTTTAAAATGAACTTACCATCTTTTAAATTATGTATTGGAATCCCATACAAAAATTTTGCAACTCAAAATTAGAGAAATTTTCTATATACACAAAATTAGAGAGAATAACATAATGCCATCACCAGTTTTAGCCTTTTGTCCTCCTTGGTTCACCCACCCCACTTTCCCTGCCCCACATCCAACCCCTAAACATATATTTTTTTCCTCAAGTATTTTAACGCAAATTTCAACATATTATGTCACCTGTAAAAATTCAGTACGAGATTGTTTAAAGTATTTTTCATAAACTACATATTTTAAAATTTAGAAATATCACGCAAACTAAAATCTCATTTAACAAGTCTCTCTCAGCATTTCCAATATCTAGCCTTTAAGAGAAAGCAGACACATTCTCATAGTGTAATATCTAATCATATCAGCCCTTGCAACTTCATATGCAATTATAATGTGTCAAATTTTAAAACACATACACTGAGACTAATACTTCCTCAATTATAGTTTCCTTCTTAATGCTGTAAAAGCCAAAGAGAAGGACCTCATAGATTATGTTAATCAGTCAACAGATCTTAGTGATATAAAATACAGGGGGAAAAAATGCAGCCCAATGCTCCACATAAACCTAGAAGTGACTAAGCAATTACAGCAACAGAATTCCAAGACACTCTTCAAAACGACATCCGATTTTTATCAGCTGCGCTTACAAGCTTCTAATTTGTACCAAAAGGTCTCATAAAAATATAAAAATATAATAAAGTGATACCATGTGTGGGAGGAAAGTTTACATTATTATACAACTTTAAAACAAATTAAAATTAATGACTTACTTGATTTTCAGAGAATGGGAATTTGGGTTCAATAGAACAAATCTGATCATAATATCTAAAAAAAGAAGAAAATTTATAATTACCAGAACTAAATATTATATACATTTATGTATATACAACTGGTTTAAGCATACACAAAAATTATTCATGCTTACTTTGAGTGGTCCACAAATCAAATTCAATCAGTCATTGTACAGTTAATAAACACAACCTTTCAATGCGTAAAACAGAATCTAAAATGCATGCAATAAAAAAAAAAACTGAAAAGACACATACTCACCACCAAAGAAAAATACTCAATCAAGTATTATTGGCTAAAAGCAAACTAACATCTGCCCAAGACCACTGTATTTCTTAAAATACCATTTCTTATTAAGGTAACTGTGTATATCCATTGGGCAAATTAAGGTATCTGGTAAAATGATATATATTTTTTTTTTGGATTTTTTTTTTTTTTAGATTTTATTTATTAGAGAGACAGAGAAAGTGAGAGAGAGCATGAGAGGAGAGAAGGTTAGAGGAAGAAGCAGACTCCCCGCAGAGCCGAAAGCCCGACGTGGGACTCGATCCCGGAACTCAAGGATCATGACCTGAGCCGAAGGCAGTTGCTCAACCAACTGAGCCACCCAGGCGCCCCAAAATGATATATTTTTTAAAGATTTATTTCTTTATTCCAAGAGAGTGCATATGAGCAGGGTAGCAGGGGGGGAAGCAAACTTCTCACTTAGCTCAGAGCCCAAAGCCAGGCCTGATCCTGCGACCCTGAGATCATGGTCCAAGCCAAATTAACAGCTGTATGCCCAGCCGAGCCACCCACGTGCCCCAAGCTGCTATTTAAAAACAGGTTTACTAACTTTCAGATATGCTTTGGTTATATCCACTTCTGTCCCTCTCCACCACTGTCAAAACAGTTCATCAAAGCTTCTACCCTCCCCAGAAATAAACCCATGATTATATTGGTCAGTTAATCTTCAACAATGGAGGCAAGAATATCCAATGGAAAAAAGGCAATTTCTGGGATACCTGGGTGGCTCAGTCAGTTAAGTGTCTGCCTTTGGCTCAGGTCATAATCCTGGGGTCATGGGATCAAGCCCTGTGTCAGGCTCCCTGCTCCTCCCTCTCCGTTTGCCCCTCCCCCTAATCGTGCTCACTCACTCCTGCTTGCTTTCTATCTCAAATAAAATCTTTAAAAAAAAGAAAAGAAAAAAGACAATTTCTTCAACAAATGGTGTCAGGAAAACTGAACAGTTTTGCAAACTATACAAAAAGAATGAAACTGGACCACTTTCTTAGCAGGGGATAGTGGGGGACAGGTCACAAAGGTGATGGGGATTAAGGAGTACACTTGTCATGAGGAGCACAGGGTGATATATGGAATTGTTGAATCACTATACTGTACACCTGAAACTAACACTGTATGTTAACTGGAATTAAAAACTTAAAAAAAAAAAAAAAACTTAAAAAAAAAGATAAGTGTACTCTATCCCCTTCACCTACTTCACCCAGTTCTCCACCTATCTATCCTCTGGTAACCATCATTCTGCTCTCTACGATTAAGAGTCTGCTGTTTTTGTTTGTCTCTTTTTTTCTTCGTTCATTTAATGTTTCTCAAATTCCACATACAAGTGAAATCATATGGTATTTGTGTTTGTCTGACTTATTTTGCTTACTATTATACTCTCTAGATCCATGTTGTTGCAAATGGCAAGATCTCATTCCTTTTTATGGCTGAGAAATATTCGTGTGTGTGTGTGTGTGTGTGTGTGTACAAACCATTATCTTCTTTATCCATCATCTATTGATGAACAGTTGGGCTGCTTCCATAATTTGGCTATTTTACATAATATTTAAATAAACACAGGAGTGCATATATCTATTCAAATTAATGTTTTCATATTCTTTGGGTAAATACCCAATAGTGAAATTACTGCATATATGTGATATTTATTCTTAATAAATTTTTTTTTTAGTGAGGGGGGAGAAGCAGAGGGGGAGTGAGGGAATCTTAAGCAGGCTCCATGCCCACTGCAGAGCCCAAAAAGAGTCTTAATCTCATGACCCTGAGATCATGACCTAAGCAAAAATCAAGAGTGGGACACTTAACCAACTAAATCATCCAGGCACCCCTATTTTTAACTTTTTGAGGAACCTCCATACTGTCTTCCACAGTAGTTGCACTAGTTTGCACCAACAGTACACAAGGGTTCCTTTTTCTCCACATCCTCACCAACACCTGTTTCTTGTGTTTCTTATTTTAGCCATCCTAACAGGTGTGAAGTGATAGCTCATGATAGTTTTTCTTTTTAAAGATTTATTATTTGAGGGGCACCTGGGTGGCTCAGTCATTAAGTGTATGCCTTCGGCTCAGGTTGTGATCTCAGAGTCCTGGGATGGAGCCCTGCATTGAGCTCCCTGCTCAGCAAGGGGCCTGCTTCTCCCTCTCCCACTCCCACTCCCCGTTTGTGTTCCCTTTCTCACTATCTCTCTCACTCTCTCTCTCTCTAATAAATAAAATCTTCAAAAGAAGAAAAAAAAGATTTATTATTTGAGAGAGAGAGCACACATGCAAGCACAAGCAGGGGGAGGGGCAGACAGAGAAAGAGAAAAGCAAACTTCCCACTGAGCAGGGAGCCTGTCACAGGGCTCGATCCCAGGACCCCAAGATCATGACCTGAGCCAAAATCAAGAGTGGGACGTTTAACTGACAGAGCCACCCAGAACCGCTCATAGTTTTGATTTGCATTTCCTTGATGATGAGTGATGTTGAGTATCTTTTCATGCGTCTCTTGGCCACCACATCTTCTGCCATTTTTTAAACGGATTGTTTTGGGGGTGTTAAGATTTTAAATTCTTTATAAATTTTGCATACTAACCCTATACTAGATATGTCATTTCCAAGTATCTTCTCCCATTCCATCAATTTTCATTTAGTTTTGTTGACTGTTTCCTTCACTGTGCAGGCCCTTTTAATTCTGATGTAGTGCCAATCATTTATTTCTGCGTTTGCTTCCCTCACCTCAGGAGATACACCTACAAAAAAGTTTCTATAGGTAATGTCAGAAAAGTTACTGCCTGTGCTCTCTTCTAAGATTTTTTGGTTTCACATCCACACTTAGGTCCTTAATCTATTTTTTTTTAAGATTTATTTACCCATTTTCGAGCAAAAGAGAGAGCACAAGCGCACGAGGAGGGGAGGGTCAGGGGAAAAAAGAATCGCAAGTAGACTCCGAGCTGAGCAGAGCCCAATGCAAGGCTCTATTTCATGACCCCAAGATCACCACCAAGCTGAAACCAAGAGTCAGATGCTCAACCAACTGCGCCACCCAGGCACCCTCTTTAATCCATTTTAAATTTATTTTTGTGTATGGTGTAAGAAAGTGGTCCAGTTTTTCCCAACACTATTTGTTGAAGAGACTTTTTCCCATTGGATATTCTTTCCTACTCTGTCGAAGATTGATTGGCCATATAACTGTGGATTCATTTCTGGATTTTCTATTCTATTCTATTGATCTATGTATCTATTTTGTGCCAGTACCATGCCGTTTTATTACAGCTTTGTAATATAACTTTAAGTCCAAAATTGTGATGCATGCAGCTTTGCTTTGCTTTTTCCAGATTGCTTTGGCTATTCACAGTCTTCAGTGGTTCCACAAAAATTTCAAGATTGTTTGTTCTAGTTCTGTGAAAACTGCTGTTGGTATTCTGGTAGGAATTACAATAAACATGTAGATTGCTTTGGGTAGTATAGACATTTTAACAATAATTGTTCCACCAATCCATGAACATGGAATTTTTTCCATTTCTTTGTGTCATCTTCAATTTCTTTCATTAGTTTTCAGAGTACAGAGCTTGCACCTCTTTGGTTAGGTTTATCCCTAGGTATATTACTATTTTTGGTGCAAATGTAAATGGGACTGTATTCTTAATTTCTCTTTCTGCTTTGCTACTGGTGTATAGAAACGCAACAGATTTCTGTACACTGATTTTGTATCCTGTGATTTTACTGAATTTATCAGTTCTAAACAGTTTTTTTGGTGGAGTCTTCCAGGTTTTCTATATATGGTAGGTCATCTGCAAAGAGTTAAAGTTTTACTTCTTCCTTACCGATTTGGATGCCTTTTATATCTTTTTGTTGTAGACTGCTGTGGCTAGGACTTCCAGTACTATGTTGAATAAACGTGGTTAGCGTGGCCATCCTTGTCATATTCCTGACCTTAGAGGAGAAGCACTCAGTTTTTCTCCATTAAGAGTACACTTATCTTGATGAGCACTGAGTAATGTACAGAAATGTTGAATCACTATATTGTACACTTGAAACTAACATAACACTGTATGTTAACTATACTGGAATTAAAATTTCATGGGATGTCTGGGTGGCTCAGCTGGCTAAGTATTTGCCTTCAACTCGGGTCATCAGGGTCCTGGGATGGAGCCCCACAGCACTACCTGCTCAGTAGGGAGTCTGCTTCTCCCTCTCCTTTTGCCCCGCCCCCTCCTCCTGCTCAAGGCTCACTCTGTCTCTCTCAAATAAATAAAATCTTTAAACAAAAAAAAACAAAACAAAAACTTCTACCCTCCCTTTAGACTAACTAAAAAGTCTCCTAGCCAACCTCCGTCTCGAGTCCTTTCTTTTAAGATTTTATTTGAGAGAGACAGCGCTTGCGTGCTCATGTACACATCTACACACACACACACACACACACACACACACACACACACACGGTGGGGGAGGGCACTGGGCGAAGGGCAGAGGGAGAGAAGCAGACTCCCCACTGAGCAGGGAGCCCAATTGGGGCTTGATCCCAGGACCCCAGGATCATGACCTGAGCCCAAGGCAGATGGTTAACCAACTGAGTCACCCAAGTGCCCCTTTCTCATTCTTTTCAATCTATTCTCCACACAGCAGCCAGAACAATCATCAAACACAAAGCATTCTTCCCCCTCATCAGGCTGACCTTTGAGCTAGCACGGAAGGTTGGGAGTATCCAAGGCCAAGCCTTCTAACTGGCCTGTAATCTTTCCTCCTTCCCTTATTATCTCCCCCCTCCACCTCCCTTCATTAGGGCTATCATTCCAATAACTGTTTCTGAGGCAAATTTTTCAGGGGGGAGGAGCAACACATTGGAGACAAAGTTTTTGACTGACTCGGCCATGAGTTTGATAACAAAGTATTAACCAATTAAGTAAATACAGTGAAGACAATGTAGGCAAGGTTTCTAAACAATCAGAGAAAGGAGTTACAAATATGGGAAGAAAGATGGCTAAAATAAATTCTATGGCTTCTGCTTGGAACTGGAGGTATCAGTATGAACTTATTTTTTAATATAGTGGAGAAATACAAAAACAGGTATAAATGTATGTGTGAGTGATCTCCTAAGTGTATATACTGAGAGGGCCTAGAAGCAATAACACCACAGTAATAAGCAAACCTAGAGCCCAGATGAGTAACGCTCTGCTTTAGGAGCCAACACTCCAAGAAATGACAAGACTCCATGGCTGAGACCAAGAAAATTCAAGATTCAAGCCTAAAACATCTTGCTATGTCAGAGAGTCAAGGAAGTACTCAAAAAATGAGAACATGTCAAAGACAGAAGAACTAGCTTTTAAGGAGCTCTTGCTAGCCAATTCCAAAAAATTTCAAATAAAATAACAAATCATAACCCACTAAGGAAAATAAGAACAACAATCTGAAGCAAATAAAACAAGTAAGTGAACAAAGGAAGCACTACCCTATTGTACAATGCCAACAAATAACACGAGAATATAAGAAAGAGTTAGAAAAATCAGCATTTGGCACCTTTTTGAGTATAATATCTATTTCGGGTAAGATAAATCAATGGGTGCTCAAGCAAAAAACTTTGATGGAAACAGAGTATTATAAAGATTCAAAGTATCTCCCTACAAAGTACTTACTAATTAATTAGTTCAGCATACTCATTAACTGTAAGGTCAAGAAAACTGGCAGACATCATCTTGACCAAGTGATAAAAGTTAAACATTAACAGCACAGGATAAATCAATTTCAAGATATTCCTGACATGCACAAAAAAAAAAAAACACACACACACAGCTGTACTTTGGTGGTACTACTGCCCAAAAATGCATAAATCACAAAAAAATATAAGACAAACCCTAATTGAGGGGCAGTCTACAAAGAAACTAGACTGCACCCTTTAAAAATGTCAAGGTTCTGAAAAACAAAGAGAAACGGAAGCACTATTCCAGACTGAAGGACACTAAAGAGCCAACTGAATGCAACGCAGAATCCTGGATCAGATCCTGAATCTGTACATGACTCAGTGCCCAATAACATTATCGGGAGAACTGGCAAAATTTGAGTGTGTTTTATGGATTAAATGGTAATATTCAATCGATGTTAATTTCCTGATTTTGAAAGTTGTACTGATTATGTGGGAGTGTATTCTTGTACTTAAAAAATGAGCTCTGGAAAAAAAACAGACTCTGAAGTATTTTTTTAAGATTTTATTTATTTGACATAGAGAGAGAGAGCCAGAGAAAAGAAACAAGTGGAGGAAAGAGCAGAGGGCGAGCGACAAGCAAACTCCTCGCTGAGCAAGAAGCCCAATGCAAGGCTCGATCCCAGAACCCTGATATCCTGACCTGAGCCAGAGGCAGACATTTAACTGACTGAGCCACCCAGGCACCCCTGAACTCTGAAGTATTAAATGCTTCAATCCTTTAATGGATTCCTATTATACTCAAAATTACATACAAAATTTTTGACAAAGGTCTGGCATTATCTAGCCATCATTCAACTCTCCGGCCTCATCTGAGAATATTCACTACACATTTTAGTCATTAGTCTATGCTTTCCCCTGGCTTAGGGACTTCACCTATATTTTCCCCTGGAAATTTTTTTCTCTGGAAACTTTCCTATCACAACTCCCCACCACTGACCAAGCTGATATGTTATCAAAAAAGTCTTCCCTTGGAACGCCTGGGTGGCTCAGTTGATTAAGAGTCCAACTCTTGATTTCAGCTCAGGTTATGATTTCAGGGTCATGAGATCAAGCTATACTTGGGGCTCCCCATCCAGCGGGGAGACTGCTTTAGATTTGAGATTCTTTCCCTCTGCCCCTCACTCACTCAGCTCACACACCCTCTCTCGCAAATGAATGAATCTTTGAAAAAGGAAAAAAAAGTTTTCCCTCATTCAACAAATACATACCAAGCATTTCCTATACGCCAAACACAGTTCTAAAACATAGATATTAAGCTGTAAATAAACATATAAAATTTTGAGCCCTTGTAAAGCTTTTTTTAGAGGGGAAGACAAATGCTTGCTTCGGCAGCACATACACTAAAAATGGAACAATAGAGGGGGAGACAAGATAGCTAAATAAAAATATAGCATAGGGGTGGGCGCCTGGGTGGCTCAGTTGGTTGGGCGACTGCCTTCGGCTCAGGTCATGATCCCGGAGTCCCAGGATCGAGTCCCATATCGGACTCCCGGCTCTGCGGGAGGTCTGCTTCTCTCTCTGATGTTCTCCCCTCTCATTCTCAGTCTCTCTCTCTCTAATAAATAAATAAAATCTTTAAAAATATATATATAGCATAGGGGTGCCTGAGTGGCTCAGTCGGTTAAGCATCTGCCTATGGCTCAGGTCGTGATCCCCAGGGCCCTGAGACCAAGCCCTACATCATCCATGTCCCTGCTCAGCGAGAAGTCTGCTTCTCTCTCTCCTTCTGCCCCTCTCCCTATTCGTGTGTGCGCGCTCTCTCTCACTCTAATAAATAAATAAAACCTAAAAAAAAAAAGTAAAAATATAGTAAATAATAATAGTGCTATAGAGAAAAAGAAGGACAAAGGGTGATGTGAGAAGACTATAGTCTTAAACCACTACATGTGGTCACTTGACTATATATAAGTAAAAAATTTAGTAATTTAAAACATCATCAATAACAGAGAAGGCATGAAGGAGGTGATGTGATGAGGCAAGCACATAAGTGAGATAAAAGCATTACGAGTCAAGGGAAGATCAAGTGCCAAAAAGCTGGGAGAGAATATGCCTGAAAATACCTGCCATGGCAAGGAGTCCAATAAGGTCACAGAACAGGCACAGGAGAAAACAGTAGGAGATGAAATCAAAGAAGTAATGATGCCTTGAATACAACTCTAAGACTTCTGGTTTCTACTATATAGAATAGGAAGGGGACCCATCAGAGAGTTTGGACAAAAGAGTAACATGAGCTAACCTATTTTCAGAGTCACCATCCATGGCTGCTATGTGGAAAACTGACTTGTAGTTGTGCAAGAGCAATAAAGAAATCGGTCAGGAAGCTATTACTGCAATCCAGTCAAGAGATGATGGTAGCATGGACTAGGGTGTTCCACATTGGTGGCAGAAGTAGTAAGGGCAAGGGTGCCTGGGTGGCTCAGTCGGTTAAGCCTCCAACTCTTGGTTTCAGTTCAGGTCATGAAATCATGGGTCATGGGATTAAGCCCTGCACTGGGCTCCCTGCTCAGCATGGAGCCTGCTTAGCAGATTCTCTCCCACTGCCCCTTCCCCCACTGCTCACTCACTCTCACTCTCAAATAAATAAAATCTTAAAAAATTGGGGTGCCTGCGTGCCTCGGTCATGAAGTGTCTGCCTTCGACTCAGGTCATAATCCCGGGATCCTGGGATCGAGCCCCACATATAGCCCCTGCTCAGCAGGAAGCCGGCTTCTCCCTCTCCCACACCCCTGCTTCTGTTCCCTCTTTTGCTGTCTCTCTGTCAAATAAAGAAAATATTTTTAAAAGAAATAAATAAATAAGATAAAATCTTTAAAAATATATAGAAAAAAAGAAGTGATACAGGCAGTCGATTTAACTCCTATTTTAAAATTAGTTCCCTTCTTCCTTTATAATCTCTTAGGCCTCTAAACTCTTCCTTCATAGAACTTACCACAGTTTTTAATATCTCTACTTGTGGAATTATGTTTAACGTCTTTTCTCTTAAAGGATTCTAAGCTCCCTGAAAGCAGAAACTAAGTCTGTTTGTTCACTACTTTATTGCTACCCCAAACAAACAAATCGGTAAAATGCAAAGTTTTTTTAAAGTAACTTTTTTTTTTATCTCTGAAAAGTAAAGATTCTCTGTTTTGATAGTGAACAGACCCTACTAAAAAACATGGCCAAAAGGACGGAATAGCAAGTACCAAGGGCCTAAGGCAACAGAATGCAACAGTGTGCCTGAGGGTGTTCATGGCACAACAAGTAGGCTCATATGGCTAAGAGTGGGGATTTACAAATTTTTTTCTGAGAAAGGCTATTGTAGGCTTTGCCAAGCAAAAGGCAAAAAATCAAGGATAACATGTAGGTCCTTATATAACAACAAAGAAAAGTCTTGCCTAACCTATATCCTTTTCACCTAAGTCAGGCCATCTCAGATGGTGGGCACACTAGGTACAACTGTTATTAGCTGGAGTCATTTCCAAAGGAAGAGCATCCAGTCTGGTGGAGAGGGCACCACTGGAGGGGGTGGGGCAGTAGATAGGATAGAACTCAACACAATCAGCTTCACTCTCTGCCCCAGTGACACCCAAATTCCAGCACACCCTTCCTCTTCTCCCGGAGAGCACAGCCATCTCGGGCAGCTGGCTCAGCTGCTGGAGACAAGGCAATCTGCTGAGTCACCAATCCCCCCCAGTCTGGGATTCTACATTTGCTGCCAAGTGTAGGTGGCATCAGAGCAAACCATAGGCAGCAGTGAGGTGCAGCCAATGGCCAGGGAGGCAGGCGCTGGGAATAAAGGGAATGATGGGACAGAGGGAACACTTCAGCGAGGTTGCCAAGGCTCACAGCCCGAATCCACTAGAGTGCTGGCTATGGATAATATAAAAACAGGCAATTGGGCAGGCCTTAGTTTGCTGACTTCTGCTCTAAAGTAAGCAGGAAAGGAAGTAGTAGGAGATAAAGCTACTCCCTCTGCAAATAGACCAGGACAAAAAAAAAAAAAAGAAAGAAAGAAAGAAAGGCTAAACAGAATGTCCTAAATTTTTTACACCTACTCTATTCAAAGTTTTTAGGGTCAACTCTCAAAACTTAAGTTGTGTGGGGAAACAGTGCATTTGTAGCCTACATTTAATTGACTAGAAGCTATATGATGGCATCCTCAAAATCAGCTGTCTCAGGAGAGGTTATGTAATTTAAAATAAGTACTATTGGAGGGCAGTCATTGGAAATCAACAATATCTGATTCACTTGAAGTAAACTCCAAGCGAGAAGAAATAATGCTTTTCAAGGAAACCAGCCATTGCTAACTACAGTTAAAATGCTGTTCCTACAGCACCAATTATTCCTTCGATATATTTCCATAATACGACCCCTTGTAATTCAGCTTAAATCTCAGGTCTCAAAAAAAAAAAGTGCATTATAATTATGGGAAATAATACTACAGAGACTCTGTATGTACTTTAATATTTTAGAAATAAGTAATTTTTTATCAATTTTAAAACCCTAATCATGCTTAAGAGGTGTAATGTCACAGTGGGCAATAGCTCAGGCTTGCAAGTCAGACAACCCTGAGTTTGAATCCTAACTCCACCAACTCAAATCTGTGTGACTGTGTGAATTATGAATAACTTCTCCAAACCCTTCATAATGTGAGGTGATATCTCATTAATTTAAGCACAAGGGAAAGATACAATACATACTAAATACTTAAAATAGTGTTGATATATAGTACATGTGACATAAATAGTAGCTACAGATTATTTTGCAACTATTCAGAAATACCTTTTTATGTCCAGTTATTTTACAAACTTCAGTCACCTTAGAGCAAATATCCAATAGCTCAGTTTTTAAAAGCTCAAAGAGGGAAAAAAAAAAACGCTAGGAAACAAATTCATTTCTTAAAATATACAGAAGACAGTTATAGGACAAACTCCCATTAGAAACTCTAGTTTTAGGGACACCTGGATAGCTCAGTCGGTTAAGCATCTGCCTTCAACTCACATCATGATCCTGAGGTCCTAGGATAGAGCCCCGCATCAGGCTCCTTGCTCAGCAGGTAGTCTGCTCCTCCCTCTGCCTGCCACTCCCCTTGCTTGTGCACCTGCTCTCTCTCTGACAAATAAATGGAATCTTGAAAAAAAAAAAAAAAAGAAAGAAAGCTTTCTTCAAAAGTTTAAAAAAAGAAAGAAAGAAATTCTAGTTTTAAGGGCACCAAGGTGGCTCAGTCAGGTGAGCACTCAACTCCTGGTTTTGGCTCAGGCTGTGATCTCGTAGGTGATGGAATCAAGCCCCATGTTAGGCTCCCTGCAGAGATTCTGCTTGAAGTCTCTCCCTCCCCCCCCATTCCTGACTCATGCACCTGTTGCCTGTTTTCTCTCTCTCTCTCCCCCCGCCCCTAAAATAAATAAATGAGTCTTAAGGGGGGAAAAAGAGAGAGAAAGAGAAAGAAACTCTAGTTTTAAAGTTTAGGGGGAACATGTAGAGATTGAGAACAGCCAATCCACACTAGCCAAAGTGATACTGTAATGCAAATTCACACAACCCATTCAGATCCAGTCACTATTTAGGGCTGTGCAACTCCTGACCACCCACCAGAGAGAAACGAGAATCCAAAAAGCTGGACCACTTATTGGTCAGAGTTAACAGATCCTTCTGCAACCTTATTTTCATACTTCTTTCTTCACCCAATTTGTCATACAAAGAATCATTAATGAAGCATTTTGCAGCAGAGTATAGTAGAAAGTAATAGGGAGATCAGGATCAAGAGATCAGGATCTTAGTCTAATTCTGCCCCAAATCCACTATGTGGCCTTAAACTTCCTGTGGGCAGAGGATTCTCCCTTAAGGTTACACAGAATGAAGACAGTCCTAACAAGCTTTTTTATTTACCAAACATTAGAAATCAGAAAGCAGAAAAACAAATCAGATTTTAAGTCTTCCTTAAAATTCTGTCTATTCAGGGGAGCCTGGTTGGCTCAGTTGGTTAAGCTTCACTCTAGGTTTCAGCTCAGGTCATGATCTCAGGGTTATGAGACTGAGCCCCAAGTGGGGCTCTATGCTCAGCACAGAGACTGAGATTCTCTCCCTTCCCTTTGTGCGTGCTCTCTCTCTCAAAAAAATAAAAACTTAAAAAAAAAAAGAAATTGTTTATTCATCTATGCAGAATAAAATTACTGAGCCAAATAAAGGTCTGGCAAGTATAGACACTTTCTAGGACCAAAGGCCAACTATTGTGTATCTTTATTTCCTCCACACAGTTTGTTAACAAATCTGTAGTAATGTCATTAATACTAAAATTATCTTTGTATCTTCACCCCCAAACTAACAATCAGAATGTAAGCAACAATTGTGAAGTAAAATGGAACAGCAATATTTTCTTTCCTGATCCATAAAACACTAGTGTTTGAAAAAAGAATTCAGAAATTATGAGACTAGTTCCATCAACTGTACTTTTTACAAATGAAAACGATACTACCATAACACAACAAACATTAACCCACAAGAGAATGACAAATTTCGAATTATTTACAAGATTTATATAAATGACTCGAGTTAATACAAAGCTAAAATTACCAACTATTAAAAAATGTCAATGAAAATACTAATATCAAAACCAGCGGATGCAGCCAAAAGCAGACTGAGAAAAAGCACACAGTTCTAAAATAAATGTATTAGAAAAACAAGAGGGGAAAAGTTAATCACTCAATACAAAAAGAGGAAAAAGAAAAATGAATGACCAAAGGCAGAAAACAAACTGAAAAACATACTTGGTCAAGACGTTTATTTGTTTGAGAGAGAGTGACAGAGCTCACTTGTGCAACCATGGGGGGTGTGGAGGGCAGAGGAATAAGCAGACTCCCTCCTGAGCAGGGAGCCTGACTCGGGCTCCATCCCAGCACCCTGAGATCATAACCTGAGCTGAAGTCAGACACTTAACCGACTGAGCCACCCAGATGCCCCTTGACTTGCTTTAAAAAAAAGGTAGTTCCAAAACCTTAGCAAATCTGATCGAAGAGGAAAATCACATGTAACACATGCACATTAGGAATAAGAAAAAATCACAACTACCAATTATGAAAATAAAAATTTTGCAAGGACTTCTGTATGACAAATGGTATAAACGGTCTAACAATGGTATAATAAACACAATTAAGAAACAAGACACAGGTGTGAATATTTACAATATAGATAATGGGGAAAAGGATAAATAACCAGAAAATAAAAAAGACCTCCTAAAAATCAGTAAAGAAAAAAAACAAACAACCCAGAAAATGGGCAAAGAAAAAGAACAGGCCATTCACAGAAAAAGAAACTAAGTGACCAGTAAATATAAGATGCTCTACCTCAGAAAAATCCAGGCAATGCAGCCAAAAACAAGATACCATCTCTCATCCAACATTTCACAAAAAGCAGTAATTTAAATTAACTAGCAAGTATCAGCAAGGATGTGGAGGAATAAAAAACTCACATATACCTGTTGATGGGAATGTAAATTGATAAAACCACTGTGAAGAGCCGAAAATACAAGTAACTCTCTTCCAGTTAACCAGAGATCTGAATAAACATCCTTCTGTTTCCTCCCAAAATTCCACTAAAAAAGGAATAAAAAATTTAAAAGATATAAATGTACAAGGACAAAGACAATAGGAAACAGCACAACAGCATACAAGAGGTTTCAGGAAATTTTCTGAAAGATGAGAAGTGGATGAATGAAGCAGAGACAGAAAGCTGAAAATCTGACTCGGTAAAGGGGAGGGGCTCACAAAATATAAGCCAAACCATCCCAGAGAAGCCAGCAAGGGTCTGAATTAAGAAACATAAGGTACCACTCAAGAAAAGAATTTAGTGTGAGTCTGAGAATAGAAGGTATGGTTAAAAATCTTTGAAAGAAACCTTCAGGCTCCCAGCCCCTCTACTCTGAGAAAAATGTTAGGGATATCAAGCACAGCTAAGGTGGGGATCAAGCACAACTAAGTGGGGAGGAGAATGCAGACTGAGAGGCTATGGCTGAGAGTGCGAATTGTCTGCATCATTCTCTCTCCTTCCTTACTAACAGAACCTCAGATTTCATGCGCATACATGGCTGCCCTTAATAAAAAGTCCCTTTTCTATCCTACCCTTCTAGGAGATATGGACATATGTTAAGAGCCAATAACATATGAGCAGGTTCCAATATTCTAGAAACTGAGCCCTCTGCCTCCTTTCTCCTTTCTTCTTTCCTACTATCTGAAACTTAGGTAAGACTACTATGGGGGCCTTAAGAACAACTCTAGGTTTTACAGAGCAAACAGTGAGAAGACACCTGAGCCTGACAAACTTCACAGAACCACTATACCAGCCCCAGACAACAAGAACTTTTCACACAGGAATACAATCATAATTTAACTCACTGATAATTTAAGATCTCATACATGCCGCTAAATCCAACCCTAATACAAGTGTCACACTAAACTAGGTAATGTATATATGACTGCTGAAATCCCCAACTTCCATTCCCCTTGATCAAATTTCAAAAAGCTGACAACCAGGCTCTTTCATGGAAGGAGAATGGAAGCTTTCTCTCTCTAATGCCACAAAAGACACAGACACTGCTATCTAAAGTTTCCTTCCCCAAAAAGCATGGTTCCTCTCGGATCACCCCAAAGTTTACCAAGGCTCTTCTAATCAGTTTTTATTTAAAGCCACTTTGTAAAAGATGATGTCCATTCTCGATATAATATTCATAAATGTGTATTTTATGAAATTTTAATAGAGCTCTATGAGTTGATAGTGATAAGAAAGCAAGTTCATCACTGGACTGCTACATGGTGTTATGTACCAGGACTTATAAAGCTGACTTCCATTCTTTAGAAATTAGCTCCAATCTTCTGATTCAAAAAATTTACTTAAAAGTTCATTAAGAGGGGCCCCTGGGTGGCGCAGTTGGTTGAGCGACTGCCTTTGGCTCAGGTCATGATCCCGGAGTCCCGGGATCGAGTCCCACATCGGGCTCCCAGCTCCATGGGGAGTCCGCTTCTCACTCTGACCTGCTCTCTCTCACTCTCTCTCTTTCCTAATAAATAAATAAATAAAATCTTTAAAAAAAAAAAAATTTAAAAAAAAAAAAGTTCATTAAGAAATAAATAAATAAATAAAAGTTCATTAAGTGGGGCGTCTGGGTGGCTCAGTCAGTTGGGCATCTGCCTTCAGCTTAGGTCATGATCCTGGAATCCTAGCATCAAGCCGGTGTCAGGTTCTCTGCTCAGCTGGGAGCCTGCTTCTCCCTCTCCCTGCCACTCCCCCTGCTTGTGCTCTCTCTCCCTCTCTTTCAAATAAATGGTAAAATCTTAAAAAAAAAAAAAAAAAAGTTCATTAAGTTAGGAGCACCTGGGTAACTCAGTCAGTTAAGTGTCCAACTCTTGATTTCAGCTCAGATCACGATCTCAGGGTCATGGAATGAGCCCCACATCAGGCTCCATGCTCAGCTGACTCAGTGGGGCGTCTGCTAGACATTCTCTCCCACTTCCTCTCCCTCCTCCCTTCTGCAGCTCAAATTTTCATGTGCTCTAATAAATAAATCCTTTTAAAAAAATAAGTTCACCAAATTAAAAATATGTAAATTAATGTTCAGTTTACACAATTACCCAAACTTAATTATTAAAGTAAGATATTCCAGGGATGCCTGTCTAGCTCAGCTAGTAAAGCATGCAACTCTGATCTCAGGGTCATGAGTCCGAGCCCCACATTGGGTGTGGAGCCTATTTTTAAAAAATAATAAAACTAAAAAAAATAAAGTAAGATATTCTGTTTGCTTGGTTGAATAAACGTCTCAAAACTGTTTTTTACATACGCAAGGATGTTTTATATACACCTCCATGTTAAAATTTAATAGACTATATGTGTCAGCTTATCGTAACACACTAGAAAGGCAAGAAGTGAAAAAATATATATAGCTGTTCAATGAATGGGCTAGAAGAGGATAATACAGAAAGTGAATGATGAAACACAGTTACTTCAAAGAGACTATCTCCGGAACAGCCCCAGTACCTAGGAATAGTTCACACATTTGTGCCTGAGAAAAGAATTAAGGATTGAACAAATGAATGAAGTTTTAAAGTTAGAGCAAAACCCTATCACAACCACTATCCACCATTCCCTCTTTTCTGTTAGTCTTAAAACTATGCATCAATTGTTTCTGAACACTCCAAGCTCCTTAAGGGTTGGGACCAATTTTAATCTACTTAACAAGACTGTTAATAGTGTTCCTTACACCATATCCGTGCTTTCTTAATATTACTAATGGAAAATCCTCACTGATTACTATTCCTGTCTACATAAAAATCACTTTGGAGTTTTTTTTAAGTACGTTAGTTGTAAAGAATGGCTAAGAATTCCTAGGTTACCCTAACAAAATGCTCATACTAAGTATCAAACTAATGATCTTTACAACCCAAGTCTTTTCTTTAAAAATGACACTAAAGGGTCATAATCTCTGTGAGTAATCTATTCGGTATACTCCTTTTGGGGAACCAGCCCTTCCCCATTCCTTATTAAGACCACTTTAATCCATGTGGGACATAAAAGTTAAACCAGCTGATTGACTCAGGCAAAGGCAATTAAATTAGCCTATTTCCCCTATTTTCCATTATCATAAATGGGCACAAGCCATCACAGAGACTTCCCATGGACTTTCGCCAGAGGTAAGGAGAAAATCACTCATTTAAAATCCTAAGTATTAGGGACCACTGTAATTACAGTAGGGCTGCGAAGGACCATGTGCCCCAATACAGGAACAAAGCTCACCTAAATTTAGGGAATCATCACCAAACAAGTTGATCTCCAGTGATGTTTAAAGCTAAAGAAGTGATATTCCTAGACTTCTCAGACACGGGAACAAACTAGTTTAATCCGGGCTTCTCTTTGTATCCTCATACAGCTGTTTCTCCAGTGAAACAAGGAGAATATGTTCCACATAAGTACCAAGTAGGCAAAAGAAAAATTTTAACTATAAAGTACTATAAAAATGTTGTCATCCTATCCGAAAAGTACCACGAATGGAACCCACATTAAATACAGCATGAGCACAATAACCATTTGTTAAGATAAGAAATTCACTCCCTTATGTGCACACCTGCTTGTGAACAAACTAATTTTAAGCAACCTATCTTGAACGTTCTGTCACTGAAGCTTAATTTCAAATAATCGCAGCTCCGAACCTTTGGAATTCTCCGTCATTTGATTATGATAAACTTAAGAAGATAGCTTATTTCAAGTAAAAACAATGTAATAAGTAATAGACGTTTGTTCCAGTACCCCAATTCTCTCACTTCCCTTAAGTAACTACTATTATGAAATCTAAACCTGGCCAAGAAAGTTTTGCGGTGATGCAAAAAGGGGGAAGGGTGGAGTCTGAGAGAGACACCCCCCCAAAAAAGTGAGGAAAATTACTTCTGGGAAAACGTGGCAAGAGAGCAAGCAGTACGTGGCTGACCGTTCCTCCCAGGTGGACGAGGGACGAAGTCCCAGCAGACCAGGGGCTGGGGCGGGCCGGCAGGACGAGTGGGCAGGGTGAGTGGTGGCCTGCGGGGCCGCTCCTGCTCAGCAGGAAGGAATGCAGACCACACCTACGCGCCGGCCAAGCCAAGGCGGGGCGGCCCGGCTCCGACCACGGGTGTGAGGGAGGGACGCAGGAAAGGCGGAGGAAGAAGCGGGGGGCGGCAGGCCGCAGACCACCTCCCCATCGCTCGCCCCCGGGCCCACCTCAGGAGCGTCTCGAGAGCGCCCTCGTGCTTGTCCAGCGGACGGCCGAGGGCGGCGCGGCGCAGCTTGCTGAGCTCCTCCGCCGCCTTGCAGTACTGGGCCTGCTCCTCCCCGTCGCTCGGGTACGTCTGCTGGATAAACTTCACCAGCGGCTTGGCCAGGTCCACCTCCGAGGTCTTTTTCAGCTGTACCGAGATGAACGTCGCCATGGCGAGCACCTCGGCCGCCGTTCGGGCCAAACACACCGCTGGACGGCGACGAGAGTCGAGGCGCGCGGACTACACGGCTGACGGACCGGCGGACCGAGGAGCCGACGGACGGGCTCTCCGCGGGTGCTTTGGGTCCGGCCACTTCCGGGAGCTCCCGCGCAGGCGCACTCGGCGCGTCGCCTGCAGTCACATGAGGCAGTTGGGGGGGCCCCAGTGCGGCTTGCCTGGGCCGATAAGGAGCTGGCTGTTTTGGCAAAAGGAATTCTCTCTTTCCTGCTCACTGCCGTAGCGGGTGGACCGAGCGCTTTCACGTAAAAGTAACTATTCCTCCCTCCGAACAGCTAGTGAAGTACTGTTACTGCCATCTAGGAGTGTTTTCCGCTACCTGTCCAATACCTTGCTGCCTCAGGGTTATTGTGACCTATGGTAGTTCATTCAACAGATTGCTCTACACAAGGACTGAGTGTACAGTGAGCCTTGCAGGCAAAGTCCCTGCCATTGTGCAGCTTACAGTCAGGTAAGGACACAGATATTAAGGTGGACAAAGCATGGTATAAACAACAGGGTGTTTGTAATGTAGGGTATTCGGGTCTCTTGGAAGATCCTGATTTAAACAAGATAATTAGAGAAGGCTTCTCTGAGAAGGTTAACTTGAAATGACCCACAGTTTGAGAAGGGCGTGACGTTAGAAGAAGGGAAGAGTGGCAAGGGAGAGGCTCCCGGAGTAGCAAGAGGGAGTGCAAGTGCAAAGGCCCTAGGAGGCAAGCATTTACCTTGTTATGAGAGCTGAAGCAAACTGGCAAACCCCCCCCCCAGGGGGGCCGCTCCTGGGTGGCTCAGTGGTTTGGGCCTTTGCCTTTGGCTCAGGTTGTTTTCTCAAGGTCTTGGAACCGAGCCTGGCGTTGGGCTCTCTGCTCAGCAGGGAGCTTGCTTCCTCCTCTCTCTCTGCCTGCCCCTCTGCCTAC
Source organism: Nasua narica (assembly GCA_028533885.1). Classification (NCBI taxonomy): domain Eukaryota; kingdom Metazoa; phylum Chordata; class Mammalia; order Carnivora; family Procyonidae; genus Nasua; species Nasua narica. The sequence continues at coordinate 55,047,079 of CM052799.1, read as the reverse complement.
TTGTGATCTCTCTCTCTAAAATAAATAAATAAAATCTTAAAAAAAAAAAAAACACGGAATAGAATGAAATAAAGTTGTAGGAATAAACAGGCCTCAATTATTCAGAAACTTACAGGCCAAGTTAGAGAATTTGTACTATAAAATAAATGCAAAGGAAGAAATAAATGGGATTTATGCAATATTGACGTGATAGGATTTGCATTTTAAAAAGGTCATCCTGTTCATCAATCTGATCTCTTGATGGGTTGTAGTATGAAGTATGCAATATCATCTATGATACATTCCAAGCAAAAATGTTTAAGTTGAGTCTATCAAACCTTTACATCCAACACACAATTATTAGAAATACTGGGGCACCTGGGTGGCTCACTGGATTAAAGGCTCTGCCTTTGGCTCAGGTCATGATCTCAGGGTCCTGGGATTGAGCCCCACATCAGGCTCTCTGCTCAGCGGGGAGCCTGCTTCCCCCTCTCTCTCTGCCTGCCTCTCTGCCTACTTGTGATCTCTCTGTCAAATAAATAAATAAAATCTTTTAAAAATATATTTAAAAAAAATACTGGGGATATATTTTTAAAATATATTTTAAAAAAAAATACGGGGGGGAAAAAAAGGAATACTGCCTACTTGTGTCAGCAAAATACATAGGAGGTAACCAAACATCCAGGAGATAGAATATTCTGCAGAATAACTGGCCCCATCTCTTCAACACTGTATTATTATGAAAAAAGCCACTGCTGTATGAAAAGAAATTTAAGGTGCATAAGAGTAGATTCGATCCTGGTATGAACAGACCACCTTATAAAATGCATTTTCAGGGGGCGCCCGAGTGGCTCAGTGGGTTAAAGCCTCTGCCTTCGGCTCAGGTCATAATCTCAGGGTCCTGGGATCAAGCCCCATGGGGCTCTCCGCTCAGCAGGGAGCCTGCTTCCCCTTCTCTCTCTGCCTGCCTCTCTGCCTACTTGTGATCTCTCTCTCTCTCTCTGTTAAATAAATAAATAAAATCTTTTAAAAAATGCATTTTCAGGACAGTTGAAGAAATTTCAGTATAAATTGACTAAGATGAAAGTGTATTGCCATGGAAAAAATGGAGATTATTAAGTAAAAAGAGCAAGACACAGCACAGTACGTATGTTACAGTATCTCACCTTGGTTATAAATACAAAATACATGTATTTGTGTACTACAAAAAAAAAAATCTAGGATTATACCATAAGGGTGTTAGCAGTTGTAATCTTTGGAAGTGGAATATGTATTTTTATTTTCAGGTGTACAATATAGTGATTTGACAAGTCTGCAAATTATGCTATGCTCACCACAAGGGTAGCTACCATCTGTCACCATACAATGCTGTTACAATACCATTGACCGTATCCCCTATGTTATACCTTTTATCCCTGTGACTTATTCATTCCATAACTGGAAGCCTGTCTCCCACTCCCCTTAACCCATTTTGCCCATCCCCTACCCCTCTCCTGACAACCATCAGTTCTCTGTATTTATGGGTTTTGCCTATCATTTCTGTGTAATTTTTTATAGCGTATATACTACTGTTGTAAAAGTTTATTTTACCAAATTTCCACTTTTTAATGAGAGATTCTAGGTTAAAATAAAATAGCCACTTGGCTGCTATGTAGAAAATGCCTTAAAGGCAGAATGATGCCCTGGGACACCTGGGTGGCTCAGTTGGTTAAGCAGCTGCCTTCAGCTCAGGTCATGATCCTGGGGTCCTGGTATCGAGTCCCATATCAGGCTCCCAGCTCAGCAGGGAGCCTGCTTTGCCTCTGCCTCTGCCTGCCACTCTGCCTGCTTGTGCTCTCTCTCGCTCGCTCTCTCTCTCTCAAAAATAAATAAAAATCTTAAAAAAAAAAAGAAAAGAAAAGAAAGGCAAAATGGAAGTAAGGAGGCAAGTTATGAGATCATGTCAGAAATCCAGACAAGAGATCATGAAAGCTAACATTAGCAGGAGTGAGCTAAGTTGATGTGTTTTTGAGTTAAAAATTGAAGAATTTACTGATAATCAACATAGGAAGGTGAAGAGAAGGGAGGGAGAGATCAAGGAGGCTCCTGATTCAGGTGCCTGAACTTCTGAGTGGTCAGTAGAATTTTGCTGATAGAAAAACTGATGTATCGTCCACTGATGGGGGCAGGGGGTAGGCAGTGTTTGGAGTTAATAAATTGATAGTTGGGTTTATGGGAATAGAGCTTCAAAGAGAGGTCTTGTTTGGGAATCAGCAGTCAGCATATGAATTATTTTTAAACCCCTGGGACTATAAAGGAACACAAAGAAATAGAAATAGATCAGAAGCTATCACTTAGGGATGCCTAGGTGGCTCACTTGTTCAGGAATCTGTCTTTGGCTCGGGTCATGATCCCAGGGTGCTGGGCTCGAGGCCTGCATAGGGCTCCCTGCTCAGCAGAGAGCCTGCTTCTCCCTCTCCTCCCCACTCATGCTCTCTGTGGCTATCTCTGTCTCCCTCTCTCTCTCAATTAAATAATAAAATCTTAAAAAAAAAAAAAAGCTATAAGCTATTGGTTAGGAAAGATAGGATCAGCTTAGGTATATTTTTAAGGCAGAAGATGACGGAATATCTTGTAGGTTGGTTGACAGAACTGATGTACTGGATAGCGAATGAACGTTCAGAAGAGCCTGAGGAGCAAAGTGCATGAACAGTGGAGAGGAGGGGTGCCTGGGTGGCTCAGTGGGTTAAAGCCTCTGCCTTCAGCTCAGGTCATGATCTCAGGGTCCTGGGATCGAGCCCCACATCAGGCTCTCTGCTCAGCAGGGAGCCTGCTTCCCCCTCTCTCTCTGCCTGCCTCTCTGCCTACTTGTGATCTCTCTCTCTCTCTCTGTCAAATAAATAAATAAAATCTTAAAAAAGAAAAAGAAAAGTGGAGAGGAAAGGGTAACCATAACTGGGAGGGTAGAAGGGAAGGATTAACAATCAGAAAGATGTAGAATAAATCATTTGTTGAGGCAGATGGGGAATGAACATAGATGTATGGCTTACTGTATGGCATTGGTCAAGGGAAGATTAAGGTACTCCTATCCGATGGAACTTAAAATAAAATCCAAACTCCTTACTGTAGCTTGATCTGTTTCTGCATATCTCTGCATATCTCTTCAATTTCATATTTTGCCACCTGTTCCTCATTTATTACTGCCCAGTCACATTGGTCTTATTTCAGTTTCTCAAATTCACTAGGATCTTTCCACATATGACTTAGAATACTTCCCCTCTCACTTTCTTCATATGTAAGTTGAAATGTCTCCTCCCCATCATACCATTTAAAGTAGATTGCCCCCTTATTAATGTCTAACTCAGCCATTGTTTATTTCTTTCAAAACACTTAAGTAGCAGGTATTTTGTTGTTGTTGATTGAATTTTTGTCTGACTTACCCCATACAATATAAGCTCTATAAGGGCATAATTGTGGGGTTTTTTTTTAAATACTGCTATATTTAGCACTTGGCACATGGTAGGCACTCAGTAAATATTTTTAAATGAGTGAGTTTCACTGCTTGTAAAAAGAAAAATTAGATTTCTACTATCAAAGTAACATACATTTCTCAATAACAGATACCCTCATTAATTTGGCAATAAGCCAGTGTAGTTAATTAGAAAATAATCAGTAATTAGGCAATGGGTCAGTGGCCAAAGAAGGATTACATATCAGGAAAGGCTAGCTTTGTGTTCTGATAATAAATAATTTCAGAATCTCAGTATCTTTTTTTTTAAGATTTTATTTTTTTATTTGACAGAGAGAGAGATCACAAGCAGGCAGAGAGGCAGGCAGAGAGAGAGAGGAAAAGCAGGCTCCCCGCTGAGCAGAGAACCTGATGCGTCTTGATCCCAGGACCCTGGGATCATGACCTGAGCCAAAGGCAGAGGCTTTAACCGACTGAGCCACCCAGGCACCCAGAATCTCAGTATCTTAACATAGTAAACATTTGTCCCTTATCTACATAAAGTCTTATATAAGACAGGCAGCTAATTATCTTAACATGAGATAATGCCGCTTTCAAAGGAGAGTAAGAAACCTATGGCAGCTGCTTTTCACTGCCTGACCCCTCACTTCCACTTGCATTTCCCTGGCTAGAACCTCTCACTTGGCCCCATCAAACTGCAGTAGGACTGGGAATAGTAATCTTTGTGCCCAAGAAGAAGGGGTGGGCTAGATATCAAGGAGCACCAGTGATGGATTCCAAGGATGAGTTTCACCGCTTCCAAACTTACTTAATAGTAATGATGATTTTCCATCTGTGGAATGAAACTCCATAAAATACATTCTTAGACTATAGTAGTCTCAGTGTAATATTTGGGGAGATATTAAATCAATAGATTTTCCTCCCTGATAATCCGTAGTTCTGGTAGGCCCATCATTAGCCCCACTGATTGAACCAATGGAAATAATTGCTTCTTTGGATGGGTAGAACCTCACTGAAAATGGATGAGTTTCAAAACAGAGTTTTTGAAGTCTATATTGAGACAATAGCCTGAAAGTAAGCACTTGTAATTTTTGGAGGAGTCAAGATTTATTGTTGTTGTTGTTGCAGCTGCTGTTTGTTATTTTTTAATATTTATCTTTTGGAGAGAAAGAGACAAAGAGAGTGAGCAGAGGGAGGGGCAGAGGGAGAGGGAAAGAAGTAGACTCCTGATGGGTCAATCCCAGGATCATGACCTGAGCTGAAATCAAGAGTGGGACACTCAACCAACTGAGCCACCCAGGCACCCCCCCCCCCCCCGAGTCAAGCTTTGTTGAGAAAAGAGGCTTATAAAAGCCAAGCCCAGAAGGCCACAATAGTTTTTTAAATGAACGAGAGGGTAAATAGGACAAGGGTTTGATGGAAGGAAAGTTCCTGCAATGTAATAAAGAGAAAGGCCTTTGGGTGCTGAGAGGAACGGTCTGAGAGAGAGTGAAGGGCAGAAGGTAAATGCCTCAAGGAAAATGCCCTTTTTTTTTTTTTAAAACAAAACCCAAGATTTTATTTTATTTTTAAAGCCGTATTTTTGTGCTGGTAGCACTTAGATTGTTCCATACGTGAGATCCATATCTACATTCCATTTCCTGGGTTTGTTCTAAAGAAGATTTATTTTTGTTCTGTGAATAATTTTTGACGGTTCTTGTACATGTACAGATATGAATACGTTTGAGGTCTTTTATTGATATTCCTACAAAGAATACAAATAAACTTTAACTTTAAACATTTCAGACTAAAGTTGCTACTGTATTTGACATATTTACCACCTTACTTGTAGCCTGTATCTGAGTGAGTAGAACACTTGGAGAAAAACCAGAAAGAAAATGTATGCAGGAACATTCTTCTGAGGTCATGTATTTTTTTTTCTGAAGTTATAGTTTATCATTAAGAACAATGTGTCAGAGAATTTCCCAACTGACAGGTAAAAAACATTTACATGTAGTAGGACAAATAGCTTACATTAATATGTTGTATTATGATGAGGCCCTTAGAGAGCTCCTCATTCTGGAGAACTTAACATCTCTTCAGTAGCTTGTGCCTTGGAAGGAAAGTGTCCCCCACATCCTTTGCCAGCATAGCCTCACTTGGCTTCCCGGCCCACTACTGTCCCCTCCTAATTCCCCAGGTAGATTTGATGGGATTTGTTTCAGGATTTTTGTTGCTTCGTTGGGAAAGGCCTCGAGGGAAGGAGATGAGTAGAAACAAAGAGACAATGAAATCAAGAACAGCAAGAATGGTACCTCCAGGGGCGCCTGGGTGGCTCAGTTGGTTAAGCGACTGCCTTCGGCTCAGGTCATGATCCCGGAGTCCCGGGATCGAGTCCCATATCAGACTCCCGGTTCTGCGGGAAGTCTGCTTCTCCCTCTGACCTTCTCCCCTCTCATTCTCAGTCTCTCTCTCTCTCTAATAAATAAATAAAAAAATCTTTAAAAAAAAAAAAGAATGGTACCTCCATGTCACCTGGGAAGACACATCCTATATAAGGAATGGAAAGTAGGAAATGGTATAGGGCAGGGGCACAGGGTTTTTTGCAATATGTAACAGAACACCATTTGTCTCTTTAATCTATTTGCATATTTAACTCCCCCAAAAATTAAAAATGTATGCAAAAAAAAGAAAATTAGTCATTTTTCACATATGGGTGTGTAAATTTTGTTCACATGGCACCAAAATTTATTTTAATTCAATTAACATATAGTGTATTATTAGTTTTAGAGACAAAATTCAGTGAATCATCAGTCTTAAATAATACTCAGTGCTCATTACATCACTTGCCCTCCTTAATTTACAGCACCCAGTTACTCCATCTTCCCCCTCTCCCTTCCAGCAACCCTCAGTTCATTTCCTATGATTAAGAATCACTTATGGTTTGTCTCCCTCTCTGATTTTGTCTTGTTTTATTTTTCCCTTCCCTTCCCCTATGCTCCTCTGTTTTGTTTCTTAAATTCCATGTATGAGTGATATCATATGTTAATTGTCTTTCTCTGATTGACTTATTTCACGTAGCATAATACCCTCTAGTTCCATCCATGTCATTGCAAATGCCAAGATTCATTTTTCTGATGGCTGAGTAGTATTCCATTGTGTGTATATATATGTATATGTATATATATATATACCACATCTTCTTTATCCATTCATCTGTCAGTGGACATCTGGGCTCTTTCCATAGTTTGGCTATTGTGGACATTGTTGCTATAACTATTGGGGTGCAGGTATCCCTTCAGATCACTACATTTGTATCTTTGGGGTAAATACCTAGCAGTGCCATTTTGGGGGTCATAGAATAGCTCTATTTTCAACTTTTTGAGGAACCTCCATACTGTTTTCTGGAGTGGCTATACCAGCTCACATTTCTACCAACAGTGTAAGAGGGTCCCCCTTTCTCCACATCCTCACCAACATCTGTCATTTCCTGAGTGATTAATGTTAGCCATTCTGACAAGTGTGAGGTGGATCTCATTGTGGATTTCATTTGTATTTCCCTGATGACGAGTGATGTTGAGCATTTTTTCATATGTCTGTTGGCCATTCGTAGGTGGTCTTTGCAGAAATGTCTGTTTGTGTCTTCTGCCCATTTCTTGATTGGATTATTCTTTGGGTTTTGAATTTGATAAGTTCTTTATAGATTTTGGATACTAGCCCTTTATCTGATCAGACATTTGCAAATATCTTCTCCATTCTGTCAGTTGTCTTTTGGTTTTGTCGACTGTTTCCTTTGCTGTGCAAAAGCATTTCATCTTGATGAAGTTCTAAGAGTTCATTTTTGCCTTTGTTTCCCTTGCCTTTGGAGACATGTCTAGCAAGAAGTTGCTGTGGCCAAGGTCAAAGAGTGTTGCTGCCTGTGTTCTCCTCAAGGATTTTGATGGATTTCTGTCTCACATTTAGGTCTTTCATCCATTTTGAGTCAATTTTTTATATATGGTATAAGGAAATGGTCCAGTTTCATTCTTGTGCATGCAGCTATCCAATTTTCCCAATACCATTTGTTGAAGAGACTGTCTTTTTTCCATTGGACATTCTTTCCTGCTTTATTGAAGATTAGTTGACCATAGAGTTGAGGGTCCATTTCTGGGCTCTCTATTCTGTTCCATTGATCTATGTGTCCATTTTGTGCCAGTACCATTCTGTCTTGATGATTACAGCACTGTAATAGAGCTCAAAGTCCGGAATTGTGATGCCACCAGTTTTGGTTTTCTTTTTCAACATTCCTTTGGATATTTGGGATCTTTTCTGGTTCCATACAAATTTTAGGATTATTTGTTCCAGCTCTTTGAAAAATTGATAGCGTTTTGATAAGGATTGCATTGAATGAGTAGACTGCTGTAGGTAGCATGGACATTTTCACAATAAAGTTCTTCCAATCCATGAGCGTGGAATGTTTTCCCATTTATTTGTGTCTTCCATAATTTCTTTCATGAGTGTTCTATAGTTTTCTAAGTACAGAGCCTTTGCCTTTGGTTAGGTTTATTCCTAGGTATCTTAGGGGTTTGGGTGCAATTATAAGTGAGATCAACTCCTTAATTTCTCTTTAATTTCTCTTCTGATTGTTATAGCACCAAAATTTTTAAAGGGAAATAGGGACACCATTAAGCCTTTTATCTAGAATTACTCCCTAGGTAAGCCCACTCTCATCCTATCTACTACTGCTCATATTTCTATCAGTTGCCAGTTCTCTAATACCATTTACAGCTATTGAAATAACTACTGCTCCTTGCCACCAGAGTCTCTCCTAAATGAGTCATTTCACTTGAGTAAGAAACTTCTAAGAATAAAGTATCAGAATTATTTTTTAAATGCTTTATAGAATAGAAATAAATATTTCTAGAGAGCTGAAAATTATCTTGTGAGCATCTCAACACTGAGGGCGTGTTTCAAGTCTCCTATTTTCACTAAAATCCAATATTTAAGTATTTCAAGTTGAGAGAGGAGCACCCTCACCCTCTCACCCTGACTTTTGTTGTTAATTTGCTTTTATAGCTATATGAGACTGTATCTTTAGTCTGTTTCCTGAGGCACACATTAGCTCTATTTCAGATCCAAGGAGCAGTCAGTGCTGTAAGAAAAAAGACTGAGCAAGTAAGGAAATTAATCATAGTACATAGCCTCGTATGCTACTAACAAAATTTACACTTATAATAAACATTAATTTTTTTAAGATTTTATTTTTAAGTAATCCCTACACCCAACATGGGGCTCAAACTTACAACTGTGATCAAGAGTCACATGCTCTACCAACTGAGCCAACCAGGTGCTCCTAAACAGTAATTTTTTAAGGTGATGTCCGCCAGTTTTCCTCCTGGAAAAAAACTATTTTCTCTTTGTAATTAACAAGTAATTTATAAATATATTGTTTCTCATTAAACATTTTTCCACTGTTTTTTTCATGCTTTGATGATTCTTGCCTGAACCTATTATTGTGATGATGGTTGCAAAATGGAAATTTTCTTATCCATCATTCCAACCGGTATTTATTTGTTGGCATTATTTTGTAAGGAAGAGTTTTCCTTTTTCTCCCATTTATTTATTGATTTGTTCAGTTATATATTTATATCATCATAGATTCATGGATTTTTATTTTATTCAGTAGGTCATAATCTATTCCTATTATGATGTATTTTGATGCTCTGTTTTGTATAAGATTGGACCAATGGAAGCACCTTCAGGCTGGTTCCTATGTTCCTTTTTTTTTTTTTTTTAAGATTTTATTTATTTGCTTGCGAGAGAGAGCATAAGAACATAGGAGTAATAGAGGGCGAGGGAGAAACAGGCTCCCCACAGCGCAGGGAGCCCAAAAATGCCAGGCTTGATCCTAGGACATGGGGTTCATGACCTGAGCCCAAGGCGGACACTTAACCAACTGAGCCACCCAGGTGCCTCTCCTATATTCTTTTACCCCCAACATTTGAATTTAAATTTTCAGAAGTGCCTGGGTGGCTCAGTCTGTTGAGCATCAGGTTCTTGGTTTAGCTCAGGTCATGATTTGAGGGCCATGGGATTGAGCCCTGCATGGGGCTCAGTGAGGAGTCTGCTTCTCTCCCTCTCCCTCTGCCCCTACCCCCACCTATGTGCACTTTCTTTCTCAAATAAATAAATCTTTTTTAAAATGAAAAAAATAAAATTTCAAACACAGTATAGAATTTTAAAGCAAACATCTCTATATTCACCACCTAGATTCTAACATTAATATTTTATTATCACATGTATCTATCTTTATCACACATCTATCTAATCATCCCTCCATCCATTACTTTATCTTACTTTTTGGATATATTTCATGGTACATTGCAAACATAAGAAAGGAAAAGTAGAATAAGTAATTTGGTGAATAGGTGATGAGAATCAAAAGATATTTAAATGATACCATCAAATGTCATTTAAAACTGACAAATCAAATAGAAGGAAGTGAGGAACAAAACAGATAATCACATCAAAAAATGGGCAGAAGACATGAACAGATACTTCTCCAAAGAAGACATACAAATGGCTAACAGACACATGAAAAAATGTTCATCATCTTTAGCCATCAGAGAGATTCAAATCAAAACCACACTGAGATACCACCTTACACCAATTAGAATGGCCAAAATCAACAAGACAGTAAACAACAAATGTTGGAAAGGATATGGAGAAAAGGGAACCCTCTTCCACTGTTGGTGGGAATGCAAGTTGGTGCAGCCACTTTGGAAAGCAGTGTGGAGATTCCTCGAGAAATTAAAAATAGAGCTACCCTATGACCCTGCAATTGCACTACTGGGTATTTACTCCAAAGAAGCAGATGCAGTACAAAGAAGGGCCACAAGTACCCCAAAGTTCATAGCCGCAATGGCCACATTTGCCAAACTGTGGAAAGAACCAAAATGCCCTTCAACAGATGAGTGGATAAGGAAGATGTGGTACATCTATACAATGGAATATTATGCCTCCATCAGAAAAGATGAATACCCAACTTTTGTATCAACACAGAGGGGATGGGACTGGAAGAGATCATGCAGAGTGAAATAAGTCAAACGGAGAGAGTCAATTATCTTATGGTCCCACTTATGTGTGGAACATAAGGAAAAAACATAGAGGACATTGTGAGAAGGAAGGGAAGGGTGAAAGGGGGAAATCGGAGGGGGTGTTGAACCAGGAGAGACTGTGGACTCTGAACAACAAACTGAGGGTTTTGGAGGGGAGGGGGTGGGGGGTTGGGCGAGCCTGGTGGTGGATATTGAGGAGGGCACATACTGCATGAACCACTGGGTGTGGTGCATGAACATTTAATCTTGTAACACTGAAAAAATAAAATAAACATATTTGGGGGAAAAAAAAAGAAGTGAGGAAAAGGGAGACCAAATAATTAAGAAAAGGGCATTAGTATAAAGGTAAACATACACACACACACACACACACACACTAACACAAACTTTCCATAAACAAAAGAAAATTAAAAAGAGCAAGTAGGCCGTATGGGAGAAAACAGTAAAAATAACGATACACTCAACAAATAAAACACAGAAAGGGAGAACAAAATTGAGATCAAGTTTAACAATCATATAATAAATGTAATTGGGTTTAAATCAACCATTGAAAGAAAACAAAATTTTATACTGAAATTTTGTACAAAAATTTCAGTATAAAATTTTATACTCACAAAGGAAAACCCAAATATGATAGATTATAAAATTGGCCACAAATTCTTCCCCTCCCTTCATCTCTGACTTTGCAGCGTGACATTATAGAACTTTCCATCAAGGAGCAGAGTCTTTTTCTCCACCCCTTAAGTCTGGGTTGTTGATTTGAATTGCTTTGACCAGTGGGGCTTCAGCAATTGTGATGCAAGTGAACACTTCACTCATTGGGGCTGGTCCCCTCTTGCTGCACTTGAGACCCTGTGACCTCTGTGTGTGCTGTCTAGCCTGCCAAATTATGAAAGACACATGGCCCATCTCCCAGCCCTAGCCAACAATCTGCTAATCATCAGACATGTGAATGAGGCTATCTTAGATAATCCAGCCACCAGCCAGACCCCAGCAGACACCACACACATGAGGAAGCTCATCAGAGCTTGGCTGAACCAGCCCAGACAACACATGTCAGCAAACCAACAGAATCATGAGCTAAATAAATGACTCTTGTTCTAAACCACTAAGTTTTGATATGGTTTATTATGCAGCAAACATTAACTGACACACCACCACTGTGGTACATATACCCAAAGTCAGTAGTTCAGAAAGGATAAATAGAAAGGAATATACAAGCACACACCGGACAAATGGAAACAATAAGAATGCAAAGGTTGGGGCGCCTGGGTGGCTCAGTCGGTTAAGCATCTGCTTCAGCTCAGGTCATGATCTTGAGATCCTGGGATGGAGCACCAAGGCAGGCTCAGTGGGGAGTCTGCTTCTTCATCTCCCTCTGCAGTGCCCCCTCCCCCCCGCTTGTGCTCATTCTCTCTCTCGCTTTCCCTGTCAAATAAATAAAATCTCAGAAAAAAAGCACAAAAGTTGTTATCTTGACATCAGACAATTCAAGTCAAAAGACTTAAATACAATTAAGGACACTTCATAATCCTAAAGGGTAAAATTTCCAGGAAAAAAAAAAGGTAAATAAAGAGTAAAACTTTTTAATAACTTTTTAATACAAGTAAAACTTTTTAATAACTGTATCAGATAACCTAAAATCCATGTACCAAATATGTTTGTACTATGTATCAAATAACACAACAATGGCCATCACAAAAAAAGTTACAAGATAACATTTCCAAGTAATAATTTCAAATCTTTGGGCCAAGTCTGTGAGTAGCTAAAGGAATTAAAAGAAATACTGCTCAGGGATGATCCAAAGAAGTTATGTTTGGAACCAAGGTAGGTGGATTAAAAGTAATAATGTGTAATACTAACCTCATTATGAGAGATGTGGCCTTGCAAATTATAGGGCAGATGAGAAGGTATATTCTACTTTGTTGTTAGGCTGCACTCCATGAAAATTAGTATTTGTCTTCGGAAGTTGATGATTCAACAGAAACCTGCAGCACCTTTAAGAGAACAAAGTGACTCACTACCTACTTTTTGTGGCCTAGATAGTCAAAGTTCCCTACCCAAACTTGGACTATGAGGGGACTTTACTACTCTTACCCACCAAACTCTCCCCCAGGGTACTGGTCTAGTGGTTCTCAGTGAAAGGTAATTCTGTCCCCCAGAGGACATTTAGTAATGTCTGGGGACATATTTGGTTTTCACAATTTGAGGGGGCAGAAGATGATGGGGGAGGGATGCTCCTGGCATCTAGTGGGTAAAAGCCAGTAATGCTACCTACAATGCACAATAACAGCGCCCCACAACAAAAACTCATCCAGCCTAAAATGTCAGTAAGAGTGAGATTGACTCTGGAGAAATGTCCTGTTCAGAACGGGCTCCAAATTTTGAGGAATATACTGCTGGTGGTATAGTTCAATCCATTGGAAGGGGTGGGTTGTTCCAAAGAATCAACGAGGACTTTCTCTGAGAGGCAAGAAAGAAACATTGTTTAGAGAGATTGGTGCGTAAGAATAGGGGAGAAAAACTAGGAAGTGGGGGTTGAATTTCATTAGGAATTTTCCATTAAACTAAGGAGAAGGGCATTGTCACTTTTGTTGTTGTTGTTGCCCCAATTCTTTCTAAATGGAGAATGAAGGAACCCTCTGCTGACCCCAGGAAGAAGAAGCTACCTTCTATCCTGGTGACTATGTCCAGAAGTTCCAGGTGGTGACCTTCAGCAACATGACAATTGTTCACACGGAAATGAGAGCACCAAAGAGGAATACACATGTGAGAGCAGAGTACAGAGTACAGCTAAGGGGTTTAAGATGAGTTGCCCTGTCTGGTAAAGTTTAAAAGCAGGTTGGAGGCACCTGCGTGGCTCAGTAGGTTAAGCATCTGCCTTCAGCTCAGGTCATTATTCCAGTGTTGGTCTCCCTGCTCAGTGGGGAGCCTGTTCCTCCTCTCCCTCTCCCCCTGCTTGTGCGCTCTCTCTCTCTCCCCCCCCCGTCAAATAAATAAAATCTTTTTTATAAAATAAAATACTTAGGAATAAATTTAATCACAGAGATGAAAGATCTATACACTCAAAACTAGAAAACACTGGTGAAAGAAACTGAAGAAGACACACAAGAATGTAAAGCTCGCCTGTGTTCATGGACTGAAAGAGTTGCATTGTTAAAATGTCCATACTATGCAGAGGCATCTATAGATGGAATGCAATTCCTATCAAAATTCCAGTGGCATTTTTTACAGGAATAGAAAAACAACCCTAAAATTCATATGAAATTACAAAAGACCTTAAATAGCCAAAAAAAAAAAAAAAATCTGGAGACAGAACAAAGCTAGAGGCATCACTCTTTCTGCTTTCAAGTTATATTACAAAGCTATAATAATCAGACCAGTGTGGTATTGGCATAAAAATAGATACATAGATCAGTGGAACAGAACAGAGCCCAAAAATAAACCTATGCATATTTGGTCAATTAATTTTTGACAAAGGAGGGATGCCTGGGTGGCTCAGTTGGCTAGGCAGCTGCCTTCAGCTCAGGTTATGATCCCAGGGTTCTGGGATCGAGTCCCACATCGGGCTCCTTGCTCAGCAGGGAGCCTGCTTCTCCTTCTGCCTCTGCCTGCCACTCTGCCTGCTTGTGCTCTCTCTCTGACAAATAAATAAATAAAATCTTTAAAAAAAATTTTTTTTGACAAAGGAGCCAAGAATATACAATGAGGAAAGGATGGTCCCTTCAGTAAATGGTATTGGAACAATTGTTTATCCATCTGCAAAAGAATGAAACTGGACCCCTATCTATACCCAAACACCAACTCCAAATGGATTAAAGACTTGAATTTAAGAAGAACTCTTAGAAGGAAATGCAGGGAATAAGCTCCTTGACATTAGTCTTGGTAATGATTTTTTGGACTTGGCACCAAAAGCAAAAGCAACAAAAGCAAAAATATAAAAGTGGGCCTACATCAAACTAAAAAGTACAGCAAAAAATCAAAACAAAACAAAACAAAAATCCCATCAAACACAAGAAAGAACTTATGGAATGAGAGAAAATACTTACAAACCATATGTTCAATAAGGGGTTAATATTGAAAATCTGTAAAGAATTCATCAACTCAATAGCAAAAACAACCAAACAAAACAGATAACCCAATTAAACAAAAAACAAAACAAAACAAATAAACAGGCAAAGGACCTGAATAGACATTTTTCCAAAGAAGATAAACAAATGACCAACAGGTACATGAAAAGATGCTCACTAATCATCAGGGAAATGCAAATCAAAACTACAGTGAGCTATAAGCTCACACCTGTTAGAACAGCTATTATCAAAAAAGACAAGAAATATTAAATGCAAGCAAGGACATGGACAAAAGGGAACCCTTGCACATTTGTGGAAACGTAAACTGGTATAGCCACTCTGGAAAACAGAATGAAGTTTTCTCAAGAAATTAAAAATAGAACTACCATATGATCCAGCAATTCTACTTTCGGATATATATATCCAAAGTAACAAAATAATTATCTCAAAGAGATATCTGTACCACACTATTCATCGTAGCACTATTTACAATAGCCGTGGCATGAAAACAACTCAAATATCTCCTGACAGTAAATACGATTTTATGTATATGTAAGTTCAGCCATAAAAAGAAGTTAATCCTGTCATTTGCAACAACATGAATGAACATGGAGGGCATTATGCTAAGTGAAATAAGCCAGATGGAGAAAGACAAATACTGCATTCTATCATTTGTATGTGGACTCAGAGGAAAAAAAAATAAAGTCAAACTCATAGAAACATAGTAGGATAGTGGTAGCCAGAGACTGGAGAGGGGGGATAAGGGCAGGTTGGTACAAACTTTCAGTTGTAAGATGAACAACGTATGAGGATCTAATGTTAGCATGGTGACTACAGACATGGAAATTTGCTGAGAGAATTTGTGTTCTCACACACACAAAAGTGATGGAAGGTGTGAATTCTTTCACAATATATATCAAAATATCATTTGCACAATTTAAATATATTGCAATTTTATTTGTCAATTATACCTCCATAAAGTTGAAGGGGAAAAAACAAGGTGAAGGCGAAATAATGAAAGATGGAAAACTGTTTGTTCTTATAGACCCCAGTGTCTTCTACCTGTGCCCCACAAGGTGTCACTGTTGAAACACGGGAGATCGCTATGTCACCAACGCTCACCAGATGGAGCTATTATTGAAACAAGTACTCTGAGAGTCTGCAGTTCCAAAGTTACAAATACCAAGGGCTCTTTCTCCTTGTGTGAAATTTATAAAGACTGAGCTGGAAGCCTGTCCTCCCAGCCATGAAACATTAGGTCCAAGCTGCCCTCTCCTTTATGATGAATTGCTCCTGGGTACGCCCTTGTGTCTTGCTGCCCTCTCAGGTCTGGGCCACTTGAGGGCATCAAAGGTGCTGTCCTAACACTAATCCTCCTGAAGAAGGCGGCCTGGGTCTCAATAACTTTCTTCTCAAAACCTTCCTTCTTCCCAGGAGACCTCCCAGGAGTCTCCTTCGTCTTTGGGAAAGCAACTGACTTGCTCCCAAAAAACCTGACAAGAGGAGCAGCATTCGCGACTCCCAAAGTGCCCCCACTACACCCTTCCCCTGCGTGTCTTACTCCTACCTCATTAGAAGGAATCCCCCTTCCAGAACAAAGGATAAGTGGGGGACCTCGACTAACAGAGATGCAGCTGTCAATTTTTTTTAGTTAGTAATCTCTATAGCTAATGTAGAGGGGCCTAACCTCAGGATCTGGAGTTGCATGCTTTTCTGATTGAGCCAGCCAGGTGGCCCACGACTGTCAATTTTTTTTTTTTTTAAGATTTATTTATTTATTTATTTAAGAGAGAGCAGGAGGGAGAGTCGCAGAGGGAGAGGGAGAAAGAAGCAGGCTCCCCTCTGAGTAGGGAATCTGATGTGGGGCTTGATTCCAGGACCCTGGGATCATGACTTGAGCTGAAGGCCAGCACTTAACCGACTGAGCCACCCCGGCGCCCCAACAGCTGTCAATTTTAAATGGTAGTATCTCTACTAATAAAAATGCAAAATTCTCCCTTGCTGAGCAGCTTATTGGATACAGAAATGGGATTTCGGTGGCAGTGGGAGGGCCACTAGGCAGCCAGCAGAGCCAGGTCCCGAGGGCCACGCCGCCAGGAGCTCTGCACCTCTTTGTCCGGCCAGGCCCAGGCCCCCAGCTCAGGGGTCGCCGCAGCCGCGCCACCTCCCAGCGGAACGCCCACATCCACCACCTCCCGGCGGGGGGCACACGTCAAGACGCGGCCACCCCGCGTTCTAAGGACTCACCCTCGGTCTGGACCGCCGTCCTGGGAAAAACCTAAGTCAACATCACGCCAGCTGAGGTTGGTGTTCTGGTTGACAAAGACCGGTCAAGTTTTTCCGTGAATGGACTGACACTAGAGATCCGGAAATGTTCTGTTAAGCGGGGCTCGCTGCTGCAGGACGGGGAATTTTCCCTGGATCTTCGCATTAAGAGCACCAGCGGAGCTCCCACTTTCAACATCACTGTTACCATGACTGCCAAGACGCTAGTCCTGCTGATGGACAAAGAAGGTGTCCACCGTGCTGAGATCAACAACAAATGTGATGAAACGGGCCTTCCACCTGCAGTGCTCCCAGTTACTGACCTGGGCTGCCCTTTTCCCCCACCACACCCCGACTGCTTTTGCACTCTTACCATACTCACACCATTTTTATTTGGGGGCGGGGGGCGGAATTACCCCGCACCGCTTGTAGTTGCCAAAACCGTAAGGACTGGGGGCTGGAGCAGGATAGACAGACACCTCCCCCTAGCCATACCCCCTCATATGTGTGATTGCAAAAGTTTTTTGTTTTGACTTTTGTTTTGAATAAAAACGATTCTGCCAAAAAAAAAAAACCCCAAAAAAACAAAAAACAAAAGTTGGATTTTACCACACATACTGTTTTAAGTCTGTTTTCTTTACTTGAGGTCTTATTCGGTGGATAAGAATGTCTAAAATCCCAAAGTCTTCTTCTACTCCAACTTCTATGACAAAAATATCACAGACTGGGTGACTTAAACAACAAACATTTATTCCTCACAGTTCTGAGGGTTGGAAAGTCCAACATGGAGGTGTGGGCTGATTTGGTACTTGGTAAGATGAGGGCCCTCTTCCTAGTTTGCAGATGTCCTTCACCATATCCTCACGGAGATGGTAGAAAGCAGAGAGAAGCAATTCTCTTCTGACTCTGCTCATCCCATCATGGTCTAATCACTCCCCAAAGGCTCCACCTCCAAAAACCATCACATTGGAGATTTGGGTTCCAACATATGAATTCGTGGGGGAACGCAAACATGCACTATAAAACCTGACTGACAAATTTTGAATTCTAACTTCAACATTTATTATCTGTGTGTCCATTTATTCAAAATCTCAAAGGATCACTCTTTACATCTAAGTAAAACTTAGCAAAGTTTTACTTTACTTTTACTCAAGTAAAACCACTACCTCAAAGGGTTATGCCGGACATTAAATAAAATATATTAAATACTTGACAGCTTCCTTGGCACACAATAAGTACTCAATGCTAGCTACTGCTAAATTATTTTGTTGTCGTTATTGAAAGCCTTTCTTTGTATCCCCTCAAAGTCTGGAAATAGAAATAGTTCATCACTAAAAAGGAAACAACATGGGGGACCTGGATGGCTCAGTAAGTTAAGTGCCAAACTCTTGATTTCAGCTCAGGTCATGATCTCAGGGTCATGATCTCAGGGTTGTGAGATCCAGTCCTACTTCAGGATCTGCTCCTGAGTATGGAGCCTGCTTCTAATTCTCCCCCCTCCCCTCTCTCTCTCTCCCTGTCTTAAAAAAAAAAAAAAAGCAATCTATTACAACCCATAATTAGTTATCACACAGGACTAAACAGAGCAATGGAAATTCAATATAAAGAAGGAGGAGAGGGGGCGCCTGGGTGGCTCAATGGGTTAAAGCCTCTACCTTCGGCTCAGGTCATGATCTCCGGGTCCTTGGATCGAGCCCCGCATCAGGCTCTCTGCTCAGCAGGGAGCCTGCTCCTCCCTCTCCCTCTGTCTGCCCTGCCACTCTGTCTGCTTGTGCTGTCTCTCTGTCTCTGTCAAATTAAAATATATATATATATTTTAAAAAAAGGAGGGGAAAATGCAAATAAGGAAATACTAAAAAACGACATGAAAGATGTTTCTCAAACTGTAGACTGACATTGTTTCAGTTCAGATTGGCAGAATAGCCTTCGAAGAGCTATATTCTCGGACAATCCTGGCCACCTAGCTAAGGTGACAACACAGCCAGAAGTAAAGTGGATCGTGATTCCTTGGTCAGTTATGAAATTAGATTACTGACACCAAAGGAGGAAATATGACATTGGGTTTCCATACTTCTGTGGTTCCCCAATGTCCAAAAAAGAGAGTGAAGCCTATAGGCCTCTCATGACAGAAGGAAAACATGGTCCTACGGATATGTTTGCAGAAGGGAACCAAAATACCTTTATTACTGCTACACCTGAGGCTACATCTCTGGTATAACTACCTCTGACAGTGGCCTTGGTGTTTCCCCAACCAGTTACACAAAATATGGGAAACTGGAGGAGAGTACACGATCTACCAGCCTCATGCTAACCTATTGTAGTCAAGCAAAAACCAAGGAACTCAACATGATAAAGCATATAAAACTAAAACAGACAATGAGTGTGACAGTAGGAGGAAAAACACAGATTGGGGTTAAAGAAGATGAAGGAATTAGGCAAATAACCAAAGAAATATTTCATATTGGACTTTTGAAAGTTAATCTGATAAATGAAAATTTTACATTAGAAAACTGAAAACATTTCAAAGATGAGACTAATATAAAGTCAAAATAAGGAACGCCTCGGTGGCTCAGTTGGTTAAGCAGCTGCCTTCGGCTGCTGCTCCCCCTGCTTGTGTGCTCTCTCGCTCTCTCTCTCTCTGACAAATAAATAAATAAAAATCTTTAAAAAAAAAAAGTAAAAATAACTTTGCAAGAATTGAAAGGAGAAAAAAAAAACCACATGCATTTCCTAAAATAATGATAACCATAGATTCTGATGTTTTGGCAAAACAATGTGTGCTTGATAGTGCTGTGTAAGCTTGTATCTCAGGAGCTTTACTGGGAAATGTAATTGGCAAGGAAGTTGCACAAGGTGGTTTAAGGCACTTAACTTTTGGTCACTTGGCGATTGGATATGGTCCCATGTTGAAAAGTCCTTTTTCATGCTTACATTGATAGTATTAGGAATATGGTTGCTTATACTGGCGATTAATGTATGGTGTAAAAGAATGTGTATCAAAGAAGTATGAATAAAATATAATTGTGTATGATTAAGATTGCAAGTGATGTAGAATCAGAGGATGGACTGATATTTTTGTGAACTTGAATTTGTTGGGGCATTAGGCCCCAGCATTCATTAGCATGTGAGTGATCTGAAACCACAGGATGGACTGTTGTGGTTTGACATGATTTCAAATCCATCCGTTTATGGCAAAGACAAAAAAAAATTTTTTTAAAGACTTTATTTATTTATTTATTTATTTATTTATTTATTTATTTGAGAGAGAGCGGTAGAGTGAGAGAAAGAGAGAGAGAGAGAGAGAGTCCAAGCTGGGGGAGCTGCAGAGAGAGGGAGAAGCAGGCTCCCACTGAGTAGGAAACCTGATGCAGGGCTCAGTCCCAGGACCCTGGGCCCAGGACCCGAGTCGAAGGCAGATGCTTAACCAACTGAGCCACCCAGGTGCCACCAAAAAAGTTGTTTTTAGTAGTAAAGTTGTTTTGGTGTAAGAAAAGAAGTGAGTCGTGTCAGGATGTCATTGTCTCTTCTGTTCTCATCCATAAGAACTCAGTAGCAGCTCTGTCGCAGAAGGACCCCATGTGGGTTCACCAGTGGAAACATAGGAGGACGCCACTAGACAGACAAGGAGACATTTAAAACATGAATCCTAGGAGCTGTAAGGACTACCCGAGACCCTCGTTGTGTCCCTCCCCTCACCCCCAACCCTGACCTGGCAGCCTGTGCTTGGGTAATACGCACTGCCTCAGCCTCCTAGCTCTCACGGGGCCCTTTAGGTCTGAGGGGCTGTGGCCAGTCCCACACCCCCTGCCTAGGTCCCCATGCAGAGGGAGTCCACCCCTGAAGCTTTTCCCGACTTGGCCTCTCTCAGCAGGTGTCAGTTGCTGTTCTTTGGCCCAAGTGCCTGGTGGAGTTCTCACTCCCCCAGCCAGCAAGTGTCTGTGGTTCCTCTAATGGGAGCACCGCCTCTACTAGGGAGTGCCATCTTGTCAAGGCAGTCCAGCTCCTCCAGCTTTCCTTGTGGAAGGAAGACATATGTTCATTTGTGCTGTTTAGGGCTTGGAAGGAGGCATATGATTTTCTGTTCGACAGCCTGCTCTCATGACCTGATCTCTTTAGACACTTAACTCTGTTTGGGTTCCTGGTAACCCTGATTGGCTTGGCTTGCACATGCACAATATAAATAACCCATCAGCTCACCTGGGGCAACCTGGTCCCTCAAGGTTGGTGGTACTAGGTGTCCTTCAGGCTTTTGGAGCTCAGGCTGTATAGCAACATCCTGAATAGCCTTTCTAGGAGGGTATTCCTTGTGAAGCATATTCTCCCCCAAAGGAGGGTGGGTGAGCCAGGGTTAGAGGGTGAGCTGCCATCTGGCAGCTAGTCCACCTGGGGACTGTAGGTCCCCAGTTCTAAGCTGCTGCCTGATAAAGAAACTCAGGGTGGGATCCCTCTGCCCAGGACCATGCAGGTGTTCAGGACCAAAGGATCTCTTCAGGCCTGTGGGTTCTTGGCCACCCATCCTAGAGTATCAAAAGTCATAGTGCTCATGCAGGAGCATGGCAAGTCAGAGTAGCTGGGGACCTGCCATTGAGCAAATGTCCAGATAGGCTGATCACAAGATGAGCTGTTGGGGTACAAGGCATCTGCTTTGTTCCAAGGTCTAACATACACAAGTGTACATACTTATTCCCCCTTATGATAAAGCTGGAGAACTTAGACTGTCTCGCCAAGACAGGTTCTGAGAGGTTGCAGGGATAGTCTCCCATGATAAACACCTAGAATAGAAGCCTTGATTACTGGAAAGCATGGGATTTCATCAGGCAGCCAATCCAAATGGGCACTGTCACCAGTTGAAGGATACTGCCTTAGAAAGATTTTCGCGGAATAGACTTTCTTTGCCCTAGCGGCAGGCAAGTGAATCTCAAATGATATACTAGGTACACAGGTCTGGGGATCCCAGCCCCCTTGCCAGACTGATGGAGGGCATAGTGTGTGTGTGTGTGTGTGTGTGTGTGTGTGTGTGTGTGTGCAAGCTGCACGGGTCAGGGCGGCCAGGGTCCTGGAACAGGACCTTGTATCTTGAGGCTGATTCACGACGGGGGCTATCGGGGGTATTTGCATCTGCCTAATTCCAGGCCATAATCTACACAAATGCACATATTACTTCTGAAGGGAAAGCTAGAGAAATCTCAACTACATTGCCAGGGCTGGGAGGGGATGGGGATTTGCACAGAATGGTCCTTTCTGCCTGGTTCCCAGCCCCAACACATTAGCATAGGTATTGACTTTTCCTCTATCCCTGTTTTTACTCAAGTCGCCTAGGATCACATGCCCAAATAAATGACTTACACATAAGTTTTAACGGTAAGGTCTGACTTCCAGGGGATCAGTGTCTATAAAAATTATTTCTTTCAAAAAAATTATTTTGGGGGGCACCTGGGTGGCTCAGTGGTTAAAGCCTCTGCCTTTGGCTCAGGCCATGATCTCAGGGTCCTGGGATCGAGCCCCACATCTCGCTCTCTGCTCAGCGGGGAGCCTGCTTCCCTCTCTCTCTCTCTCTCTGCCTGCCTCTCTGCCTGCCTCTCTGCCTACTTGTGATCTCTCTCTCTGTCAAATAAATAAATAAAATCTTTAAAAAAATTTTTTTTCAGATTATAGTATCAGCTTTTCAAAGAAACACAGTAGAGGAAAGGAATAAGATTTATTCCAGATTCCTGAAGATTCCTATGAGATTTCCTTCTCCCATATGTACCCTTTCCCTCAAGGCTGCCCATCCCAAGTCCCATTCCACCATCATTTCTTGGAATGCAGTAAGTCACAGTCACTTCTCTCTGCAAGAAGCCCAAAGAGGACCCAAATGGCACATGACAAAGGCATATTACTAAAGTACGGCTGAGGCTAAGAGTTTCTATGATGGAAGAGTCTTTTCACTCTGAACAATCTCAGATGCAAGCTTGGCCAATAAAATTTCTGTTCAGAAAGCATCTGCAACCATGAGCTCTACGTGACTCAAAGCAGACACCTGGAGTATTTGATAAACCCATTACTCTTAGCACTTTACCTCTTTTGTCCATATTCCTGGTTATAATTATAACCACAGATTATGTTAAGCAATTTATCACCTTCACCACAATATTCTACCAAAAATTATTTAATTATTTTTTAGAGATATATATATGTGTGTGTGTATTTTATATATATATATATGGTTTCTTGACCAAACACTTTGTGATCATTGGACTTTTGAGCAATTGTCATTAATGGAGAGTTTTTAATTTATTTTTTTTAAGATTTTATTTATTTGTTTGACAGAGAGAGAGAGATCACAAGTAGGCAGAAAGGCAGGCAGAGAGAGAGGGGGAAGCAGGCTCCCTGCCAAGCAGAGAACCCGATATAGGGCTCAATCCCAGGGCCCTGAGATCATGACCTGAGCCAAAGGCAGAGGCTTTAACCCACTGAGCCAGCCAGGCGCCCCTGGATAATTTTTCAAACAGGATAAACTCACAGCTGTCATGCAAATATAAAATAAGAATGGGTCAAAGATGTTATTTAACTAATTGACAAGTTAGAAGACTAAGATATTACAATTGGTTCAAAGAATAATTCAAAAACATATATATATATCTATATATGTATATAGGCAGTCAGTAATGCTGAAATGAATTTATAAATTGGTGCAAAATTGGAAGAACTCCAGGAGAAAAGGAATTCAATTGCGTTTCCACACTCAAAATTTATCTGCATGTGTGTGGATAAGAGCCATTTGCACTGCTTTCAGCTATCTACAATTCACAGACTTACAAAAGAGCTCAAGGACAAGGATCACTCAGAAGAGTATGTTTAGATAATATCCACCTGTTTTTCCATTAAACACACCTGGTAATCATTTTGCTCTGTTTCAACGTCTTTCACAAATCTCCCCACATTTTCCTGTTTAATCCCCTCCTTTTACAGATAAAGAAAAGGAGGCCTAGATGAAAATAGCAGCCAGGGCGCCTGGGGTGGCTCAGTTGGTTAAGCGACTGCCTTCAGCTCAGGTCATGATCCCGGAGTCCCGGGATCGAGTCCCATATCCGACTTCCGGCTCTGCGGGAAGTCTGCTTCTCCCTCTGACCTTCTCCCCTCTCATTCTCAGTCTCTCTCTCTCTCTAATAAATAAATAAAATCTTTAAAAAAAAAAAAAGAAAATAGCAGCCATTATAATATATTTGTCACCAAGAAGTCAATCAAGTCTGAAGTTCAGGGCACTTGCTTCTCTAGGACAGTGCTGAACCAGGACTTCTGACCTTCACTTCTCCATCTTCCTTCAGTCACTGTGTTCCTTTATTTCCGCCATTCATTGAATTGACCTGTCGCTTTTCATTTCCTGATATCATCCTTCTGCCAACCTGGTTCTTACCCTAGGTCAAGGTGACAGTCTACATTGTCTAGTGACTTCTCATAGCTAACTTCAGCCGCTGTCATTTTATTTGCCAAACTTAGAATAAAGTCAGGCCCTTATGTTGTTTCTTCGTTGTTTCTGAATTACTATGTACCGATAAACTGAGGTTTGTGATCAGAAAACAAGAACTGCTTTGAATCCCGCAAACCAAAAAAAAAAACAAAGTAGGTTAGCTCAAAGTATCTCTTGGTGCCTTGCTGGTTTCTCAGTTTCTGTTTTTCTCACTCAGAAAAGTTAACAGAGAATGCAAACCAGCAGGAGATTTCCACACTGGTTAGCTGGGGCTACTATTTCTCACAGAAACTAACCTGTCAATCTCCTCCTCCACTTTCCCTACTTTCAAATCCTCTGCATCCTCCAATGCTCTGCCAGAAGCAAAGTCCTTCACAGAGTGGCCTGTGTACAGTTCAAAAAGGGGTCTTGATATGTACTGTGGGCTGAATATGTTTTGAATCAAGAATGGTAGGGACATGAAATAAAGCAAAAAGGCACTACGGGAAACCAGATAGCAAGCCTCATCCATTGCAAGTGTCATGGGACAAGATGGAAGGACACTTGTGTCAGATTTCCCAGCATTCGGTGCCACTGAGCAAGGTTCAGCTGCTTGCAGGGCTTATGAAATATGGCTACAATCATCCAAGGAAGTGAAAAAGTAACAAGGAAGCAGAACAATCAAAAGTACCTACAGAAAGAAGGTATCTTGATTTATTTCCTCTTGCATTGCTTGCTATAAATAGCATGGCGTTGGCCTCCTTGTATTTGCTTAAGGGAAAGGATTTATGGTACTATTGTTCTTTCTTCTATTTTACTGGCAAATGAAAGGGCAAAAGTGGAAGCTTACTCTCTGGCAAAGTCCCGGCACCAAACCTGCTGAACTAAGTAGGAGACTCATGAGATTGGCACAGTCAGAGATATCTGGTAGTCCAGACAGAAGTAAATCACAAGAAAAGAAAAAAAAAGAAGGAAGTCATAAGACTCATTTCTACAGAAAGGCAGTGACTAATTTGTAGTAGACAATAAATACAGAATGAACAGGGGAGGGACAGAGTGAGAGACCACAACCAGTGTCACCATATAGTTACTTGTTATATAGGTTCTTTAAATTCATATTGGAGGGTACATGGGTGGCTCAGTCAGTTAAGTGTCTTCCTTTGGCTCGGGTCGTGATCCCGGGGTCCTAGGATCGAGCCCCGTGTTGAGTTCCCTGCTAGGGCAAGGAGTCTGCTTCTTCCCCTCCCTCTGCCCATCTGCCCAGCTCATGCTCTCTCTCTCTCTCTCTCAAATAAATAAATAAAATCTTAAAATTAAAAAAAATGAAACAATGGGACCAGGGAGGAAGACAAACCATAAGAGACTCAATCTCAGGAAACAAGCTGCGTGTTGCTGAAGGGTGGCGGGGGAGGGATAGGGTGGCTGGGGGATGGACATTGGGGAGGGTATGCACTATGGTGAGTGCTGTGAAATGGGTAAGACTGATGATTCACAGACCTGTATTCCTGAAGCAAATAATACATTATATGTTAATAAAAAATCAGTCTCCTCAGGCTGTCCCTGACCTTCTGACAAGGAACCCCTAATCTTTAAGCTTTCCACTCCTACAAATATGTACTCTCAGAAGAGCGCTTTTCTCATCCTTCTACCTCTCATTTGTCATGATATATACTCATATGTATACACACACAACTGTTTTGATTAATGTCTGTAGCCTCATTGGTGTTTAAGTAGACAAGGTCTGTGTTCATTTACATTCTCTATTGCATCAACACCTAGCACAATACATTCATAACTATTTGTTGAGTTTGCATATCAGTGAATGCAATTCTAATTTATGGTGATTTTTCAAATACTTAACTAATATGGCATGGACCCTTCTTATTCACCACTGGAGATAGCCATAAATAACCAGCATAATTACACATGTCAACACCAACTAGACATTAATCCTGACTATTACAATACCAAGTGTTCTTTCTTTTTAACTTTATTTATTTTTTTTAGTAATCTCTACACCCAATGTGGGACTTGAACTCACGTTACCGAGATCGAGAGTTGCACGCTCTTCCGACTGAGACAGCCATGATCCTAAGGGGTCAAACATAAAGTTATTGCTTTCATTCTGACCTATTACAGGATTTACATGGGACTGTAAATAATTAAATAATAAATTTAAATAACACATGCAAAAATTAAATTAGATCTAGATCTATTTGCTGAATTTGATTTAGATACTAAATCAGTTAGGATTGGGGTGCCTGGGTGGCTCAGTGGGTTAAAGCCTCTGCCTTCGGCCCAGGTCATGATCTCGGGGTCCTGGGATTGAGCCCCGCATCAGGTTCTCTGCTCAGCAGGGAGCCTGCTTCCTCCACCCCCCCACCTGCCTCTCTGCCTGCCTGTGATCTCTCTCTCCATCAAATAAATAAATAAAATCTTCAAATAAAATAAAATAAATCAGTTAGGATTAGTATCAGCTGCATGTAATAGAAAATCCGAATTAGGGGTGCCTAGGTGACTCAGTCGGTTAAGTGGCTGCCTTAGGCTCAGGTCATGATCCCAGGGTCCTGGGATTGATTCCCACATCAAGCTCCCAGGTTAGCAGGGAACCTGCTTCTCCGTCTCCATCTGCCTGCCACTCCCCTTGCTTGTGCTCTCTCTCTCTCTGTCAAATAAATAAAATCTTAAAAAAAAAAAAAGAAGGAAAATACAAATTAACAATGAATAAGCCTTGGGGTGCCTGGCTGGCTCAGTCAGAAGAACATGTGACTCTGGATCTCAGTGTCATGAGTTTGAGCCCCACACTGTGTAGAAATTATCTTACTGGCAAGAATTTAGCCATGTGGCTACACCTAACCACGTGGGAGACTGGAAAAATGGAAGCATTTGATCCAGACAGTTATGTGACAATCTAAAATCAGAGATTGTATGACTTTGGAAGATGAAGACAAGTTGGGGTAGGTGGCGACCAGTCTCTACTTTCACATATTACACTATTACTTTTAATGGGAGGGAATGTGTAGAAATTTAAGAAATTTAAGAAACTGGATACAAGGGGTGGTTGGAAAGGGGAAGAAAGAAGAGAATGGGAATGGAGTAATACAAATGAGGATGGAGTTATACTTCTTTGAGAATACTTTTTTGTTATAGAACCACAGTAATGCTTCCCGTGCCCTTAACATTCCCCCGAAAAATAAACAAGTAATTCAGACCTATGCAGATGTGATGGGAATCCAAGATATAATACAAACAGTAACACATGAACCTGTACTAATAATAAAAAACAAAATCTCACCGAAAGTGTGAGGAAGAAAAGAAAAGGTTTCTAAGTAACCTTAGAAAACAGGAACTTATGGGCATAATACAGGGGCACCTGGGTTAGTTAAGCATCCACCTTTGGCTCAGGTCATGATCTCAGGGTCCTGGGATCAAGCCTCTCATCAGGCTCTCCACTCGGTAGGGAGCCTGCTTCTCCCTCTCCCTCTGCTCCTCCCACTGCTCATGCTCACTCCCTCCCAAATAATAAAATAAAATCTTTAAAAATAAAATAAAATAAAAGCTTTAAACACACACACACATATTGAGGGGCACCTGATGGCTCAGTCATTAAGTGTCTGCCTTCAGCTCATGTCATGATCCCAGGCCCTGCATCGGGCTCCCTGCTCAGTCTGCTTCTCTCTCTACCTCTGCCAGTCTCCCTACTTGTACCTCTGTCTCTCTAATAAATAAACAAAATCTCTAAAAAAATTTTAAAAGAGGTTAAAGACAAAAAGAACTATAGATGCTATAATCTAGAATATAAATGTGTTTTTCAAAGGACTATGGGTTAACGATTCTGACACTACTTTATGTGTACTTTATGAATAAATAAGTAAGAATATTATATACAATGGAGAACCTGTTTTCTCACTATTGGAGAAAAAAAGTTACAAATAAGAAACCCCATAGTATTGGATTAGAATCAGAAGTATCAGCATAAAATCATGGTTTTAAAATATGTATACAGATAGAGTTCTATAAAAATACAGATGGGTGTGTACATGGGTTAGTAGAGATACATGTATTTCCTAGATTTTCCACAGAAGGAGCCTAGTAGCAATGAGCACACTTAGCACCCAGATATTGGTTTCTATACACCATTCTTCAGTAAAAGAACCAGGATTCCTTGGAGAGTGGTTGATTCAAGGGCTGGGGCAGGGAAAATATAAGATGAATCCAGAATATTTTGCAGTGCCAGAAAATAAGTCAGTGCTGAAAAAAGGAAGGGACCTGTCAAAAAGACACAGGAACCAAGGAGCTCTAAATGGCCAAAGTTAGAACAATTAGAGCAAAGTTAGAACAATTTGAGCATTAAAATAAATTATGGTGTTGGATTATAATCCATAGAATAAGATAAATATTATGAATCTATACTAACATAAAGAAATAAATGGGAAAGAATTCTTACAGAATTCCAACTAACACATGTAGGAAGAAAGAGAGAAAGAAAAAGCAGTATTAGGCAAGTACCACTGTTTTAATTCCTTGCAGGAAAGGTGGATACTAAAATTAGCAAGAAGGGGTGGTTGCTGGTTGGTTAAGCGAGTGTGTTCAGCTTGGGTCATGATCCCAGGGTCCTGGGATCGAGCCCCGAATAGGGCACCCTGCTCCTTGGGTAGCCTGCTTCTCCCTCTGCATGCTGCTCCCCCTGCTTGTGCTCTCTCTCTCTGTCAAATAAATAAATGAAATCTTTACTAAATAAATAAATAAATAAAATCAGCAGACATTTGAAGAGAAACAGTATATTTAGATAATCTTAGAGTATCTACTTCAAGATATTTATGAAGACAAGGGGATGATAGTAACTTTATAGTGGAGAAACTTCACAGGCTTCACCTTAACCAAATGATCAAGGTTAATGGGTAACGTCATAACAATGTTGTAAACGCCTTACTACGGTGCACTGTGAAGGACAAAAAATCATTTGCCCAAAATGCATAACCTCATTCTAATTACAAGAAAACATCAAACAGGCCCAAACTGATGGATATCTTACAAAATTCACGACCAATACTCTTTTTTTTAATTTTTTTAAAGATTTTATTTATTTATTTGACAGAGAGAGAGAGATTACAAATAGGCAGAGAAGCAGGCAGAGAGAGGGGGAAGCAGGCTCCCTGCTGAGCAGAGAGCCCCATGTGGGGCTCGATCCCAGGACCCTGAGACTGAGCTGAAGGCAGAGGCTTTAATCCACTGAGCCACCCAGGTGCCCCCATGACCAATACTCTTTAAAATCCAAGGTCATGGAAGATAAGGAAAGACTACAAGATTGTCATAGATTAGAAGACACTAAGGAAAAAAACAACTCAATGCTCCAGAAATCCCAAAACAGGAAAAGGACATCACTGAAACACTGCTGAAATTCTGATAAGTTCTGTACGTTAGATAATAGTATTATACCAAGGTTAATTTCTTAGTTTTAATCACAGTACTTTGATCATGTAAGGTGTTAGAATTAGATGAAGCAAAGTGGAAGATATGTGGGAACTTTCTGAATTATGTTTGCAACTTTTCTACAAGTCTAAAATTGGTTAAAAATAAAATTTTGGGTTTTTTAAAGATTGTATTTATTTATTTGACGGGGGAGAGAGAATGAGTTGGGGAGGGGCAGAAGGAGAGGGAGAATCGGGGCTCAGTCTGGGACTCTGGGATTATGACCTGAGCCGAAGACAGATGCTTAACCCGCTGAGCCACCCAGGCTCCCCAAAAGTAGTTTTTTAAAAAGGTTCTGGAGTAACTGGCTGGCTCAGTCTGTAAAGCATGCCAC
This sequence comes from Nasua narica, assembly GCA_028533885.1. Classification (NCBI taxonomy): domain Eukaryota; kingdom Metazoa; phylum Chordata; class Mammalia; order Carnivora; family Procyonidae; genus Nasua; species Nasua narica. The sequence continues at coordinate 55,017,006 of CM052799.1, read as the reverse complement.
TCTTGATCCTGGGGATATGAGTTCAAGCCCCATGTTGGGCCTAGACCTTACTTAAAAAATAAAAAAAATAAGGAAGCCTGGGTGGCTAGTCGGTTGGGCTGCTGCCTTCGGCTCAGGTCATGAACCCAGGGTCATGGGATTGAGTCCCACATTGCACTCCCAGCTCAGCAGGAAGCCTGCTTCTCCCTCTGCCTGTGGCTCTCCCTGCTTGTGCTCACTCGCTCTTTCTCTCTCTGACAAATAAATAAAATCTTTAAAAAAATAATAACAATATAAAATTACATTCTGTAAATGTCAGATGTTGTGTAAAAAAATAAAATACGTTTTGGTGTGAATAGTTTATTACATCTAACAGTTGTTATTAAATATACTTCCAACTGTTTTAAAGGAAAGGGATTTAAAATTGTTGCCTTGATGAAGGACAGTTGGAAGAAAGGCAGGCAGAGACAAAGGGCCCCCAGGCTAAGAGGAAACCAATCTGAAAAGGATTTTACACCACTCTGGATGGAGCCCTCCACCCTTTCCCACAAGAGATAGATGACAAAAAGCTGATTGGTTGACGGGCACAGGTAGGGTTAATCAGATTAAAGCCGCCTGCCCAAAAGCCCATGAAAACCCCTAGAGCTAAATGTCAAATTGGCAACGCTCTAGGGTCCTCTCCCTCTTCGGGAGCTTTGTACTATCCCTTTGCTGTCACTCAATAAACTTTGCTCTGTTCACTACTACTCTGTCTGGTCTACCTCTTCCTTCTTCGAGGCGGCATGACCAGAAACCGTGGGCACTTAAAGAAATCCTATGACAGCCTTATGTTTCAGTAAGAAATATGTCAGGAGTTTAGCTAAGCTAGCCATGCTCTTGCTGCCTTAGCACTTACTTTGTTTAGCCAAGCGGCCAGCCAGGGGGCTTAACCAACATTACCCCCCCCCCCCCCATGCAAGCAAGCCCATGTCCTAGGTAATGACCTGCAGAATCACAAGCAAATGTAGGTCCTGACATGACTTCCTCAACAGCCCTTGTGACCAACTGTCTGTCCTCTCTCCCAGAGCCTTTCTTTTGTTCACCTCATAGATAGGACTCCCCATGGACAGGATGCCTGAATGGCTCAGTCGGTTGGGTGTCTGCCTTTGGCTCAGGTCAAGATCCTGGTGTCCTGGGACTGAGTCCCACATCGGGCTCCTTACTGAGGAGGGAGCCTGCTTCTCCCTTTGCCTGCCACTCTCCCTGCTTGTGCTCTCTTTCTCTCTCTGACAAATAAATAAAATCTTAAAAAACAAACAAACAGGGTGCCTGGGTGGCTCAGTCATTAAGTGTCTGCCTTCGGCTCAGGTCCTGATCCCAGTGTCCTGGGACGGAGCCCCACATCAGGCTCCTTGCTCAGCTGGAGGACTGCTTCTCCCTCTCCCACTCCCCCTGCTTATGCTCCTTCTCTCTCTGTGGCTCTCTCTGTCAAATAAATAAAATCTTTGAAACAAACAAACTAACTAACTGTTTTGGGTTTGAATTGACCAATCCAGCCCTAGCCCAGGATCCCCAAATCCCTCCCTACCCATGAAGAATGATAAAGGCATGTACCCCAGGTCCTCTCCCTCTCTGCCTGCACCCTCCCTTGACCTTCCCAAGTGCTCAAGTGGCCCCTTGCCCCATGCTGTGTACTTCCTCCAGATCTTGTGAGTGATAATCCTCTCTTTCAATTTCTCTCATAATCTTTTGTTGAACCGTGGCAACATCCACATCTTGCATTTCTTCAACAAATGTTAATCTAACAAAGTTTTAACAAAAACATATTGTGGACTTCTAGAATAAGGAAAGGAAACTAAGAAAGTAGAGGTATAATCCAAGAAAACGAGGTAGAAGGGAAGATTTCCACAAGCAAGATTAAGACACTGTGGACCCATTCACCAGTGAAACTGGTGAAAATTTTGTTAAAAAACAAACAAAAAAATCTGTTTGTTTTTCCCTGCCACTGCCACCAAGTCTCTCGGAGGTGGAGGCTCAGATGTGCTCAAGATTGGACTCCACTAGCAACCCATGCCATGGCTGAGGACGGCACGGCTGCTGGCGGCCTAATGCATGTTCATATTGCAGCTTTGTAAGAGGTGCTGAAGACCACCCTCCTCCACGACAGCCTAGCACGTGGAATTCTCGAAGCAGCCAAAGCTTTAGACAAGCTCAGAGTCCATGCTTGGATCCAACTGGGATGAGCCCACGTATGTCAGTTTGGTGGAGGCCCTTTGGGCTGAACACTAAGTCAACCTAATTAAGGCCGATGACAACAAGAAACTAGGGGGATGGGTAGGCCTCCATAAAATTGACAAAGAGGGAAAACCCCACAAAGTGGTTCATCAGAGTTGTGTGGTGGTTAAGGACTATGGCAAAGAGTGTCAGACCAAGGATGTCAACAAGGAATACTTCACAAATAAGGAAACAAACAAATGAAAATGGAAATATGGACCATTTCGCAAATAAAGAAACAAACAAATCAAAATTTATTCACTTCACAAATAAGAAAAAGAACAAATAAAAAACTTGGTTCTTGTTGAAAAAGAAAAATCAACAAAATCTTTTAAAATCTCTAGAAATGGGGTGCCTGGGTGACTCAGTCAGTGAAGCATCTGCCTTCAGCTCGGGTCATGATCCCAGGGTCCTGGGATGGAGTCCTGTGTTGGGCTCCCTACTCAGTAGGGGGCCTGCTTCTCCCTCTCCTCCCGCTTGTGCTCTCTGTCACTATCTCTCTCAAATAAATAAATAAAATATTTTAAAATAATAAATAAATAAAATTAAAATTAAATCTCTAGAAATGGTCCCAAGGACATATAACCTATAAAAAAATACTTACTAAAAAAAAGAAAAGAAAGAAAGAATGAAATATTTACTAAAACAAAACAAAACAAAACAAAAAAACTACTAAAATTCGGTACAAACACTTACAGTCTACGGTATTTAAGCTGAGACCCACTCCTCCTTCCCTCACTCTCACTTGGCAAGATGAACACTCAAGACTGGTACAGCCAAGAAAGAACACAGGGCTCCTTCCCCCCCCAGCTCCCAGTTGGGGGGCTATTTCCTAGGCACGGCAGGATATCAGCATTTCTCCCTGTCCCCATCAACCTGTTGTGGGGGCTCACTTCTTGTAAGTGTAGCTGAAAAACGAGGGCTCTTTTCTTCTGCCCAGATCTCACTCGCAGGACTGAGGCTCTACCCTGGATGTGGTGCCTCTGAGAGCCCATAGGGCTCTGATTGTCCTTGCCTCTGCTCACCAGGCAGTGGTTCCAAGCCGGAAGAGGCAAGCCAGGGAGATGTGATATTACTACCCCCTCTCTACTGAGTGCTCAATTCCTAGGGTGAGAGTGTCACAGGGAGAGAAGTGTGCCACTGTCCCCCATACCCCTTTCAGAGTAATTTCTCAGAGATTTTGCCTAAGGGAAGAAGCAGGATGAAAAAGACAGCTCTTATTTTCTTCCCAAAGACACTGACTTCATCTGCTATCAATGTGGAGAAGTTCAAGCCTGAGGGTTCTCTCAAAAACAGTGGAGATTGTGGTGACAGGCAAATGGGAGAATGACATATTTATTGGATCTATAGGCAAAAGTATAGGCCAGCTAGAAAACCTGGGAAAGGGAGCGGGGAAGAGCCTGCCTGGGATCGGAATAAACTCAAATACTGCTCTAAAAAATCTTTCTGTCAGGGCAGCTGGGTGGCTCAGTAGGTTGAGTGTCTGGCATTTCAGCTCAGGTCATCTCAGGATCTTGAGATCAAGCCCTCTGTCGGGCTCAGTGCTCCGTTGCTTGGTGTGGAGTCTGCCTAAGATTTTCTCTCTCCCTCTGTTCCTCCCCCAGCTCATTCTCCCTCTCTCCTTCTTTTTCTCTTTCAAAATAAATAAATTTTAAAAATATATTTTTTTAAAGATTTTATGTAATTCTTTTTCTGAGAGTCAGAGACAGAGAGAAACCAGGGGAAGGGCAGAGGCAGAGGGAGAAGGAAACTCCCCTCCAAGCAGGGAGCCCAACATGGGACCCGATCCCAGGAGCCTGAGATCATGACCTGAGCCGAAGGCAGATGCTAAACCAACTGACCCACCCAGGCGTCCCAAAATAAATAAAATCTTAAAAAAAAAAAAAAAAAACTATCCTGTCAAAAGACCCTGAATTCCATTGGTTTCATCTGGGGAGCAATTTCTGCACCAGGGCTTTGATGAAAATAATAGAGTAACCAGTGGCCAATTTAGTGGCATCTAACAGCGGTGTGGTCCAAGGAAGAGATATCAAAGAAAGCCCTGCCAAAACATCCATATCCCAGGGTGACTATGGACGATGAGGGCAACATTAGAGGTTTACCACAGGTAAAGGGGAAGGTGGAGAGAGAACAGACTACACTAAAATGATCCAGCTAGTCACTAAACAAATAAGCAAGCTATTGGAAGGGTTACTGTGACATTACCTAAAATGTTCAGTTTCTGACCAAAAAATATTATGATACATGCAAAGAAACAAGAAAGCATGACTTAACACCGACCAAAAAAAAAAAAAAAGGCAATAGATACTGCACGTGAGAGCAATCAGATGTCAGAGTTAACAAACAAAACCTTCCAAGTAGCCACTTGTATTTGTTCCATGTTGGTGCCAACCTATACAGAGTGAAGGTCCTAGCTAGAAAGGCCTGGGGGCAACACTATTTCCCCAGTGCTGAGGCCAGACCAGTCCATGTGGTTCTTATGATTGCAAGGTGCTCCTCAGCAACAACCATCAGGAAACGCTGAAAAAAAAAAAATATGAGGTTTATTAGTGACGATCCTGGAGGGTACGTGGCTCATCCAGGGCTATACAGAGAGATCAGGGGTACAGACAGAAAACATGGCCCTAGGGTTTTGCCATTACTGGGGTCAGAGGAGGATTGCCTAGGGTTTTGCAGGTTCACTCTTTATTGGTGAATTTAAAACATAAAAGTAGGAATTGATATGCATGAAGAGAAAAACATGCCCCCTCAAATACTAGCAAACTATGCGGCAACATAGAAAAATGATGCACCATGACCAAGAGAGATTTATCCAAGGAATGCGAGTTTGGTCTAACACCTGAAAAATAATTATTTTAATGCATCATATCACTAAAATGAAAAAGGAATCACATGATAATCTCAATAGACATAAAAAAGCATTTCATAAAATTCAACAGCTTTCAGAAAAACAAAAACACTCAACAAACTTCAACAAACAGGAGCAGAAGGGAACCTGACAAAAGAGTGTCTATAAAAACTCACAACTAACATATTTAACAACTAACATATTTAATGGCAAAAGACTAAATGTTGGGACACCTGGGTGGCTCAGTCCGTTAAGTGCCTGCCTTCAGCTCATGTCATTATCCCAGGGTCCTGGGATAATGGGGCTCCCTGCTCAGCGGGAGTCTGCTTCTCCCTCTGCCTGCTGCTCCCCTTGTTTGTGCTCTCTCTCTGACAAATAAATAAATAAAATATGTTTTTAAAAAAAGAAAGACTGGATGTTTTCCCCCTAAAATCAGGAATAAGACAAGGATGTCCACCCTCGCTATTTTTGTTCAAAGTTGTAATAGAAGGTTCTAGGCAAGGAAATTGGTCAAAGATAAAAGTAGGGATCCAGACTGGAAGGGAAGAAGTAAAACTCTCTCTATCTACAGATGATGTGGACTTGTATATAGAAAATCCTAAGGGATTCCCTGAAAAACTATTAGAAATAAGAAACAGTTCTATTTTCATTAAGGCTGCAGAAAACAAAATCAATTTTTTCCTGTATACTTTCAATGAACAATCTGAAAATGAAATTAATAAAATAAGTCCATTTGAAATAGCATCAAAAAGAATACAATTCAGGTGCCTGGGTGGCTTAGTCCATTATGCGTCTGCCTTTGACTCAGGTCGTGATCCCAGGGTCCTGGGATACAGACCCCCATCAGACTCCCTGATCAGCGGAGAGCCTGCTTCTCCCTCTCCCTATGCCTGCCTCTCTGCCTACTTGCACGCTCTCTCTTTCTGTCAAATAAATAAAATATTTAAAAAAAAAGAATACAACTCTTAGAAATATACTCACAAGACAAGTATAACATCATATGCTGAAAACCAGAAAGCATTGTTGAAAGAACTCAAAGGATATCTAAATAAATTTTAAAAACCCATATTCATAGGTCAGAAGACAATATTATAAAGGTGGCAGTTCTCCCCAAATGGATCTACAGATTCAATGCACTCTCTATGAGAATCCCAGCTGACTTTGTAGAAATTTAAAAGCAGATTCTAAACTGTATATAGTATTACAAGAGCTTCTGAAAAGCCCAAAACAATCTTAAAAAAGAACAAACATGGAGGACTCACATTTCCTCATTTCCTCATAGTTAAAATACACTACAAAGTAATGGTAATCAAGACAGTATGGTACTGGCTTAAGATTAGACATAAAAATCAATGAATAGAAATGAGAGCCCAGAAACAAACCCACATGTCTAGGGTTTGTTTATTTATTATTAATAACTAATATATATTATTTATAATAATATATATAATGTATTATTTCAGGGGTACAGGTCTGTGAATCAACAGTCTTACACAACACACAGTGCTCACCGCAACACATATCCTCCTCAATGTCCATCACCCAACCACCCTATCCCCCCTACCCGCCTCCCTTTCAGCAACCTTCAGTTTGTTTCCTGAGATTAAGTGTCTTTTGTGGTTTGTCTCCCTTTCTGGTTCTGTCTTGTTCCATTTTTTCCTCTTTTCCCCTATGATCCTCTGCCTTGTTTCTCAAATTCTACATATCAGTGAGATCATATGATAATTGTCTTTCTCTGATTGACTTATTTCGCTTAGCATAATACCTTCTAGTTCTAGTTCCATCTTGTCACTGCAAATGGTAAGATTTCGTTTTCTGATGGCAGCATAATATTCCATCGTATACATGAACCACACCTTTATCCATTCAACTGTCGATGGACATCTAGCCTTTTTCCATAGTTTGGCTATTGTGGACATTGCTGCTATAAACATTGAGGTGCACGTGCCCCTTCAGATCACTACATTTGTATCTTTGGGGTAAATACCCAAAAGGGTGATTGCTGAGTCATAGGGTAGCTCTATTTTCAACTTTTTGAGGAACCTCTGCCACCTCCTGATGGCGCACAGGAGAAGAATGAGGCATATACAAGTCAGCTGTAAGAGAAAGGGAGCAGGGGATGACAGCAAGGAAGACTGTCACCCTGAACAACTCCTTAGTCTCATATTTATTAGAAAGTAGGTAACAACCAACAAAGAGTAGGTTACACATTGACTATGAGTCTTGTAGATAAGTAAGAAGAAAGGGAAAATATGTCTGGTCACGTAGTGCATGACCTATAGTGAGCAAATCCAAACAAGAGGGTTGTCTAACTAACCGCAGGTGCTCTCTGGGGAAGGGGAGATAATGGAAAAATGAAGTAGGCGGCGTTCTGTCCTGAGTGGGCCAGGCATCCCCAGCTGCCTGGGGATGTACATTCAAGGATGTACATTGTCCTCTCCCTCAGAGGCCTGTTGCCAGTACATGTTTTTCTTAGGTCTATATCTAAGCATGCTTAGTAACTAGTATAATTTCTCATGGGTTATATTTTAAGCAGTACATTGTTCTGAGGGACAGTTACAAACCTCCATACTGTTTTCCAGAGTGGCTGCACCAGTTTGCATTCCCACCAATAGTGTAAGAGGATTCCCCTTTCTTGGCAAGCTCACCAACATGTCTCATTTTCTGACTGGTTAATTTTAGCCATTCTGACGGGTGTGAGGTGGTATCTCATCGTGGTTTTGATTTGTATTTCCCTGGTGCCGAGTAATGTTGAGCATTTTTTCATGTGTCTATTGGCCATTTCGATGTCTTCTTTGTAGAAGAGCATGATTCTTTACGTCAAGGTCATGAGTTTGAGTTCCATATTGAGGTAGAGATTACATTAAATTTTTTTTAAAGATTTTAATTATTTATTTGACAGAGAGAGAGAGAGAGAGAGAGAGAGATCGCAAGTAGGCAGAGAGGCAGGCAGAGAGAGAAGGGGAAGCAGGCTCCCTGCCGAGGAGAGAGCCCGATGCGGGGCTCGATCCCAGGACCCTGAGATCATGACCTGAGCCGAAGGCAGAGGCTTTTAACCCACTGAGCCACCCAGGCACTCCTACATTAAAATTTTTAAGAGGCCCCTGGGGTAGATCAGATAGTTAAGCAACTGACTCTTTGTTTGGGCTCAGGTCATGGTCTTGGGGTTGTGAGATCAAGCCCTGCACTAGGCTCTGAACTCAGCAGAGAGTCAGCTTCAGATTCTGTCTCTCCCTCTCCTGCTGCTCCTCCCCCTTTCTCACGCTTTCTTAAATAAATATTTTTTTAAAAGATTTTATTTATTTGTTTGATAGAGAAAGATACAGTGAGAGAGGGAACACAAGCAGAGGGAATAGGAGAGGGAGAAGCAGCTCCCTGCCCATCAGGGAACCCGATGCAGGGCTTGATCCCAGGACCCTGAGATCATGACCTGAACTGAAGACACGTAATGACTGAAACACCCAGGCGCCCCTTAAATAAATCTTTAGAGTCATTTTTTACACTCTCTTGAGATTTTTTATTTGTTTAATATGCTTAATATTTATGTTTAAATATATCAGGATCTCTGCTCAGCAGGGAGCCTGCTTCCCCCTCTCTCTCTGCCTGCCTCTCTGCCTACTTGTGATCTCAATCTCTCTGTGTCAAATAAATAGGTAGAATCTTTAAAAAAAAAAAAAAAGATGGCGGTTGCAGACAAAAGGAAATATGCTTAATATTAACGTTTAATATGCTCAATGAATACATTAATACTCTTGACAAGAATCTTGCCCTTAATTTGTCTACAACAATGCCAACAGCATGCTGAGTAACATTGTAGACTCTCTCAGTTTGCCATGGTGACATTTGTAGGACATTTCTTTTTGAATAATGCCCATTCCTTTTATGACCCCAATATCATCTTTCTTGTAGATACCCATGTATATGGCCAAAGGAACAACTCTTTGTTTTCTAAAAAGTCTAGAGAACACACAGTGGGTGTGTGTTCTTTCCCTTTGTGTTGGTCATTTTGGTGAATTACTGGAAGATGGCAGTTCCAGGGGCGCCTGGGTGGCTCAGTGGGTTGAAACCTCTGCCTTTGGCTCAGGTCATGATCTCAGGGGCCTGGGATCAAGCCCCGCATCAAGCTCTCTGCTCAGCAGGGAGCCTGCTTCCCCCTCTCTCTCTGCCTGCCTCTCTGCCTACTTGTGATCTCAATCTCTCTATATAGGTAGAATCTTTAGAAAAAAAAAAAAAAGATGGCGGTTCCAGACAAAAGGAAAGCAGAAATTTTTTTTTTTAAGATTTTATTTATTTATTAGAGAGAGAGACTGAGAATGAGAGGGGAAAAGAAGGTCAGAGGGAGAAGCAGACCTCCCGCAGAGCCAGGAGTCTGATATGGGACTCGATCCCGGGTCTCCGGGATCATGACCTGAGCCGAGGGCAGTCGCTTAACCAACTGAGCCACCCAAGCGCCCGGAAAGCAGAAATTTTTAAAACTAAAATATAAATGGGGCGCCTGGGTGCCTCCGTTGGTTAAGTGACTGACTCTTAGTTTAGGCTCAGATCGTGATCTCAGGGTCATGGGATCTAGCCCCATGTCATTGGGCTCTGTGTTCAGAGAAGAATTGGCTAAAGGTTCTCTCTCTCCCTCTCCCCCCACGCTCTCTCTCCCTCTTTCTCTCTCTCTAAAACAATAATAAATTGGGCACCTGGGTGGCTCAGTGGGTTACAGCCTCTGCCTTCGGCTCAGGTCATGATCTCAGGTTCCTGGGATCGAGGCCCGCATCAGGTTCTTTGCTCCACAGGGAGTCTGCTCCCCCACACCCTTCCTGCCTGCCTCTCTGCCTGCTTGCGATCTCTCTCTGTCAAATAAATAAATAAAATCTTTTTTAAAAATTAAAATAATAATAATAAATCCATAAAATAATAAATAAAATAAAATATTAAATATTAAATTTTTAATTAAGAAAATTAAAGTGGGCAAAGAGGGGCTCCAGGCTGGTTTAGTTGGTAGAACATGTGACTCTTGGTGTTGGGATCATGAATTAGAGCCCCGTGTTGGGTGTGGAGATTACTTGAAAAAAATAAAAAACATGTGGGGGCGGGGGAGGGGAAATGAAACAAGATGGGATCAGGAAGGAGACAAACCGTAAGAGACTCCTAAACTCATGAAACAAACTGAGGGTTGCTGGAGAGTAGGGGGGGTAGGGATAGGGTGGCTGAGTTATGGACATTGGGGAGGGAATGTGCTATGGTAAGTACTGTGAAATGTGTAAGCCTGATGATTCACAGACATGTACCCTGGGGCAAATAATCCATTATATGTTAATAAAAAAATTTTAAAACAAAATGAAATAAATTAAAATGGGCAAAGTGGCCTTATTCTTAATAGCCCCAAAGTGGAAATAACCCAAATGGCCATCACTTGACAAATTAATAAACAAAATGGGGTATTCACAAACAGTGGAATATTAGTCAGCCATGAAAAGGAATGGAGTACTGATATACGCTACAATATGGACAAACTTTGAAAACATGCTAAGTGAAAAAACCCAGTCACAGACAGCATACATTGTATTAATCTCTTTGTGTGAGGTGTCTAGGATAATCCTCAAATAGTCCATGTGAGACAGAAAGCAGAGTAGTGATTGCCAGGAGCCACGACATGGGAGGAGCAGGAGAGAACCAGTAATGCATGCAGTGCTTCTTTGGGGAGTGATGAAATGTCCTGGAATTAGATAGTGGTGATAGTTGCACAACTTTGTGAGATACTGAAACCCATCAAACTATACACTTTAAGTGGATGAATTGTATCGTATATGAATTACATCTCAATATAGCTATTTCTTTAAAAAGGAAGCAAGGATGAGCAAAGAAATTGGTGAACATGAGGGTATATCTAAAACACAAACACGGCAACAGCTGAATAAGGGATTAAAAGCGTTGTAGAATTAAAAAGCAAACAAATCATTGGGGTTGTGTGCTTCCACAGGCACACATGGAATAATTTTAATTTCAAAAAGGTTAAGGACTGCAGTTGATTAAAACATATTGAATATATAAAAAGTCATGAGCTCAGAATAATTTTTTAGAAAGGAAATAGTCCTGGAGATAGCCAGGCCATCAACTTATTCCTCCAAAAATTGTTAATTATAGGAAAAGAACTAAACATTTCTACTTTTCTAATATAAATAGAATTTCAGTATAACCTAATACCCCATGGATAAGGGAACCTGTTTCAGTACAGAAGAATTTTAGATAGGACTGGGACTAGGGTAAGGCAAATCAAGGGCCTAGGGTAGAAAACTTAAGGAGACACTCACCTAGCCCTGATTCTAGTTAACAAATACAGGTGTGTCCAAATTAGAAAATTGTTTCAACAATTAGTGAAATAACAGATTGAGGCACTAGTCATTAATGCTGCTATAACAGCTATAAGAAAAACTGATAGGAAATGTATAAAAACAGGTTGTCACCAACCAAACTCAACAATCAATCTTAATGTCACAAAAAGTCAGGAAACCAGCATCCCATGCCTCCTGATGTGGGTACAGAGTACATAGCACCATTTAGTAAGGATTCTCAGGAAAAAAAATTTGAGTCGTAATGAAATCAAACTGGGGCGCCTGGTTGGTTCAGTCAGTGGAGCATGCGACTCTTGATCTCGGGGTTGTGAGTTTGAGCCCCACATTGGGGGTAGAGATTACTTAAAAATAAAATCTTTAAAAAAATAATTATAATAATGCAATCAAACCTTTAAAACTGACCCCTAGTCCACAGGAAATATTGAGCATAAAGAAGGCAGTCCACAAGGAAGCAATATACAAGATCTCAAAGGAGGGACTTTATATTAGACTCTAATTTCATCAGCAAGTCAATGAAAGGAAAAATAAAAGGGGAGGGGACTGTTCTAGATTAAGAGAAACATAAGACTTAAAAGACTTATGAGAAACACAAGAGACGTAACAACCAAATAAAATGAATCCTGTTTGATCTTTATTCTAAACAGAAATTACAAAAAGAATTTTTATTATGATCGAGGAAATTTGAGTATGGCTGGGTAATTGAATAATATTAAATAATTATTTGCATTTTGTTAGATGTGATAATGGCATTGTGGTCACACAAGAAAATATTTAAAGATTTCTTTTTGAGTTGCATACTGAAGTGTTTAGAAGTGAATGGTACAATGTCTGGGATTTGCTTTAAAATACTCCAGCGAAAAAACATAACGAAGAGAAGGGGTAGATGAAACAAGTCTATGGTTAAATGAAGTTAGGGGATGGACACATGGGGTTTGTTATACGTTTTAGTTTGGGGCATGTTTGGAAAGTTTCACAGTAAAAATCCCAAAAATATGGGTACACCATTATTCAGCTAAATTCCACTGTATATAGCATATATCCTAGAGAAACTCTTATGGCTATTCACACGTTCAAGAGGGCTTGTACTTTGTAAAATGCAAACTGGAGATAAGTTCAAGCCTGTAAATAAAAGAAGAGATAAATAGGGTAAAGTGTCAGCAGCTATACCCCATCCTCCTGGTTAACAAAATCCTGATTTTATTTATCCCTCACAGAAATATTTTGTGACTGCGGTGTGATGGATCCAAGGCATGAGTTGGAATCCCATTTCTACTTATCAGTAATTGATGCAGTGGCAGGCAGGCCACAACTTTGCCAATGAGAACAAAAAGAAATTTTGGTGAGAGTCTAGGGAAGTTCCACCATACTTCATTGATACTAAGGCACACAATCTTTCTTTGATTTCTGAAATTGGCAGGCTTCTCACAGTTAATAGCATCTCACAAGCACTGTCGTTGGATGGCTGGTGTAATGTGTTTGTCAACCCTGCATGTGTACAAACATGATCTGAAAACCTTTCTGACATCTGGTAAGTTCCAGAAAGTACTAGAATAACAACTTGCAGAATGGGTCTTCTTGAGACAACAGGGGCACACCGTGAGGGGATACTGCACGGCCAGTGTCCCTAGGGCACAGAGGGTAACATTTTGGGGGAAAACACTGACACGGAAGGCGCTGATTTTAAAAGTGATTTAGAGTGAAACTCGGGTGAGAAGACATCCTGAGAATACCCTTAACCAATTTACTTCATCTCTAGATCCCTATTTTGTATACTCAAGAGTAATATATAATTTTAAAAACTTTAAACTGTCTAAGTTTAAAAAGGCTATTTTTCTAAAGATTTTATTTATTTATTTGACAGAGATCGCAAGTAGGCAGAGAGGCAGGCAGGGGTGGGGGGGAAGCAAGCTCCCCGCTAAACAGAGTGCCCAATGCAGGGCTCGATCCCAGGACCCTGAGATCATGACCTGAGCTGAAGGCGGAGGCTTAACCCACTGAGCCACCTAGGTGCCCCTAAAAGGGCTATTTTTAAGAGTATAAAACAAAAATTTTAAGGGATGAAAAAGCATTTTCAGTTTAAGGGTTGGAATATGGGGTTTTTTAGCAGTTAAAAAAATGTGTGCCTTATCATTGATGGAATGCGGTAGCTATCTTTTAGAGAATAAGGCTACAAAATGGAAATTCTTCTTTGCTCCCATTCCTCCCCTTCCTGCTTTGGACTGTCAGGCAAGAACACAGCTGCGGCAGTTAACTTGGGACCACCAGGGGAAGACAAAAAGGATCCCAGGGAGGCCAAATTGCATCCTGACATTACTGAGTCACTAATCTAGCAATGGAACATCCTACTTGCAGATTTCCATCAATGAGATAATTAATGCCTATATTACCTATAAGACGTTTTCTTAGGAATCATGCTACAAAAGTATACTGAAATGATAATCATTTAGTGGAATACTGAACAGTATAAAATACATTATATATATATGTATGTGTATTTAAGATTTTATTTATTTATTTGACAGAGAGAGCACAGGTAGGCAAAGCAACAGGCAGAGGGAGAGGGAGAAGCAGGCTCTCAGCTGAGCAGGGAGCCCAACATGGGGCTCAATCCCAGAACTCCAGGGTCATGGCCCGAGCCAAAGGCAGCCACCCAATCGACTGAGCCACCCAGGTGCCCCGAAATACACTGTATATTTTAATATAAACATATATTTTAACTTATTTATATAAATATAAACATATTTTATATGAATACTATGTATTTTATAATTATATTTTGATATCAAAACTATTATGTTAGGTTTAAAAAAGCAAGCTGCAAAATAATATCTGTGCAATATTTATATAAAGTTGAATGGTTAATACTGTGTTATTTATATATTTTAAGCACGGACTAGAAAGATACATACTATCTATAGCATAGTGGATATCACTGGGAAGGGAGTAAGGGAGATGCAATCAGGAAGGGAACATAAACTGGACTCATCTGTTCCAATAATGATTTGCATAGTTTTCAAAAGAATATCCAAAGCTAATGCGGGAAATATTAACTTTGTTAAAACTGAGTGGTAAATAAACTTGTCATATTCTTCATTTTTTGTTTGTGAAATAGTTCGTAATTATTATGATAAGGATTTTAAAAACCTGGTTAGGTTACTTAATTTTCCCGTGTTTTTAATTGAAATAATCTCAAAGTCATATTTTAGAGAATAAAAGTATGTTTTACATGCTTTTCCTTCACTTGTAAATTAAAAATGTCCACTGGAGATGGCGCCAAAGAGTCAGGAAAAAACTAGGCTATATCACAGACTAATTCTCTTTTTTTTAAATTTTATTTATTTATTTGGCAGACCCAAAGAGAGCACAAGCAAGGGGAGTGGCAGGCTCCCCGCTGAGTAGGGAATCCGATGGGGGACTTGATCCCAGACTCTAGGATCATGACCTGAGCGGAAGGCAGAGACTCAACCAACTGAGGCAACCAGTCACCCCCCGCAGAATAATTCTCTTAAAGGCACTAAATATAATTGTGAAAATCTCATGTATATTAGTAAGACTTCTAACAACAACATCTTGTATTTGCATATCAGTGGTTCAGAAATAATGATAAAGACACAAATCTAAATGCCAAAAACTTTATAGGACACCTCCAGAAGAAATGAAGTACCTCCTTTAGGAGGGCTTGGGATGAGAAGACACTCCCTCAATATGTTGTTTCTAAGTCTTTTGCCACAGGATTTCTACTGGTCAGGGTCTAACTAGGAAAATAGAAACGACTCTAAGCATTGGACACCGGGGACAAAACCCCAGAGGGAAGCTAATACGGGGAGTTGGATGGAGGAGCTGAGAAACCAGGCTAGGCAGTGAGGCAACTCAGCCCTTAAAAGAGCGGGACACCACTATTGCCTCCTGCTGGGGCAAGGAGGGGAAAGAAAGGAAGCCCTAGAAATTCATGGAGTCCAAGGCTGGGGTCACTGAGCATATCCTTGTTGAGGGATGAAGCCTTTACCAGAAAGACTATCTGAAGCAGAGAAAGAAGAGCAGAAATACCCTTAGTTTCTCTCTTCCTCTTGCCTTCCGAGTTCCCAATGATGCTTTGCATTGGCTGGACTTAGCCTGCTAACCTGGGAGCCCAGGAAACAGCCTATAGGAGTCAGCCTCGTGATGCAGAGCAGAGCAAGGGCAAAAATGAGATATGTGGGCAGAGAGGATCCACCCCACTAGTTATAAACTTAAGAAATTATCGTTAAATTTTCTTTTCCTTTTTAAAGATTTTATTTATTTATTTGACAGAGAGAGAAATCACAAGTAGGCAGAGGAAGGCAGAGAGAGAGGGGGAAGCAGGCTCCTCGCTGAGCAGAGAGCCCAACGGGGGCTCAATCCCAGGACCCCGAGATCACAACCCAAGCAGAGGCCTTAACCCACTAAGCTACTCAGGCGCCCCTATTGTTAAATTTTCTTATTTCTCATTATTTCTTTTCAAAATGGTCCTTGCGTGCCTGGGTGGCTTAGTGGGTTGAGCGTCTGCCTTTGGCTCAGGTCATGATCCCAGAGTCCCAGGATCCGGTTTTACATCCGGCTCCCTGCTCAATGAGGAGTGTGCTTCTCCCTCTGACCCTCCCTGCTCTCATGATTTCTCTCTCTGGCACTCTCTCTTAAGTAAATAAAATCTTTAAAAAATAATAATAATAAAATAAGATAAAATAAAATACTTCTCAACTCCTGTATACCTAGAGTTGCCAGATTTAGGCAATGGGAGGGAGAGACGTGGGATCCAGTTTAATCTGAATTTCAGATAAACAATGCAATATTTGGAATATGTAACAACAAATTTTTATTATTTATCTGAAATTCAAATTTAACTGGGCATCCTGTGCTTAAAATTGTATCTTGCACACTATATACCATATACCAATATAACTCTAAATGAAACGCTCTAAAAACAAAGCTAACTTATACACTCAACTATACAAAACCAGAATTTATCCTAACTTGTACATCTATAAGATAGTAGGAAAGACTATTTTACAAAATTGGTTAATGCCACTGTGCTCCAAACATTCTGGTGACATAGCCTTTAGATACACGGACAGACAAGGTAAAGCAAGTGAAGCACTGATCTTGGGTGCTAAATTTAATGGGATGCCAAAAAACTTAGTAAGTAATTAAGATAAATAATATGTTAATGCAATATTTCGAAATGAAAATGAATACAAAAAATCCACAAAGAACGAAATATTGCAAATTTTAATGATAGGATCAGTAACAATGCTGTGCTGGGACATATTGAAGCCTGAGAAAAAAAGAAAAATCAGTCTTTACTTATATTAAACCTGTCTTTACTTAAAATATTGATATACTGCTCATCATGAATATATTAATTCCTGATTTTTAAAAATGTTGCCTTAAAATATTATGTGTCTTGATTACTGAATTTGTTGGCACTTCCTTAAATTTTTCCACCTGAAATGAGTGTTCAGCACTGTTTGGACCCATTTCACAGTCACACAAAATTCACCAGATTTGGGTCAAATGATTACTGGCACGCTTTAAGTGAGCAAGTAGTTTTCCTTAGAAGCTTGATTTGAATAGCCAGTGAATGAAAAGTAAAGCTGGGACAGGAGCTTGATAGCCATCCCTTTGGATGTAACTGCTTTAGCTAAATGGGTAGAAATATATGCTTTCACATCTTTGTAATATTTCTTGGTAATTATGTATTCACTGTGATGAATTGATTGCAAGATAATTTGTGGTTTCCACCAGAAATTTGATTATTTGATTATGGGAATAACACTTGATTTAGCCCTTTGTATCCAAAAAAAACCCAAAAAACCCAGGTCTAGAGTCCAAGAACTCTTTTCAAGTTCCAGTTCTGACACTTACTAGCTGAGCAAGTTGACTCATTGATTTACTTCTTGGAGCCTCAATTTCCTCACCCTTAAAATGGGTTTGAATACCCATATTACAACAATGAAAAGAAACAATCATTGCAAAACCTCTTTAAGAAACTGTAAAAGAGGGGCACCTGGGTGGCTCAGTGGGTTAAAGCCTCTGCCTTTGGCTCGGGTCATATATCTCAGCATCCTGGGATCTAGCTCCACATCGGGCTCTCTGCTCAGCGGGGAGCCTGCTTCCCCCTCTCTCTCTGCCTGCCTCTGTGCCTGCTTGTGATCTCTCTCTGACAAATAAATAAATAAACAAACAGACAGATAAAATATTTTTTTTAAAAAAAGAAACTGTAAAAGGAAAAAAAACTGTAAAAGACTATTCAGAAGTGTTAAACCTCCTAATATACTGAGGAAGTCTCTTCTTTGTGGGGGGAGGGGCAAAGGGCGAGGGAGACAGAATCTTAAGCAGGCTCCACACCCAGTGCAAAGCCCAATCTCCATCTCATAACCCTGAGATCATGACCTGAGCTGAAATCAAGAGTTGGATGCTTAACCTACTGAGCCATCCAGGCATCCCAGAAATCTCATTATCTTTTTTTTTTAAGATTTTATTTATTTATTTGAGAGAGAGAGAGAATGAGAGAGAGGGAGAGGTCAGATGGAGAAGTGGACTCCCCAGTGAGGAGGAAGCCTGATGCGGGACTCGATCCCAGGACTCCAGGATCACGACCTGAGCCGAAGGCAGTTGCCTAACAACTGAGCCACCCAGGTGCCCCCAGAAGCCACCCAGGCGCCCCCAGAATTCTCATTATCTTAAAGTCAGGCTGCGTTTACAGATACTGGCACACTTGGGAGAAGATTTGAAAATTGCTAGTACAGGGGCGCCTGGGTGGCTCAGTGGGTTAAGGCCTCTGCCTTTGGCTCAGGTCATGATCTCAGGGTCCTGGGATCGAGCCCCGCATGGGGCTCTCTGCTTGGCAGGGAGCCTGCTTCCCCCTCTCTCTCTGCCTGCCTCTCTGCCTACTTGTGATCTCTCTCTCTCTGTGTCAAATAGATAAATAATATCTTTAAAAAAATTAAAAAAAAAAAGAAAATTGCTAGTACAGTCTTTGGCAGTCAGGAACATCTTCTTCAGAAAATGATGCCTGTGTTTCCTGGGAAGGAAATGGCATTAGCTACAAAAAAGGGTGTGTATGGGATGGAAACTGAATAGGGATTATAGGTAGGTCATGAAGGATCTTAAAAGTCATTTTAAGGAGTTTGGAACTGGTGCTAAAAGCGATGGAGTGTCTTAAATCAATATGGACACGATCAGATTAGCATTAAAAAAAACCCTGTCTCAGAGTGCCTGGGTTGCTCAGTCCATTGAGTATCTGCTTTCAGCTCAGGTCATGATCCCAGGGTCCTAGGATTGAGCGCCATGTTGGGCTCCCTGCTCAGCAGGGGAGTCTGCTTCTCACTCTCTTTCTGCCTGTTGTTCTGCCTACTTGTGCTCTCTCTGTCAAATATATAAATAATTAAAAAAAATAAATTTAGAAAACCCATTTCTTGCTAAATGAGGGCATTCTGGAAGGGGAAAGATTGGATGACAAGGTTGCTGTGGCACTTGTCTCAGAGGCGATAATAACTTGGGAATAGAGTGGCAGTGAGAATGGAAGGATCCATCCTATGGAGGAGGTAGAATCCACAGACCTTGGTTGGTTTGTTGAACCAGATGGGGAATGAAGAATTAGGGGACGGTGTTTCAGTTATCTATTGTTACACCCTCAAATTTAGCAATTTGAAAGAACAACTTGTACATCCACATGCAAAAGAATAATGTTGAGAAGCACCTGGGTGGACTCAGTAGGTTAAGGGTCTAACTCTTAATTTTGGCTCAGGTCATGATCTCAGGGTCATGAGATTGAGCTCTGTGTGGGGTTCTGGGCAGGGTATGAAGCAGCCTGCTTGGAATTCTCTCTCTCCCTCTCCATCTGCTCCCCAACAACAACAACAACAACATTTTTTGGCGGGAGAGAGTGCATATACTTGAAAGGGACAGGCAGGGAGGGACAGAGAGGAAAGGGAGACAGAAAATCTCAAGCAAGCTCCATGCCCAGCACAGAGCTGAGCCCAGGGCTCGATCTCACCACCCTGAGATCATGACCTTACCTGAAATCAAGAGACAGACGCTTTAAAGCATCCCTTAAAAATAAAATCTTAAAAAAAAAAAAGTTAGAATTAGAAATTGGTAATGATTGTACAACTTCATGAATGTACTAAAAACCACAGAATTGCACACTTTACAAGGGTGAAGTGCATGGTATGTTATTTATATCTTAATTCTTACAATTAGATTTAAAAAAATGCAACAACAATGCCTTATTAGTTTTTGCCATTCTGGGGGTTGACTCAGTGGCTTTTCTACTTCATTTGGTATTAGATAGGATCACTCATGTGACTACATTGAGCTGGCAGCTAAGTTGAGCTGGAAGGTTCAAGAAGGCTTCATTTCTTGGGGTGCCTGGGTGGCTCAGTCAGTCAAATGTCCAACTCTTGGTTTCAGCTCAGGTCATGATCTCAGTGTCCTGGGATCAAGCCCAGTGTCAGGCTCCGTGCTCAGCACAGAATCTATTTGGGATCCTCTCTCTTTCCCTCTCCCTCCCCCTCTGCCTCTCTCCCAGCTCACACATGCTCACTGTCTCTCAAATAAATAAATAAATAAATAAATATTAAATAAATAAAGCTTTAAAACACACACACACACACACACACACACACACACATATATGCTGTATGATCCATTTGTATTAAATTTGAATACAGGTGGAACTAATCCATGGTGTTATCCATCAGTATAGAGATTACCCTTGTGGAAAAATGGGAGGAAGCATGAGGGGTGCCTCAAGTTGTAGATAGTTTGTTGTCCTTTCTCTGGGTGCTAGTTATGTGGATATGTTGAAAATTCAATAAATTGTACTTACGATTTGTGTGCTTTTCTATGTGGATGTCAATGCGAGTAAAAAAAAAAGTTTTTTTTTTAAAGTGGGCAACCACTTAAAAGAGACACAGGAGCCTACCTGAAAAAGCTCCTAATTAATAAAGCTGAAACAATTGCAGCAACAACATAACTTAATATTGGATTGTAAACACAATCATGAGTCCATACTCATGAAATTTATGACTAAATAAGTAACTAAATGGGGAGAAGAGACAAATCTCCCTTAGAGAAGATTATCTACATACATACTCCTCACTGCAGGAGGTAGAGTTTAAAACATCCTCCACTCCCCAACCGAACTGCACTTAATGACTCACTTACAAAGAGTAGAGCGTGTGGTGTGCCTGGGTGGCTCAGTTATTAAGCATTTGCCTTTGGCTCGGGCCATGGTCCTAGGGTGCTGAGATTGAGTCCCACATCAGGCTTCCCTGCTCAGAGGGAAGCCTGCTTCTCCTTTCTCCCACTCCCCCTGCCTGTATTCCCTCTCTCTCTATCTTTCTCTCTTTGTGTTAAATAAATAAAAATATTAAACAAACAAAAAAACAGAGTAGAGTGTGGAGGTAACTCTATGCCTGGCAGACCCGACCAGAACCACATGATCGCAGTTAGTACCATCATTTGCCAGCATGTACTCTTCATTTGATGTGATGGGAATGGCAAGTCACCTCTGGTTTTCCTCCTAAAAACCCACAATCCTAGTCTAACTGTAACTGATCTCAATGGGTGGTACACTTGGGGTGCATCAAATTCCAAAGAAGTGCTGAAAGCAAAGAACCTTTTTTTAAAAAATTTTTTAAAGATTTCATTTGTTTATTTGAGAGAGAGAGAGAGAGAAAAGGAACACAGAGGGAGAGTAAGAAGGAGAAGCAGACTCCCCGCCGACCAGAGAGCCTGATGTGGGACTCGATGACCAGACCGTGAGATCATGACCCGAGCCAAAGGCAGACACTTAACCAACTGAATCACACAGGTACTCCAAAAGCAAAGAACTTTTTATTACTTGTTACATGTAAGGAGATAGTTCTCAAAGCACTATCTTCCCATGGATTAGTACAGGATGCTTTTAGTCACTGTTTTAGTGGGCAGGGCCGGTAGCTTGCATATACATTAAGAAACTTACACATATTCTATTACTTAGGCTCTTTGCTTCAACCAAGCTTGTCTAACACATTGACATGCTGGTGCATATAGGTATGTTCAAAAAATGGCAGAAAACCCTGCCTATTGGAGGAGATCTTAGTATTATAATGAACTAAAGGCAACTTCAATTCAGGGGGGAAATAGTAATAATAATAACAATAATAAACAAATAAATAAATAATGGCGCTCTTGGCTGGCTCAATTAACAGCATGCACCTCTTGATCTCAGGGTTGTAAATTCAAGCCCCATGTTGTGTATAGAGATGACCCAAAAATAAAATTTTCTTGGGTGTACCTGTGTGGTTCAGTCCGTTAAGTGTCCAACTCTTGATTTTGGCTCAGGTTATGATCTCAGGTTTGCCAGATCAAGCCCTGTACCAGGTACTGTGCTGGGTACGGAGGCTGTCTAAAATTCTCCCTCTCCCTCTCTAACAACAACAACAACGACAATAATAATTTAAAAATAATAATAAAATAATAATAATAAAATAAAATCTTAAAAAAGACAACTCAGTGGGGCTTCTGCATAGATCCTCAGCTCCAGTCCCGCTCAAACTGGCTCATGTAAGGGGCTATTAGGTCAAACACCTAGCTGGATAGTCTCCTTAGCTGGAACTGCTAGTTCTGCAAAACAAAACACGTTCCTTCCCTGTTTTTGTCCCTTCCCCCTCCTCCCTTCTGCTGAGAGCCTTTAGCTCTCTGATCTAAGTAACTCCCCTGCTGCATCCACGCTAATAGGGGCAGGGGTGTCCTGAGAAGGTAGACCCTGTTGACTGAAGGCCCATCAAGTTATGTTAGCAGGTGTCCTGGTGCCACTTTGGTCCTCTGTAGGTCTTTTCCATTTTAAGAGACTTGGAATCTAAAATATACCTTTATTCTTTATGTTAAAGATTTCACTAGGTATATTTGGTAATTGTATCTCTAGGGTAGTGTTGATTAACTACTTGTCCCACAGGTTGCTCTGAAAGATAAAGCAGACATTCCTATCCCTGGAGGCTAGGCTTATGTGCTCCTTGTTTCGTCCAGCTGTGCCTGGGGACAATTTGACTGCTTCTGTTCTGAATTGAGAAGATGAATGTCCGGGTGCCAGCTTCATAACCATGAACAAAATAATCAAATTAAATGTGCATTCTTCAAAAGTCCTGACCAGTACTCCTTAAAGCTGTCAAAATCAAGGACAAGGAAAATCTGAGAAACTACCACAGTGAAGACTAGCGTAAGAAGACATAATGAATGTAACGTGGTATCCTTGACAGAATGCTGGAACAGAATGAGAACATTGGGGAAAATTGGCGAAATTTAAAAATATATGGTAATATACTAATCAAGGTCGTTTCTTATATGTGACGGTGGTACCAGTTATTTAATCAAAATTTAAGATGCTCACAACACGGGAAACTAGGTGAGGAACTCTATGTATCATCTTCGCAATTTTTCTGTAAGTGTAAAACTATTCTAAAATAAAATGTTTTGTTTTTAAACGGGAACTGCAACAGTGCCTTCTCCCAGAATTGGAAGAAATCAGCGAAAGCGTACAGGCCAAACGCACGGCGCAATGCTTAGCACACAGGTGTCAGGTGTTATCATTGTGATTTTACGTAAAATGTGGGAGGAAAGCTCTGACACTTAAGAATTTTAACAGGATAAGCCAGAGGGAATCGCGTACAGCCCCCTCCCAAATTATCCAGCACACGCCCACAGCCGCGAAAGACGATCCGTCCTCGGGCGCGCACGCAGACGCACACGCACACGCCACCGGGGGCGGGGCGCTCGGGGGACGCCAGCGTGGGGCGGGGCCAGCCTCAGTTCCCACACCCGCCGCGGCCCCCGGAAGTAGTGTGTACTGGGATGTGGTGGGGCGGAAGCTGTGTCTGGCGGGAGACGGTGGGGCTACCCGGCCGGAGACGCTACCTCTTGTTGCTAGACGACGCGAACTAGCCTTCGTCACTTCCTCAGCCCGCCTTCAGCCCACTCCCCAGGCCGGAACCCAGGGGGCCAGAGCCGGGGTGGACTCGTCTTCGGAGGTCCAGGACCGCAGCCGGCTCGGCAGCTGGAGTTAAGGCCACGCCACCTGCGGGGAAGAACCTAAACTGGGGTGGGAAGATGGCAGCAGACAAGCCTGCAGGTGAGGCGCCCACGCCCCGTGTGCTGAAGCGGTGGGACATGCAGGGGTCGGCCGACCCTGGCGCGGAGTCGGTGGGGACCCGAGGGCGACTTTAATTTGGGTGTGCATTTCTCTCCTCCGTCCTCTCCCTCGGCCGACCTAAATGTGAGTCTTTGGGTCCTAGATCGATAGGTTTTTGTTTTTGTTTTTTACCTAAGTGCAGTATGAAGTTACTACTGACCTCCACTCTCCAGAATATCTGACTTAAATTTATTTAACCACTTCACAGGCTTGTCGGTTTTCCAGTGGGGAAGGCAGAACAAGTAAAGTTCACCCTGGAGCACACAGGTGCCTTATGTCCCCTGGCTCAGGATAAGACACCTGGGCTGTTTCGTCCCACATAAGCCTGCCTCTGGTTAGCGACGTCCTATGTAATTAGCTTTGTGAAAGCTACTTGTTTAAGTAGACATAAAATTAAAGTGTCTTTCTTCGTTCTGTGCTCTCAAATATCTTGCGTTTGGAACCTATTTTCCCCATAGTTCCTCAAGGTTATTTAATCAAGATTATTTTCTTTATGGATTACTGCTCCATTCCTAGAAGTTCCATTCCATTCCATTCCATTCCAGTATGTAAAATTCTTTCCTGCCTACTTCTGGGACGGTCTGCCATATGTGTCTTGTAAGAAATTAATGTTCTCGGTGGCATCTCATTTATGTTGGGAGAACTTAACTGACAGATCTTAGAAGTGTGCAACACTTAGACTTTTTTCAGTGAAATTTAGAAAAAAGGAAGACAGTCTCTATATTCTGTAGGTTTTGCTCACAGTAACTGACAGACGGACTTGATTTGAAATGAAAGTGATCTGATCCTAACATAGGTACAGATGAATAAAATTGTTGAATGATCTTTTCAGTAAACTGAGAAGAAAAACAGAGAAAAGGTTTACAAAGTGAGGCTAATAGAATGTGCTATAGAATTTTAGGTAGGCTGATCACAGAAAGGCTCAGGTGAGGTGATACTTCAGCACATACCCACATGACATGAAGGAGAGAGCCATATGGAATGAGTAGGATGGATAGGGAGAATGTTCCAGGCAGGAAATAAGCGTGACTTGTCCAAGGCTGGACCAAGGGGACCAGCATCTTCCTTCTTAATTGAAGGCAGTATTCTGTTTCCCAGGTTTACCATTCCTACTTGCCCATGTCTTTTGTACTTGCCTGGAATGACCTTTTTAGGCCTAAAGCCCATCTACTTTTCAAGTCCTGTCTCAGTCATAAAGCATTCTTCTACTTATTCTTTCACTCACAAAGATAGTACCAGGCACTACCTTGGATATTGAAGAAATGAATATAACACACTCCCTGCCTTTGAGGACCTACTGCTCAGTCTGTGAGAGACCTAACATAGTGGCACATCCATGTGGTAGTATGTATGTAATATAGCCATGTGACGTAGCTATGTAATATGCGTAGTGAAGGAATAAGGTCTAGGGCCTTTGGGAACTCTGACTTTGGCTAAAGTTTATAGGCCACAGTGTAGGAAATTCTTATCTAAATAATGTTAAATTTGTATTAAGTATATGAGTGTTTAATATGGTTCCTTTGAATCTCTCCTCCTCTCCATCCCCATTTCACCTGCTGTGATTCTAGCCTTTATTTCTTAATGTGATCTGTTTCACATTAAGCAGCCTTCTGACTGGTGTTTGTTCCTCTTCCTATCCAGTCCATTCTTCTCACTGCTGTAATTTTATTTCTAAAACACTTATTGGAACATAACTTCCCCATCCCTGTAAACTTTCTAAGATTGTACCATCTTGTGTGCATCAAATCCTCACTTTTCAATGTCATTTGTGAAACTTTACAGTCTGGTTCCAGCTGATGTTTCTATATCAACACACCTAACTCTTTACACCAGAAATGACTCTCTTGAAAAGGATTGTGTCCTTTTGAGTTTCTGAGTGGTAAGATAGAAGAGAAAGCGGTATCTTCTTTTCTCTTCACAATCTGGTAAGCACTCTCTTCATTCAAAGTCTAGTTTCTATGCTGCTTCATCTCTGAGCTCCTGAGCTCAGAGCCCTTGTCATGGAGGATATTGTGTGCTTATTCTTTTTTTTTTAATATTTTATTTACTTATTTGACACAGAGAGAGAGAGCACAAATAGGCAGAGAGGCAGGCAGAGAGAGAGGGGGAAGCAGGCTCCCCGCTGAGCAGAGCCCGATGCGGGGCTCGATCCCAGGACCCTGAGATCATGACCTGAGCTGAAGGCAGAGGCTTTAGCCCACTGAGCCACCCAGGTGCCCCTGTGTGCTTATTCTTAATTAGGTAAGAAAAGAAACCTATGAAAGCCTTTAAGAAAGTAAGTGACTTGATCACAGTGCGGGAGAGGGTAGATTTAAATGAAATAAGACTGGAAGCCCAGGGAATAGCTAAAGCCAGCTAATGTTGTGATATTAATTTATTCAGTAAATATTTACCTGTGGCCTGCTTTGCCAGGCACGAATATAATCTCTGTAGTTATGAGACGTACAGTATGAAAGACAGGGTAAACAAAATAAATAACTGTAATTTTTATTAAGATTTTTTTTATTTATTTGACAGAGCGAGAGAGCGCAAGGAGGGGGAGCAGTAGAAGGAGAGGGAGAAGCAGGCTCCCCACCGAGCAGGGAGCCTGACGTGGGGCTCAATTCCAGAACCCCAGGATCACAACCCGAGCTGAAAGCAGAGGCTTTAACCCATTGAGCCACCCAGGTGCCCCAATAATTGTGATTTTTAAGTTGTGATAAATATTGCGAAGAAAGGGAAATTAAGTAGAAGGACAGAGGTTAACTGAGAGTAGGACCCTGTTTTGAATAGATTGGTTAGAAAAGGAAGGGCTCTCTTAGAAGTAACATTGGAACAGAGGCGCTGAATATAAAAAGCCAGCCATGTGGGGAAAAAGTGATCCATGTAAGAGGAGAAACAAATCTATAGACCCCTTGCAAAATGTTTAAAGAGAGTGAGAAGACCCCTTGAATATAAGCACCTCGAAGAAAGGTACTTTTATCTGTGTTAGTCTTACTATTATCTCCAGTGCCTAGAACAATGGCTGGCATATAAGAGGCACTTGATACATATTTATACTGTAGTGAGCAATGAAACATGAAAGACATGTTTCATTGAAACATGAAACATAAATTCAGTTGTGTCAGGGGCTGGCTTATGTCAGTTTGAGTTCATTCTGATTGTAAGCCATTGGGAGATTTCATCAAGAGCATCGTGTTACCTGATTTATGTTTTAACTGAGCTAGGTGAGAACTGATGAAGAGGTTAAAAACAAGGGGTTTGAAACCAGACAGCCTGAGTTCATCTTACCAAGACACCACTCGGTATTCGTGCGACCCTGGGCAAATTTTCTTTTTTAAAATAGGCTGCACACCCAGCATGGAGCCCAACAGAGGGCTTGAACTCGGTGACCTTTACATTAAGACCTGAGCTGAGATCAAGTGTCACATGCTTGGGATGCCTAGGTGGTTCAGTTGGTTAAGTGTCCAGCTCTTAATTTCAGCTCAGGTCATGATTTCAGGGGTTGTGAGATTGAGCCCCGTGTGGGGCTCTGCTCAGCAGGGAGTCCGCTTGAGATTCTCTCTCCCCTCCTCGCTTGCTCATGCGCTCTCAAATAAATATATAAATGAGTCAGGCGTTTAACCAACTGAGCCACCCATGTACCCCTTTGTTAAATGTTAAGACCCTTTTTAAGCCTCAGCTTTCCTCTATAAAATGAGAATGATAACAATATCTGTGTTTCAGCATTAGTAAAGGTTGAAATGACATCATCTGAACCCCTGATTTTATTTTAAATGTGGGCTAATATTACTTTGGGGTTGGTAGGATGGTGAGGAGAGGCAGATAGGAGAAATATTTAGGGAATAAAACTGGCAGAATTCATGACTAATTGGGTATATAGTAAGGTGAGCAGAAAGCCTAGCTCCTTAGGAAAGGTTCTTATTTGAACCTCAGTTTCTTCATTTGTAAGATGGGTGTCCTAACAGTTTCCTAACTTTTTTTTTAAGATTTTATTTTTAAGTAATCTCTATGCCCAACATGGGGCTCAGACTTAACAACCCCAAGACCAAGAATCATATGCTCTACCAACTCAGCCAGCTAGGTGTCCCGTAACTTCTAATAGCTTTTTATTTCATTTCTTTTTTTTTTTAAAGATTTTATTTTTATTTATTTGACAGAGAAGAGAGAGATCACAAGTAGGCAGAGAGGCAGGCAGAGAGAGAGGGGGAAGCAGGCTCCCCACTGAGCAGAGAGCCCGATGCGGGGCTCGATCCCAGGACCCTGGGATCACGACCCGAGCCAAAGGCAGAGGCCTTAACCCACTGAGCCACCCAGGCGCCCCTATTTCATTTCTTTTCTTTCTTTCTTTTTTTTTTTTTTAAGATTTCATCCATTTATTTGACAGAGAGAGAGGGAAAGAGAGTGAGCACAAGTAGGAGGAGTTGCAGAGGGAGAGGGAGAAGCAGGCTCCCCACTGAGCAGGAAGCCCATCATAGCACTTGATCCCATCTCCCTGGGATCATGACCTGAGCTGAAGGCAGACACTTAACTGACTAAGTCCCCCAGGTGTCCCTTTATTTTATTTTTTTTAAGATTTTATTTATTAATTAGAGCGGGGGAGGGCCGGGGTTAGGGGTGCAGAAGGAGAGAGAAAAAGAATCTGCAGCAGACTGCCTGACTCGGGGCTTGATCCCACAACTGCAGGATCATGACCTGAGCTGAAACCAAGAGTTGGACATTGAACCAACTGAGCCACCCAGGTACCTCCCTAATACCATTTTAATTTATGTATCTCATAGGGTTGTAGCTTGAGGTACCTCAACTGAGGTAGGGTGTATTATATAGCTCACATCCTCTGAGAAGAGGAACCCAATTAAAGTGCTTTTTATTTGGAAGGTGAAAACTCATGATAGTAAAAGTGAGAGAGAAGAAAGTAAGGTAAAGAAAAGTACAGTACATTACATACCTGGCTCCTGTTTAAAATTGAGCTAAGAGACAGAGCAGGTCAGTTGCATAAGGCATTTCTCTGAAGGGTTTCAGGGAGAAGCTATACTTCAGAATAGTCCGTGTGAGAGAGAAAAGGAAAATTTATCTGTCCAGTTTCCTCCCATTTCCTGTTTCCAATTGGTAAAGACTCACTCCCTGGGAACCAAATTTACCTGTGCTTCTGGATTATACGGTTTCTCAATGACCAGTCTGCCAGCAGTTTTCACACTCTGATTTGTATTTCAACCAAATTGTGGAGGGAGGGTGGATGGGAGATCAACCAAAGACAAAGATTAAGGGGCAGTGGGCAGTTCACAAGGTCCATGTCCCTATATAACACATAAAAGTGTGTGAAACTGGTTGCATTTTTGACTAAGAAAGTACCAACAGTGTTTTAGGATGATTTATTTGGCCTTATATTTTTATGGTTATCCTAAAGGAGAAAATCGCTGGAGTTAGGACACAAAATCCTAGATTTGAATTTATCTGAGAATTTGAACTGTGAGCCTGGCTGTAGTAGGCTTAATAGGAAAATATTGATAATATTATGAATAAGGGAAATATTGGACCTGATGGGTAATATGAAATCAGGAGAAGGGTACTTACAGATAGCTTTGAAATTTTAAGTGAGGACGGCCATAAAAATGATAAGAACAAGGGCACCTAGGTGGCTCAGTTCGGCGTCTGCCTTCAGCTCAGGTGGTCCTGGGATCAAGCCCTGCTTTGGCTCTCTGCTTGGCAGGAAGCCTGCTTCTCCCTCAGGCTCTCTCCTTGGTGGGAAGCCTGCTTCTCCCTCTCCCACTCCTGCTTGTGGTCCCTCTCTCCCGGTCTCTCTCTGTCAAATAAATAAAATCTTTAAAAAAAATGATAAGAACAACAAACAAATGGGAAAATTTTAAGCCAAGGCTGTTTTTATTTTATTAAAGACACCCAAAACTGATGATTATTATTAAATGTATAAAGTAAAAAGTATTAAATTCTCCGTTGCCTCTACCTAGTCTCTACCTCCAGGTAGCTTCTACTGAGTTTGTGTGTTCTTTCAGACTTCTCCTATGCCTACCCAAGCTCATATTGTCTTAAAAATATATATGTGTGGGGCACTTGGATGGCTCAGTTGGTTAAGGTTCAGACTTTTGATTTGGGCTCAGGTCATGATCTCATGGGTTGTGGGATTGAGTCCCGCTCCATGCTCAGGGCAGAGCCTGCTTGAGATTCTTTCCCCCTTCCCTCTCCCGCTCCTCTGCTTCCATGTACGTTCACACACACTCTCTCTCTCTCTCTCTCTCTCTCTCAAATAAATAAATAAATAAATAAATAAATAAATGAAATATTTGTTTATCTATCTATGCAGATGAGAAACTATGCAATACTGTCCTACCATTTGCTTTCTTCAGGGTCCTGTAAGGAATCTGCATATTTGATATTTTTTCAACTTTGTATTATAAATGATTTGAAACATCCAAAAAATTGAAAAAATGAGTATCCATATGCTTTCTACCTAGTTTAACAATTGTTACATTTTACCATATTTAATTCCTCTATCTCTAGCTACAATTTTTAGTGTTGAATCATTTCTAAATAAGTTATACACTTCATCTCTAAATATCTCACCATGCATTTTTAAAAATTTTTTATTTTTTTTTAAGATTTTATTTATTTATTTGACAGAGAGAGAGATCACAAGTAGGCAGAGAGGCAGGCAGAGAGAGAGAGGAGGAAGCAGGCTCCCCTCTAAGCAGAGAGCCCGACACGGGGCTGGATCCCAGGACCGTGAGATCATGACCTGAGCTGAAGACAGAGGCTTTAACCCATGAGCCACCCAGGCACCCAAAACCATGTATTTTTTTTAAAGATTTTATTATTTATTTGATAGAGCAAACATAAGCAGGCAGGGGGAGCAAGAGAGGGAGAAGTAGGCTCCCCACTAAGCAGGGAGCCCAACACAGGGCTCTCTCCTAGGACTCTGAGATCATGACCTGAGCCAAAGGCAAATGCTTAATCGACTGAGCCACCAAGTGCCCCTCACCATGCATTTTTTAAAAATATGGCCATTCACTTATATCACTATTGTCTTACTTTAGAAAATTAATATTTGAACATACTAAATTTCCCTGTTGTCCCAAAAATGCTATGTAAAGGCATAAAGAAACTTGTGCTTGGGCGCCTGGGTGGCTCAGTTGGTTGAGCAGCTGCCTTTGGCTCAGGTCATGATCCTTGAGTTCCGGGAATCGAGTCCCACATTGGGCTTCCAGCTCCACTGGGAGTCTGCTGCTTCCTCTAACCTTCTCTCCTCTCATGCTCTCTCTCACTTTCTCTGTCTGTCAAATAAATAAATAAAATCTTTAAAAAAAAAAAAAAGAAAGAAAGAAACTTGTGCTTATCTGGCAAAGTATCAGTTAAAGGATAATAGTAAGTTAAAAAGATGAAAAGTAGGGGTGCCTGGGTGGCTCAGTCATTAAGCATCTGCCTTTGACTCACGTCATGATCCCAGGATTCTGGGATTGAGCTCCGCATCAGGGCTTCCTGCTCAGTGGGAAGCCTGCTTTGCCTTCTCCCACTCCCCCTGCTTGTGTTCCCTCTCTTGCTGTCTCTCTCTCTCTGTCAAATAAATAATAAAAATAAAATCTTAAAAAAAAAAAGATAAAAAGTACAGCATAGGGAATAGAGTTAATGATACTGTAATAATGTATTAACTGCACATACTGTGGCAAGCACTGTGTAACGTATAGACTTGTTCAATCAACGTTTTGTACATCTGACACTAATATAACACTATATTAATTAAACTTCAATTAAAAAAAGAAAGGTGTGCTTTTCAAACTAAAATCCAGTCATGGTTTACACATTTGTGTGTGTGTGTGTGTGTGTATATAATAATGGGGTTGTAAGTTCAAGCCCCACATTTGGTGTAGAGACTACTTAAAAATAAAATCTTAAAAAAAAATAAAAACCGTTGGGATGGGTGGCTTAGTCAATTAAATGACTGCCTTCAGCTCGGGTCATGATCCCAGGGTCCTGGGATCAAGTCCCACATCAGGTTCCTGCTCAGCTGGGAGCCTGCTTCTCCCTCTCGCTCTGCTTGTGTGTGTTCTCTCTCTCTCTCTCTCTCTCTCTTTCTCTCTCTCTCTCTGACAAATAAAATCTTAAAAAAAAAAAGTCTAAGTTGAATGTAAAAGCTTAAGGAAAATTTAGGCTTTCTGAATGTATAACCTTCATAATGAATGTATAACCTTAATAAAGTATTAATATTTGAAAACCAGAGTAGATCTCTTTTCTGTACATAAAAACTACTCTCCAATATGAAAATTAAAATACTTATCAGAGGTGCCTAGCTGGCAATCAGTGGAGTGTGCTCTTGATCTTGGGGTTGTTTGAGCCCCACAATGGGTATAGAGATTACTTAAAAATAAAATCTTAAAAAAAAAAACAAAACAGCATAGTAGAGGTCTGGTTTGCCTCCCCAAAGCATGTTATTATTGATTCTTGATCATTCTCTTCCTTATTTCTGTCGTGCTGCACAGGGTGCTCAAGTCTGAGGCATTGCTGGTCACATATCATTTCTGAGTTATGTAGTAATCAGCCGTTACATGTATAGGGTTTCAATAAGTCAGAAACACTTGTCCAGGTGATAGAAAACCACATGTGAAGTGTGTGAACAGTTGTATGATGACTTTGGCAGACCTGAATGATTTTTCTTTGAAATGGCATCCTTCTTTTTTAAAACTTGCCTTCACAAAGGCATCAACATTACTTTGTGACCATACCAGTAGGTTTCCTTAGTTTTTAACATTCATTATTCCTGTGAAAAAAATGTCTTTTCTTGAATATCATTGAAGCTACATTTTGAAAAGTGTAGCTTGTGTGGAAGACCCTCCTCCAATCAGGTTTCAATTGTTAACATTCTGTATTAGAATGTGTCTGTGGTTTCAGTTAACCGACTTCTTTCAGTTTTGAAAAAGCAGTGTATTTCTTTTCTACGGACTTCAAACCTAAAGGCAATTGTTTGGTTCAAAATGAAGCCTATTGGCTTAAAGGGTGTCAAGGTTTTTGCTCCTAAAAGCTCTGTGCGCCTGGAAGGTCAGCCATGTTCGTTAGGCCAGAGTAGAAGGAAAGTCAAGCTTATGGATGAACGGCCATACACTCTTACAATTGGCAATGGAGACTACTTTTGGACAAATAAAGACACATTATGGAATTACGTGCAGACTCTTTCTGGTAAGAACTCTGAAGTTACAAATAATGTTTTAAAAACTAATTACAAAAATAACACCCATTCCTTACAGAAAACTTGAAAGGTGCAGAAAGATAACAAGGAAAATAAAAATAGTAAACCCATTACAGTATTTTTGTTTTAAAGTTTTATCTTGAAGTAAAAATGCAGATAAAATAATGGTTGGCTAACTTGGAAAAGGCTACTCCTTGAGCTGATTTCTCCAAAATATCTGTAGAAATGACAGTTTCAGAGTCTCTTGTAAGCCTTAGAGTTTAGCTTATTTATTATATTAAAGTTGGCTTCTCTCTTTGCCTGGGAGATGTAGGAGGCTTTTCAATTCCTGGAGGATAATGGTGGAAAGTAGAAGCTTAAACTCTTCAGTGTGTTGAATTGTTGGGTTATTTCCCCTTGCTTCATAGTATATGTAAATTACTCTTCGGCGGTTGGACCCATAAGTCTCATAAAAAATGTAACCTAGGGAGGGTATATTTTACAAGAAGCTATGTAGAGATAACTTGATGGCACATTAAGAAATTTTGGCATTTGGTTTAAATTTAGTTTACTTCCTTTTTTTTAAAGATTTTATTTATTTGTCAGAGAGCGAGCACAAGCAGGCGGAGTGGCAGGCAGAGGCAGAGGGAGAAGCAGGCTCCCTGCCAAGCATGGAGCCCGATGTGGGACTCGATCCCAGAACACTGGGATCATGACCTGAGCTAAAGGCAGAGACTTTAACCCACTCAGCCATTCAGGCGCCCCTCTTAAAATTTTTAAAGTGTTTGTGTTCATTGTTAAATTTTATAACAGATATACATGGAGTTGAGGGTTCTGCTTCATTCTAAACTCGGTCTTCGATTTCTGGAGTCCTGAAATCCTGTGTCCCATTTTTATACATGTATGTGTAATTGGTTCTGGGGCACCTGGCTGGCTCAATCAGTAGAGCATGCGACTCTTGATCTCAGTGTTGTGAGTTCAAGCCCCACGTTGGGTGTAGATGTTACTTTAAAAATAAAATCTGGGGCACCAGCATGTTTCAGTCCATTAAATGTCCAACTTTTGATTTCAGTTCAGGTCATAAACTCAGGGTCATGAGATCGAGCCCCACATAGGGCTCCAGGTTCAGTGCAGAGTCTGCTTGTCCCTCTCCTTTTACTCCTCCCCCTGCTCACATTCGTGCTCTTTGTCTCTCAAATAACATTTTTTTTAAAAGATTTTAATTATTTATTTGACACAGTGAAATCGCAAGTAGGCATAGAGGCAGGCAGATAGGGGGAAGCAGGCTCCCTGCTGAGCAGAGAGCCCAATGTGGGGCTCGATCCCAGGACCCTGGGATCATGACCTGAGTTGAAGGCAGAGGCTTTAACCCACTGAGCCACCCAGGCGCCCCTCAAATAACATTTTTTTAATGTAATTCAAAATAAATATTTTATTTTTAAGTAATCTCTACATTCAACATCAGGCTCGAATTCAACCCCCACATTAACAGTCACATGCTTTCTTTACCAACTGAGCCAGCAGGCGCCCCCAAAATAAAATCTTAAAAAATGATAATAGTAAATAAATAAAGTAACTGATCCTTACTGTTATTGTACACCTAAATTTTTGCAAAACAGATGTATTGTGGAAACAGGTTAGCAATAACTCATTGTCGCTGGCTTTCTAAAGAAAAAACTGTTAAAAGTGTTGTTGTTGTTGTTGTTTTAAGATTTTATATTTTAAGTAATCTACACCTGGGGCACCCGGGTGGCTGAGTTGGTTAAGCATCTGCCTTGGGCTTAGGTCATGGTCCCAGGGTACTGAAATTGAACCCCACATCACGATCCCTGCTCAGCAGGGAGTCTACTTCTCTCTCTGCCCCTCTACCCATTTGTGGCTGCTTTCTCTCTTTCTCTCTCTCTAATGAATAGATAAAATCTTAAAAAAGAAAGTATAAAAATTTTCAAAATTAAAAGTTAGGGGAGGGGGTTGGAGAATAAAAATATCCAAAAAATTTAATAGAAAAGTTGATTGGTGGTTTTTTTTTTTTAAATCAAAAGAAAGTTTCCTTCCTTCCTTCAGAAAGAGCACAAGCAAGGGGAGCAGCAGGCAGAGCAGGGCAGAGGAAGAAGCAGACTCACCGCTGAGCAATGAGCCCAATGTGGGACTCAATCCCAGGCTCCTGGGATCATGACCTGAGCTGAAGGCAGATGCTTAACCGACTGAGCCACCCAGGCGTCCCAAAAAAAGTTTTCTAAGTGGGAAATATTTGTAAATCATAGAGGACAGTTTCTAAAGACTGATCTTGATTAAGTACAACTTGTATTTTGAGTTTAGTATCTCAGGGAAAAGCAAGAAATGCCATGATTAATTTGAGATTAAAAGAGGTTAAAAAATCCATAGCATTGGGACGCCTGGGTGGCTCAGTTGGTTAAGCAGCTGCCTTCGGCTCAGGTCATGATCGCAGCGTCCTGGGATCGAGTCCCACATCGGGCTCCTTGCTCAGCAGGGAGCCTACTCCTCTCTCTGCCTCTACCTGCTTGTGTTCTCTCTCTGTTAAAATAAATAAAATCTTTAAAAAAAAAATCCATAGCATTATAGCTGTCTCTACCTTTTCAAGGTGCTATCTTTCCTTTTGAATGGAAACTATGTTTTGTGGCTACTGCATGTAATTTTACAGAGGACACTTCAAAGTTTGTGAAAACGGGGTAAGCATGATGTTGTCTCCAGAGTGTGATATTATGGTTTGGGTTCTTGTCACTTCTCTGACATCAAGGCCCCAAATCCCAAGGAAAAGAAAGATTTCTGCCAGCCCCTCTCCCAAAAAATCATCTGCCACAGTATATAGATGAGGCTTATTCCAGAAAGATACCTTGTGAACAAGAAGAGATGGGATCATTTGACTGGATTGTGCTCACAAATGCTGGGATCAGTGATGCTGCTGCTTTCCTGAAAGAAAAAGTACTTCTTTGGGATGCCTGGGTGGCTCAGTGGGTTGAGCGTCTGCCTTCCACTGAGGTCATAATCCCGGGGTCCTGGGATTGAGTCCCACATCGGGCTCCTTGCCTAGCGGGGAGCCAGCTTCTCCTTCTGTCTGCTGCTCCCCCTGCTTCTCTCTCTGACAAATAAATAAAATTTTTTAAAAAAATTTATTTATTGGGGTGCCTGGGTGGCTCAGTTGGTTAAAGCCTCTGCCTTCGGCTCAGGTCATGATCTCAGGGTCCTGGGATCGAGCCCTACATCGGGCTCTCTGCTCAGCGGGGAGCTGCTTCCCCCTCTCTCTCTGCCTGCCTCTCTGCCTACTTGTGATCTCTCTCTCTCTCTCTGTCAAATAAATAAATAAAATCTTTTTTAAAAATTTTATTTATTTATTTTGAGAGAGAGGGAAAGAATCTACCACAGGCTCACCACTCAGCACCAATGGATGAGGGGCTCAATTCCACCACCCAGAGTTCATGACCTAAGCCAAAACTCAAGAGTCAAACACTCAGTCAACTGAGCCACCCAAACATTCCAGAAAAAGTTTGTTTTTTTTTTTAAAGCATTTGTCAGAACTGTTAGAAGTGTTGAACTTGAGTTTTAGACTTGATTTAGCAGAGATTTTTATGTTTATTTTGGAATGTGGCTTTCAAATAAAAAATATCTAATTTTGAAATACTGAATCGTGGGGCAGGAATCATTAATCTTAGAAGGTATATGGATACTTAATCACGTTAAGGAAGCATTTTAAATGTGTTAATCTTGGCTTTTGGATTTCTAAGCCTATGAAAGTATTCTTGACCTAGAAATTATGAGTTCTTATCAAAGTAGTTTTCTAGTTGTTTTTTCTTAATTTTTATTAACATATAATGTATTATTTGCCCCAGGGTACATGTCTGTGAATCATCAGGCTTACACATTTCACAGCATTTGCCATAGCACATACCCTCCCCAAAGTCCATAACCCTACCCCTCCTCCACCTCCCAGCCACCCTTAGTTTGTTTTGTGAGTTGAGGAGTCTCTTATGGTTTGTCTCCTTCCCCATCCCATCTTGTTTCATTTCTCTTCCCCACCTCCCACGATCCCCTGCCCTGCCTCTCAAATTCTTCATATCAGAGTGATCATGTGATAATTATCTTTCTCTGACTGACTTATCTCACTTAGCATAATACACTCTAGTTCCATCCACATCGTTGCAAATGGCAAGATTTCGTTTCTCTTGTTGGCTGCATAGTATTCCATTGTATATATATACACCATATCTTCTTTATCCATTCATCTGTTGATGGACATCTAGGTTCTTTCCATAGTTTGGCTATTGTGGACATTGCTGCTATAAACATTTGGGTGCATGTGACGCTTCGGATCACTACATTTGTATCTTGAGGGTAAATACCCAGTAGTGCGATTGCTGGGTCGTAGGTAGGGTAGCTCTATTTTCAACATTTCGAGGAACCTCCATACAGT
>CM052799.1:54939389-54979312 GCA_028533885.1 Nasua narica | reverse complement strand
ACTTTGGTTTTCTTTTTCAACATTTCTCTGGCTCTTCATGGTCTTTTCTGGTTCCATATAAATTTTAGGATTATTTGTTCCATTTCTTTGAAATAAATTGATGGTATTTTGATAGGGATTGCATTCAATGTATAGATTGCTTTAGGTAGCATAGACATTTTCACAATATTTGTTCTTCCAATCCATGTTTTTCCATTTCTTTGTGTCTTCCTCAATTTCTTTCATGAGCACTTTGTAGTTTTCTGAGTACAGATTCTTTGCCTCTTTGGTTAGGTTTATTCCTAGGTATCTTATGGTTTTGGGTGCAATTGTAAATGGAATTGACTCCTTAATTTCTCTTTCTTCTGTTTTGCTGTTGGTGTATAGAAATGCAACTGATATCTGTGGATTAATTTTATATCCTGACGCTTGATTGCATTCCTGTATGAGTTCTAGCAGTCTTGGAGTGGAGTCTTTTGGATTTTCCACATAAAGTACCATATCATCTGCAAAGAGTGAGGGTTTGACTTCTTCTTTGCCTACTTGGATGCCTAGTTTTCTAATTGTTAATGTTGCCGTATTCCAACTGGATTATAAACTTTTTGAAGGTATTAT
Source organism: Nasua narica (assembly GCA_028533885.1). Lineage (NCBI taxonomy): Eukaryota > Metazoa > Chordata > Mammalia > Carnivora > Procyonidae > Nasua > Nasua narica. The sequence continues at coordinate 54,978,718 of CM052799.1, read as the reverse complement.
GTATATATTTATAATCTTTTGTCTCTAGAGCATAGTTTCTGGGATATGTAGGACTTTGATATATTGCTGGGGAACAGATCTAATCTTTTTAAGTCAACACAACATTCTCAGCCCAGGTGTCCTGATGGACAGAGCTGTAATCTTTACATAAGTGATGGTGGGTTTTCATTGTGCTTGACCATGGCTAAGGGAAACATTTCTTTAAGTTTTTGGAGGAATGGTTTCTAACTCACTTATAACACTAATATGCCATTGTAGTTGAGAAATCCCTAACTGTCAACTTCATTAGGAAGAAGACAGAAGAAAACTAGGGCACATTCACTGTATGACTTTATTTCTAAACAATTGTAAAACTTTTGTGCTTGCAGATCAGGGAGCAGAGAAACATGAAGGGACAAGTCAGTCCTCTGGGATCACTGATCAAGAGAAGGAGTTGTCCACCAGTGCTTTCCAAGCTTTCACAGTAAGCAGTGATTTCTTTCTGTCAACTCCAGTTTTAGAGTCTGTCGAATATGAATCTTTTCACAATGAATTTTTTAAATTTATAATTTTTGTTCTATAATAATTTAAGAATTAAGTTTAGAGAGTAGGTTTAGTTTTAATATTTAAAAAATTAGAGTTTAGGGCGCCTGGGTGGCTCAGTTGGTTGGGCGACTGCCTTCGGCTCAGGTCATGATCCCAGAGTCCCAGAATCGAGTCCCACATCGGGCTCCCAGCTCCACGGGGAGTCTGCTTCTTCCTCTGACCTTCTCCCCTCTCATGTTCTCTCTCGCTCTCCCTCTTTCAAATAAATAAAAATATTTAAAAAAATAAAAAATTAGAGTTTAGATATGGTAAAAGGAATGGGAGTAATTGGAGCCATTACGAAGGTTTTGTGTTTTCATAACCATGGTTTAACTCTCACAGTGTCATTTTTAAGTCTTTAAAACTTAGGTTTGTAAATATATGGGTCATTCTTTTTTTAATTCACTTCTTAGTTCAGTTCTTGTTCTTAAATATGTTTTACAACAGAACTCTAAATGTTTCTTGTCAAAAGTTTAACTTTTCTGACATTAAATGATATGAAAGAAAACCTTATTTGATTATCAAGTTATATATATGTAAGCAGAAGAATTTGATACTTGGGTACTCAAAGTATATTTACTGGAAATTAAAAATTAGAATAATTAATCATATTACCTTTCTTGGCTAGCCTCAGCTACTAGCCAAGTAGTCCTACTAGCAATATATGCCTGTATATAGTGTCCTACTAGCAATATATACCTATATATAAATACATATATATTTGTGTATATCATGTTGTTTTATACATATACAGAGGTATATGGTATACCTATGTGTCTACGTATTATGTCTTATACAAGTATTGGTGTTAGAGTTAGGAAATATCTACAATTTTTTTCCAGCTTTATTGAGATATAATTGACATATTCCAGTTTCTTTCTCTCTCTCTCTCTCTTTTAAGATTTTATTTACTTATTTGACAGAGAGACAGCAAGAAAGGGAACACAAGCAGAGGGAGTGGGAGAGGGAGAGGCATTGTGGGGCTCAATCCCAGGACCCTGGGATCATGACCTGAGCTGAAGGCAGATGCTTAACAACCGAGCCACCCAGGTGCCCCAACATATCCCAGTTTCTTTCTTTCTTTTCTTTCTTTTCTTTCTTTCTTTTCTCAGAGAGAGATCACCAGGAGGCAGAGAGAGAGGAGGAAGCAGGCTCCTCGCTGAGCAGAGAGCCCGACACGGGGCTGCATCCCAGGACCCTGAGATCACGACCTGAGGCAGAGGCTTTAACCCACTGAGCCACCCAGGAACCCCATATCCCAGTTTCTTAATTAATATGAATATTGCTTCATCTAGTGACTTTAATTAGTATACTTAGAGGAGTTGTAGCTCTTTTTCTTTTTTGTTGTTGTTCTTGTTGTAGGTCTTTTAAAGAGTGTTTCTAAGAGTACCTGGATGGCTCAGTCGGTTAAGTGACTTCCTTCGGCTCAGGTCATGATCCCAGGGTCCTGGGATCGAGTCCCACATCGGGCTCCCCACTCAGCGGAGAGTCTACTTCTCCCTCTCCCTCTGCCTGCTGCTCTACCTACTTGTGCTCTTTCTCTCTCTGTGTCAAATAAGTAAATAAAATCTTAAAAAAAAAAGGGGTTTTTTTGACCTTTTTTTTTAAGACTTTATTTATTTATTTGTCAGAGACAGAGAGAGAGAGCACAAGCAGGATGAGAGGCAAGCAGAGGGAGAAGCGGGCTCCCCACTGAGCAGGGAGCCAGACACGGGGCTTGATTCCAGGACCCCGGAATCATGACCTGAGCTGAAGGCAGACACCTCACCGACTGAGCCACCCAGGCACCCCTTTAAAGAGTTTTACACTGAAGAGTGAAATATATTTGAAAATGAATGTATAGTTTTAAAGCTAGTAAGTAATTTTGTCTGTTTTTTTGTTTTGTTTTGTTTTAGGCTGGAAATTATGATGCCTGTCTGCAACACCTTGCTTGCCTACAAGAAGTAAACAAAGATGATTATAAAATAATTTTGAATACAGCAGTGGCTGAGTTTTTTAAAAATAACCAAATGACAACAGATAGTTTGAGACAAACACTTAACCAGCTGAAGAATCAGGTGATATACAAATAAATCTAGCTGTAAAAATACTGTGGTAGTCTCTCAATTGTACAATAGAAATACTTAAGGAAAATTAATGGGACATGTCTGATATTGATAGCATAACTTCTAATGTATCTAAAACACTTGCATCAATTTTATTTGTATAAAATTGTTATTCCAGGAAATGAAAGATATGTTGCATAATTTTATTTTCTATTGTATTTTTAAATTGAATAGAATAGACTCATATACCAAATTTGAATGAGCTTTGGAGTTTTGAGAAAAAATTAAAGTGGAAATATATGACAAGCTTAGCTACTGAGATTATCTTTTTTATAACTGCAAAGATCTGATTATAATAATGTCAAGATTGTTTTAGCACTTTGGATGAGGATATGAATAATTGATTAAATAGAAGATATTCTGATTTGGTTTGGGGCTTGTCTTGGTTATTGGTCATAGCAGCAACATTTCTCGGATCACATAGTTAGAGCTTTGATAATCAAGAGGGCTGATGATGATGATAGGATCAGAGAGCAGACATTTATTGGTTATTATGGAACAAGGCCCTGCCAAGAACCTTGTATGCAACCTGTCACTTATTCTTCCCAGTAGTCCTATGAAATGGCTACCATAATTTTTCTCATTTTACAGATAGGAAAGCTGAGGTACAGATAGGTTGTATAATTTGTCCAAAGACACAAAACTCTTAAATGAAAAGAGTTCCATCAACCTAGTCCTGTTTGACTCTAGGGCCTGTGCTTCTGATTATTGCTTCATGCTGTAGAAGGTCTTAAGACCTTTTTGAGCCCTTGTCCTTGCTCATGAGTACCAGTATGGGAGAGTATCACCCTAATATGTGATATAGATCCCTTTAGGCTCCTCATAATTTTTTATGGGAGTAAAGCTACTCTGCAGTATCACCCTAAACATGGTATTGTTAGGAATAAGTAACCTATTCATGCTCTTCCTAATTCTTTACAGGAGTGATTTTTCAACCCTATTACAGTTCTTCAGTGAAAATGAGAATAATAAGGGTGTCTGCCTGGCTCAGTTGGTAGAGCATGCAAATTTTTTTTTATTATTAATATATAATGTATTTGTTTCAGGGGTACAGGTCTGTGATTCATTAGTCTTACGCAATTCACAGCACTCACCATAGCACATAACCTCTCCAATGTCTATCCCCCAGCCACCCCATCCCTCTTACCCTCCTCCCCTCCAGCAACCCTCAGTTTGATTCCTGAGATTAAGAGCCTCTAATGGTTTGTCTCCCTCTCTGGTTTCATCTTGTTTCATTTTTTCCCCTCTTCCCCTATGATCCCCTGCCTTGTTTTTCAAATTCCACATATCAGTGAGATCATAATGATAATTGTCTTTCTCCAGTGACTTATTTCAATTAGCATAATTCCCTCTAGTTCCATCCATAGAGCATGCAGTTCTTGATGTCGGGGTCATGAGTTCAAGCCCCACCTTGGGTGTAGAGATTACTTTAAAAAAAAGAAAAGAAAAAAAAAAAAGAAAAGAAAATGAGACTAATAGCCAACATTTATTAAATGCTTATGTGATTCCAAATTCCATATTAAGTGCTTTTTAAGTTTTATCTCGTATAATCCTCACATTCAACCCTTAAGATAGGTATTTATTATCTTAGTTGTAAAACTGGGACTTAGGGAGCCTGATAATTTTAATTTATATAGCCAGAAAGGGGAGGAGCAAGATTTGATCCAGACCTTCTGACTTTTTTTTTTTAAGTAAACTCTACATGTGGGGTTTGAACTCACGACCCCAAGATCAAGAGTTACATGTTCTACAGACTAAGCCTTCCAGGCACCCCCAGACCATCTGACTTTTGAGCCTGTTTTCATAGCTACCTCAGTCTTCACAAATTTATATGACATCACATTTCTTTGTTTCTCTCATCTTAGTTACTGTGACTTTATCTGGAACTCCAGAATCAAAGGAAAGATGATGTTTGTGGATATCTAGTACACATTCCCCCATAGACTGTTTCTTCCAGGGAACATTTATTTGGCCTTTGAGCACAAGTTCATCCTTAAAACCCTTTTTAGGATAAGAGACTCCTGCAAACTTCCTATTAAGCCAAGAGAACTGCTTTTTGAAATCCTTTCACCAGTCTTCGTTTTTTGTTGTTGTTTTTTTTTTGCTTTTATTCTTGATAAGGCTGATTCAGTAGTCCCCCCTCATGCCCTCCAACTCTCTTACAAACCTAGAAGTGTTTGTGCCTGCATCTCCTAGCTTTCTCTAAATCACACTTCTGTTTTAGAGTCTTATGTCCTCGGCATAGTTACATACCTTTACAACCTATTCCACTTTTATTAATGGTTTATCTCATTTAACGAGTAGTTTTTGTTCTGGCTGGAGCAATTACTAGATGTTTGTGGTAAGTCCTAGAAAATGTTGCTGTTATTTATATGATATGTTCAACTGTTTTTGCTTTTGTTTTGTTTTTGTTTTGTTTTTTAAGAAAGAATTTATTTTCATTTTTATTTTATTCATTCATTTGCTAGAGAGGGAGAGAGAGAGAGAGTATTCGCGTGCACACAGAAGCAGGGAGAATGGCAGACAGAGGGAGAAGCAGGCTCCCTGCCTTGCAGGGAGCCCAGTGTGGGACTCAGGGACCTCGGGATCATGACCAGAGCTGAAGGCAGACACCCAACCAACTGAGCCACCTAGGCATCCCTACTTAAAAAAAGAATAAGTCTTAAAAACAAACCCATAGCAGTCCCTGCCATTTGACAGCAAATTCCCAGTGCCCAGCAACTAGTAATCTGCTTTGGCTGTTTATTTGCCTACTTTGGCTATTTCATGTAGGTGAGTGTTCAACCATTTTTAATTATTTGTTTTTAAAGATTTTATTTATTTGACAGAGAAAGGGATTACAAGTAGGCAGAGAGGCAGGCAGAGAGAGGGGGAAGCAGGGCTCCCTGCTAAGCAGAGAGACTGATGTAGGGCTTGATCCCAGGACCCTGAGATCATGACCTGAGCCGAAGGCAGAGGCTTTAACCCACTGAGCCACCCAGGCACCCCCTCAACCATTTTTTAATCCAAAATTCCTTAATTTGTCCAAACCCCTCTTTTCTGGCTAAGAATTAGCCCTTTCTTAGCTCATTCTCTCTCCATTATATTACCACCATGAAGTAGTGTTTTTCTTTGGAAATTGAGTTTTCTCTAAAGAAACTATTTTTAGTCTCTTGAAGACTATGACTTGGTAAATGAAAGTTATACAGAACCTCCAAACTCACGGAGATACAAGTGCTTGTGGTCAGAGAGGACCAGTTGTTAACATTTGAACCGCCCTCTGAAGCTCATCATGGGGATGACTGAAGTCACAGGTGTCTGATTACAAGTTACTCTGTGTCATGAACCTTCTGATTCCTTGCCATCAGCCAAACTAAGGTTGTTAACTTCATCATGTATATCAAAGTCCCACTGCTTAATATAGGGAAGTATCAGGCTTAAAAGTAATTATTCAACATTGCTCAATAATTTGTTCCAATCTCTAGGGGTACTTGGGTGCTGCAGTTGGTTGGGAGTCTGACTCTTGGTTTTGGCTCAGGTTGTGGTTTCAGGGTCATGAGATCGAGCCGCATGTAGGGCTCCAAGCTCAGTGCAGAGTCTTCTTGGGACTCTCTCCCTCTCTCCCTTCTCTTCATGCACTCCATCTCTCTCAAATAAATAAATAAATCCTCAAAAAACCAATTTATTCCAATCTTAATAGTGGCAAAGAAGAATTAGTTTTAATACAGACAGATTTCCAGTTTTGTGTGTTAAATGAAATTACAAAATGTTTGCAAAACTTGATTAAAATTTGCAAGCTACAGCTTAGGGAGGGGTTATGCAAGTAGTCATTAGCTTTAAAATGTAAAGTGTTGTGATTTATATTTTTCTGTTATCAGATGTAAATATTAGTGTTTTAGCAAAGCCATTAAAAGCCTATTTTTGTTGTTTATTACTTTAAACAATTTTTTTTTTAGTTATAGGAACAAAACCTGGAAATAAAATATCAGAAAATATACTTCCTAGCTATAAAGCCTTAGGCAAGATAATTAAGCTTTTTGTGCTGGTCTCCTTATTTATAAAATAGAAATAATAATATCTATGTCCTCAAGGTATGGTAAGGATTAAATGAGGTATTCTCTATAAAAGCTTTAACACTGCGGGCCTGGCACATAGTTACATAGCTATTGTCTATTAATGTTTAAAGTTTACTTTAGTTTTTACAAAATGAAATCCAGGTTATGTATACATAGTGCATAGCATAGTGCCTATGGGAAAGGTCTTAGAGTTTTGCATACTCCCAGGGAGGCTAAAAAGTGGGGGACCAACTTGGAAGCCATGTTGGCAGTTAAAACATTGACGATATCATCACAGTAGCAAGGAAGAGACTTGCCTTGCTTTATGCTAGGTACTACCTAAAAGAAATGTTTTACTTAATGGAATTTTATTAATAATAAAATAATTTGAATATGTTAGAATAATTAAAATCTAGAGGTCCTGTTGAAAATATGGAGAAATTCAGAATAAGAAACGGCCTGTGTTTCTGTTTGTTCCTATAGATTCTTTCACTTTTGCTGTTTATTTTCTTACTGTGTAAGAACATATTCTTTGTTGATTTTGTTTCATAGGTCCACTCAGCTGTTGAAGAAATGGATGGATTAGATGACGTAGAGAACAGCATGTTGTATTACAATCAGGCAGTCATTCTTTATCATCTGCGGCAGTACACAGAAGCGATAGCAGTTGGTGAAAAACTTTACCAGTTCATAGAACCTTTTGGTATGTTCTGTCAAAAATTTTCCTATCTTTGGGGGACTTGGGTGGCTCAGTAGGTTAAGTGTCTGGCCCTTGATCTCAGCACAGGTCTTGATCTTTGGGTTGTGAGATCAAGTCCCACATTGGGCTATGCAGTGGTCATGGAGCCTGCCTGGGATTCTCTCTCTCCCTCTGCCCCTCTTCCCCTCAAAAAAGAGGAATTTCCTATCTTCTCATACTTGCATTGGCCTCTGGCCCTTTTACCTAGTTAACCCAAATAAGGGAACTACCTGTTAGTATTTAAAGAAAGAAGAAAAACTGTGTCAGGTTTTCTTTATAGCTAGAAAAGATTAAAAAATGACATCAGTTTTCTTTTAGCATTTCCTCCCCGTCTCTCAAATTTTTTTTTTTTTTTTAAGATTTCATCCACTCATTAGAAAGAGTGAGCAAGAGAGAGAACACAAGCAGGGGGACCAGGAGAGACAGAGCAAGAAACAGGCTCCCCGCCAAGCAGGGAGCCTGATGGGGGGCTCGAGCCCAGAACCCCAGGATCATGACCTGAACTGAAGGCATGCCCTTAACCGACTGAGCCACCCAGGCACCCCTACCCACCCTTCAATTTTTAAAAATAACTCTTAGAAATGGTGTTTCTGATTGGAAGGACTTTGTGATTTTTGTTTTTTCTCTGCTCTTTAAACACCACCTAGTGTACCCAATCCATTCTTACTTGAGCAGGGTATTAAGGAATGTTTGGGGATGGTAAGGGACCGTGAAATATTTTATTGCCTTACTGACATTTTTGTGGGAAATCATAGAATAGATAGTACAGACTATGCTAGTTTTTTTGGTATCTTAAGTTACTTATTTTATGGTTATTAGTCTTGAATAAGTAAAGTAATAAAGGTAAAGGTAAAGGAACAAAGAGGGAGCAAATAAAGCAGCAAAGCCACACTCAGGAAATGGTTGTTAGAGAGGCCTGTTTGTTTGCAGCCCACAGGCAGGCAGATTTCAGTTGTGATTTGTCTTTTTCTCCATGTTACTTTCTTTTAAATTCAAAACACTAATGCCAGTTCCTGATTTATAAACACCTGATTGTTGATGTGATCCCCACAGGACAAGAGGTAGAGTGTGATGGCTCCTCTATAGGACTTCAGGAAGAGTTATAGGGTTCCCTTTTGCTGTCACTCTTTGAACAGCCACTTAGTGTGGATCTTGGGAGGCATTTTCGTGGTGCTCCTCTTCTGTGCTGAGGACACGGTGGCTGGACAGATTGGGCAGGAGAAACACCAGTGGTGAAGATGATGTAAATTGTAACCTTTCCCTATAAAGCTGGAAATCAGAATTATACTTCTATGTGTTTTTCTATAAAGCTGGGAGGGGGGTTTGTTTTTTGTTGAGTAATCTCTACACCTAAGTGGGGCTTGAACTTATGATTCCGAAATCAAAAGTTGCATGCTCTACCAACTGAGCCAGCCAGGTGGCCTTATAAAGCTGGTTTTTTGAATTTCTGGAACAGTTCATGAAATCCTGTTAATCTATACAGGCTGAGTGTGTAATATAACAACCAACTAGGTAGAATTCAAATCCATTTTTCTTCTTTGAAAATTATTATTGTTCTTTTTATTTTATTATTACTTTTAAAGATTTTATTTTGAGGGGCACCTGGGTGGCTCAGTGGGTTAAAGCCTCTGCCCTCGGCTCAGGTCGTGATCCCAGGGTCCTGGGATCCAGCCCCGCATCGGGCTCCCTGCTTGGTGGGGAGCCTGCTTCTTGCTCTGTCTCTCCTGCCTGCTTCCCTCTCTCTGCCTGCCTCTCTGCCTACTTGTGATCTCTCTCTCTCTCTCTCTCTCTCTGTCAAATAAATAAATAAAATCTTTAAAAAAAAAAAAGATTTTGTTTTTAAGTTACCTGTACACCCAACATGGGGTTCAAACTCATAACCCCAAGATCAGGAGTTGCATGCTCTTCCAACTGAGCCAGCGAGGCACCCCCATTATTATTATTTTAAAAAGCGTTATTACTTGGGAGATGCCTGGGTAGCTTAGTTGATTGAGCGTCCAACTGTTGGTTTCGGCTCAGGTCATGATCTCAGGGTTCTGGGATTTAGCCTCGAATCAGACTCCATGCTCATTGGTGAGTCTGCTTGTGGATTCTCTCTTCTCCTCTCCCTCTGCCCCTCTCCCAGCTTGTGTGCCCTCGCACTCTCATTCTCTAAAATAAATAAATCTTTTTATTATTTATTTAGAAAAGATTTTATTGTCAGAGAGAGAGAGAGAGCACAAGCAGGGGGAGCAGCAGGCAGAGCAGGCAGAGGAAGAAGCAGGCTCCCTGCTGAGCAAGGAGCCCGATTCGGGACTCTATCCCAAGACCCTGGATTCATGACCTGAGCCAAAGGCAGTGGCTTAACCAACTGAGCCGCCCGGGCATCCCAAAAAATAAATAAATCTTTTTTAAAAAGTATAAAAATATTTCTACTTGATCCTTCTACAACATGTATTTATTGAGCTTATGCTACAGCCCAAAATTGTTCTGGGATGTGAAGATAATGCAGTGAATGAAATAGTCTTTACCCTCATTAAGCTTATATTCTAATGGGAGAGCAACACAATAAATATATATTGTGAGGTAGCTGAATGCCATGAAGAAAAGCTAGAATTGAGTAAAAGGATGGAGATGGTTTGGGAACGTTATTTTTAGGTAAGTCAATCAAGGAAGGCCTGGGATAAGGCAGTATTTGAAAAGACACTTGAGTGTGAAGAGAAGAGGTGAGCCACATGGCTCTTGAGGGGGAAAGCATTCCAGGCGGAGGTGATAGTATATGCACAGAAGCTGTGATGAGCTCGAGTTTGGGGAGAAGAGAACAGCAGAAGTCTGTTGTGATTAGAGCTAGGTGGGGAGAACAGAAGCAAATGAAGTCGGAAGTAGCAAGGGGCAGAACAGGTAAAGTCCTGTGTCCTAGGTAAGGACTTACTGTTTAAGAATGGTGGGAAGAATGGGGCACCTGGGTGACTCAGTGGGTTAAGCCTCTGCCTTCGGCTCAGGTCGTGATCTCAGGGTCCTGGGATCGAGCCCCGCATTGGGCTCTCTGCTCAGTGGGGAGCCTGCTTCCCCCTATCTCTCTGCCTGCTTCTCTGCCTACTTGTGATTTCTCACTCTGTCAAATAAATAAATAAATAAATAAATAAATAAATAAAAACTTAAAAAAAAAAATAAGAGTGGTGGGAAGCCCTTGGCTATATGTGACCTTTGTGCATCAACTACCTTGATTTTAGTTTTAAATGGAATCCACTCTGGCTACTGTGTAAGAGCAAGAATAGAATCAAGAAGACTTGTTAGGAGGCTCTTAAGGGCTTATTGAAATTTTCTGTTCTTGATTTTAGCATTCTTTTTTAGACTTTATTTTTCCTTTTTTCCTCTGAAAGGGAAAGAAGATAGTGTTATGAAATACCAGGTTACCCTTCCTCTCTTTTTGGGCTCTTCCTCCTTTGAAGTCCTTCTTAGAGTTGGAAGGAACCTCAAAAGATCACGTGGCTCACGCCCCTGCCTTCAGGCAGGTGAAGTATTCTCCCCATTTTCAGGTCAGCCAGCTGAGGTCTAAAAATTAGCTCAGTGATATGTAGAGGCCACATACCTAGTAAGTAACTAAGTGGGTACTGGAATTAAGGTTTCCATCTACCTAAAATAATACTCCTCATTTCATGTGTTGGCGTTTGGTCAATATTTTGTCAAAGGAGGATCTGTCACTAGGAACCCTGCAATGAGAGGCCTTGAGATGCTGACTAGAATAGCCCTGTTGGTACTGTAAGTTGTTCCATGCGTGGCTCTAGGTGATGAACATTCATTAAATAAAGACTTAAGTGTCTTTGCTCTTTAGAACTTTCTGGAGAGGAGTGGTCTGAAATATTTGCTTCGCTTTGGATTATAACTTTTCTTTTCCTATTTTTTTCCCCCCAGAAGAAAAATTTGCCCAAGCAGTGTGTTTTTTGCTTGTCGACCTATATATATTGACCTATCAAGCTGAGAAAGCTTTGCATCTTCTTGCTGTCCTAGAAAAAATGATTTCACAAGGCAACAATAACAAAAATGGGAAGAATGAGGTAAGTGTTCTGAGGTGATCGAATTAAAATTTATGGTTAATATTTGGGGTTATTAAATATTTTAACAGCTCTATTGAAATATAATTCACTATACAGTATGATCGCTATTGTTAATCATACCATAGTATTACATACTTGAAAATGGCTAAGAGAGTCGATCTTTGGAGTCCTCAGTACAAGAATAAAAACCTTAAAAAAAAAAAAAAGAATAAAAACCTTTTGTAATTGTATATAGTGACAGATGTTTTACCTAGACTTATTTATTTTACAATATATATAAATATTTATGTTGTATACCTGATAGTGTTTATGTCAATTATACCTCAATTTAAAAAAAATTTTTTAAAGATTTTATTTATTTGTTAGAGATCGAGAGAGGGAACACAAGCCGGGGGGCAGGGGAGGCGGTGGGAGAGGGAGAAGCATGCTTCCCACTGAGCAGAGAGCCTGACCTGAGGCTCGATCCCAGGACTTTGGGATCATGACCTGAGCCGAAGACATATGCTTAATGACTGAGCCACCCAGGCTCCCCTAAAAATTTTTATAGTAAATAAAAGGTTGGAAGAATTATGCCTACCCTCAGGCGGCCCACAGGCTAGATAAGGAGAGACAGATGAGTTACAATTTTGATTAAAGGGGGCAACTGACTGGCTCTGTTGGTAGAATGTGTGACTCTTGGTCTTTGGGGTCATGAGCTTGAATCCCACGTTGGGCATGGAGCCTAGTTATTTAAAAAATAAGTTGATCAGTAACCCCAAAAAAATATTCACATCTACAAAATTTAACGTTTTAAGGTGTACAATTCAGTGGCTTTTAGTGTACTCACTGAGTTGTAGAATTGTCATCACTAAGTTCCAGAACATTCCATCACCCCAAAAAGAAACCCTGTACCTGTTGGCACTTTTTCCCCCCTTCCCTCAACCCCTGACAACCATTCATCTACTTTCTATCTTTATGAATTTGACTATTCATGGACATTTTATATAAATGGAATCATATAATATGTGGCCTTTTGTGATTGGTTTCTTTCACTTGGCATACCTTCAAAGTTTATCAAGTTGTAGTGTGTACTTGTGCACGTGAGCATGTGTGAGCCAGGGGGAGGGGCAGAGGGAGAGGAAGAAGCAGGTTCCCCACTGAGCAGGGAGCCCAGTGTGGGGTTCGGTCCCAGGACCCCGAGATCATGAACTGAGCCAAAAGCAGACACTTAACTGAGGTGCACCAAGATTTTAAGTAATCGCTACACCCAATGCGGGACTCAAACCCACAACCCTAAGATCAAGAGTCACACGCTCCGCTGACTGAGCCAGCAAAGGTGGCCACCATGAGGTGCTTCTCTTGTTTTTCGTTTTGCTTGTCCTCTAGTTGTCAAGGGATGGTCCTTCTCTCTTCCTGTTCCTGCCCTTTTGTTAAAAAAGGAGTATTTGTAGAAAACAGATTGTTAATAGTACCTTTCTTTCTACCTGCATAAGTTCTCGAAGTTTAAAAATAAACATCTAGCATTAGTTTTTACAATTGAACAGATGTGGACAGAAAAGAATTCAGTTAAATCATCTTAGCATTATTCCTAAAGACTGTGTGGTAAAATACTTTGTTTTTATCTTCAGTACTTACAAGAGTTGATAAAAATATAACTGTTCAATAGATGCTTGTGTCCTCTGCTATATACTAAAGTGACAAAAATAAAAACCTCATAGTTCACACTTTGTGTGAGAGGAGAAAGATGGGGCAGCATCTGTCCAGGGACTGGGAGGAAGGCAGGTAGGGATGATTTTGGAGAAGTTTAGGGGTGCGTCAGTCGGTTGAGTGTCCAACTCTTGATATCGGCTCACGTTGTGATCTCAGGCTCATGAGATCAAGCCCACACAGGGCTCTGCTCAGTTCGGAGTTGGTTTGAGATTCTCACTGCCTCTCCCTCTGCCCTTCCCCCCAAATAAATAAATATTTATTTTGGAGAAGTTTGGATGTTTGATTTGGGCCTTGAAAGATGTAATAGAATTCAGCTAGTCAGAAGCAGAAGGATGGAGCAGAATAACTGTCATGGCGCAGAAAACATCACAGAAGGTCTGAGAGTGGTACATTGGAGGAATTGCTAGTAATCTGAAATGCAGAGTACACCTGAAAAATGTAGGTATGGGAGATCAGGAGATGAGATTGGCAACTCAAATACTGGTCACATTGTGAAGGATTTTGGATATTACTGGGAATCTAGCGTATGATGTTGGCAGTGTTTATACCAGAAAAAGCTTTTAAGAGGGAAATGACATGGGGGCACCTGGGTGGCTCAGTTGGTTAAGTGTCTGCCTTTGGCTCAGGTCATGATCTCAGGGTCCTGGGACTGATCCCCATGTCAGTGGAGAATCTGTTTCTCCCTCTCCCTCTCCTCTGTACTCCTCCCTCAAATAAAATCTTTTTTTAAAAATGTAGATATCAAAAGTTTAAAAAAGGGATGTCTGGGTGGCTCAGTTAAGCATCTGCCTTCTGCTCAGGTCATGATCTCAGGGTCCTGGGATCCAGCCCTGCATCCGGCTCTCTGCTCAGTGGGAAGCCTGCTTCTCCCTCTCTTTCTGTCTGAAGCTCCCCCTGCTTGTGCCCTCTCTCTCTCTCTCTCTCTCTGACAAATAAATAAAATCTTAAAAAAAAAAAAAGTTAAAAAATAAAGAAGGAAATGACATGATCTGTTCTGGGTTTCAGAAAGATAATCTTGAGTTTTGTCTGAGTAATATCCATGCTTTTTAAATCCGGTATATCATTATCTTCAATTTCTCAAAAGTAGAGTTTTCTTAAAAAAAAAAGGAGGGGGGAGGGCAGTGCCTGGGTGGCTCCAATGTTAAGCATCTGCCTTGGGTCGGCTTGGGTTGTGACCCAGCATCCTGGGATCCAGCCCAGAGTAGGGCTTCCTGCTCAGTGGGGAGTCTGCTGCTCCCTCTCTGGCTCCCGCCCTGCTTGTGTGCCCTCTCTCGCTGTCTCTGTCGAATAAATAAATAAAATCTTTCAAAAAAAATTTTTTTCCTGTTACCTACTCCAGATTATCTCTGGGAGTAAGACCTAGGATTCTGTAGTTTTAAAATGTTTTAGGTGATTCAGATTAGCTCACTTGTAAATCACTGATTTAAATTATGGTAAAAATTTTTTAATTTTGGTTAACTTTGTTTAACCACCCTACAGACTGGTAATAACACCAATAAAGACGGATCGAATCATAAAGCTGAAAGTGGAGCCCTAATAGAAGCTGCAAAATCAAAGATACATCAGGTAGCATAAATTCTAAGAGGTTATGCATCACATATATTTACTAATAGTTATGAATGATGAAGAATATGATAGATCAGTGAAAGCAGTAAATAATTCAAGGCATGTTTGTTCGGCTTTGAAGTATTATAATTTAAAATCCTTTTATCCTTCTAATTATATTTGCTTAAAATGATAATACAATATTTTTTCTTTTAATTACTTGAGAAAAGATTGAGTGAAATGGCTGGGAATGTATTGGATGATATAACCAGTTTGTAGACTACTAAAATTCATTCTTAATTTGCCAGGTGCAGATAAAAATTGATAGGAATTGAGAATTGAGAAATAGAGAATTGCTGAATCGCTATATTGTGCACCTGAAACTAATATTGTACGTTAATTATACTGGTATTAAAATATAAATTTTTTTTAAATTTTAGGATTTTTGCTCGGAATTTAAGTATAAATTTTATTCTTCCATATTTTTTGTTTTTTAGAATGTATCCTAATAGTAAAAATAGATTATTTAAGATAATTTAAAACTTGCTTTTGAAAGTAACTGGTATAACTATGTTGTAGCAGATTAGGTTGAACTTTCATTTAACTACTTCAGCATGTGTAAATCCATCATAGTTCTGACATACTAGCATTTTCCTTTGATAGTATAAAGTAAGAGCTTATATCCAAATGAAGTCCCTGAAAGCATGCAAAAGGGAAATCAAGTCAGTCATGAACACAACTGGAAATGTAAGTTTCTTCTTGATTTTTCTTTTCTTTTTTTTTCCAGTTTGTAACTTCTATGTCCTAGAACTATCTTGTTTGGATAGTAGGATTTATCAGTCTTAAATAATTTTAGTCTATTATAGTGTATATATACCACTAGATATAAACTTTGACATTGGGATGTAAAGTGGTGATCATACTGTGTCTATAATGCTTTTCTCTCTTATAATTATAGCAAGCATTTTCCCTTGGTGTATAGCCTTCAAAACCACCATTTTAAATAGCTATCTAGTATTCTGGAAATGGCTTATCACAATTCATGTAAACATTTACAGTTGGACACCAGGATTTTTTTAGTTTATATGCAAAACATTTATTAAAGATTAACAGTTCAGCTGTATCCCAAACCTGCCACTTGCAGATGATCTTTGGCTTGATAATACCTTCAATTTGACTAATGCTGCTAGAATATTAGATATAAAATTACTCCTTCCTTCCACTCCTTCCACCCCACTCCTCCACTGATAACATAATTTTTAAGATTGTGAAGGGAAAAGACAGAATTTTGAACATTCTTGATGCTTTTGGGAAAACTGTTAATTTTTAAAAAAACTGTTAATTTAAAAAAAAAAACTGTTAATTTTAAGTATGAAGTCAAAAGGAGAAATAGTTTGGCTTTCAAGTATTGTAGTAGTTTGTACTAGAAACAATAGTTTATAATAGGAATGGTTCAGGAAAAGTGACCCTAGAAATCCTAGGCAGGATCCACATTAGCTACCAGGTCAGTAGTCAAGTGATTTTTGAGGAGAACAAATCATAGCCAAGGTATGAGGGGGTAGACTTGAGGCTAAGAGGGAAAAGCCTAACTAGCCAGCTAAGCATTATCAAATCTTTTTTGAGATAAAAGACATGATCCCTGTCTTAACAGAAGCCATAGTCACAGGGGAGAGAGAAACAGGAAAATAAATAATTGTAATACAGGGTAGTAGTAATACCTAAATCAGGAGGAAGTACTGCTACCTGGAATAAGCTTTGGAAGCCCTTATTTCCTCAATGACCAGGAGGCAGAGCAAAGCATGAACAAGGACTTAGAAGAAAAGCCTATAGCTAAGCTGAAACGAATAAATGATGAGACCAGGATTCCTTATGTCCTCCTGGATGGATGTTCAGTCTGCAGATCTGTGCATGCTTTTGCATTCTATATAGGTATGATGCAGGTGATCCTCTACTAGGAGGATTCTTTGGGGAAGTAAAACATGGTCTGCCATCCAAAATGTGAACTTTGTCATAAGCAAGATTAGCTCTCGAAAATAAGACATTCTGTTAGGCAGTTCTTCCATCCATAGCATGACAGTTCTTTTTTTCCTGTCTGGAAAGGCATTGGATTATCTGTATCCCTTTGGGTTCTAATGAGGGTACATCTACCCTAAAAAATAAGGGAGACCTCCAGTCTCTCCAAACAGTCATTGAACTGAAGGACCTAGTTAAATTGGCTTCCAGTTAGTAGTATAATAGATGAAGACAGTTTGTTGATGATCTGCAGTGTATACTTATCCGTATATACTGTATGTATTTTTTAGGCAGAACCTTAATTTAGTTGATAAGGTGCTCTCTGATATGTTTAATTGTTTTAGATCATGAACGCAATGGAAAATTGGGAAGCTATAGTTTTTTGTGAGCATGACTTAAATGATTCATTTATGCTCTTGAAGACAATACAGCAGTATGATTATGATCTCGCAATAGACATCCGAAAACAAAATATAAGCAACTTATATTTTCTTTACAGTCTGCACCCTCTCTGTTTCTTAAAAGCAATTTTGAGTACTTAAGAGGCAATTATCGAAAAGCTGTGAAGCTATTAAATAGTTCAAACATTGCTGAACATCCAGGATTCATGAAAACAGGTAAAAGAAAATTGTAAAATTCTAGTATTTTCTCTTTTGTATTTTGTTTCCTACAGTGCTCTTCAGTATGATTTTTGCTGATTTTTTAAAATGAAATTTTCTATTATTTCTGCTGCAGAACATTCTTAGAATTCTATTATTTTCATTTTATTTATTTTATTAATTTATTTATTTATTTTAGAAAGAGCAGGAGTGAACATGGGGAGGGGCAAAAGGAGGGTGGGGGCAGAAAGAGAGAGAGAGAGAGAGAAGCAGACTCCCCACTGAGTGCAGAGCCTGAGGCTGGACTGAACCCAGGACCTGTGCCAAAACTGAGTTGGAAGCTTAACCTACTGAGCCACCCAGGTACCCCTATTTATTTCCATTTTAGAAAAAGCTTCACTCATTTTACTTTTTTTTCACCTCATGTGTGCTTTCTTTCATTTTTTTAGTACCAGCTTACAAATTATGTCCAGGACATAATTTGGACATAAGGTCCTTGGGTTTTTATTTTGTGAAATGAGAACTTTTAAGGAAATGAGATGATAATGTTTTTGCTTTTACCTTTTCTTCCATAAAAGCTGTGAGCATGTGATGATTTTTTAGACTATTAACTATATCAAAAATATTTCTATAACGTTAGGAAGATATTATTGTTATCTCTTTTCTATTAGAAAGTGTTTTTTTTGGGGACGCCTGGGTGGCTCGGTTGGTTGAGCAGCTGCCTTTGGCTCAGGTCATGATCCCAGTGTCCTGGGATCGAGTTCCGCATCGGGCTCCTTGCTCTGCAGGGAGCCTGCTCCTCTCTCTGCCTCTGCCTGCCTCTCTGCCTGCTTGTGTTCTCTCTCTGTTAAATAAATAAATAAAATCTTTAAAAAAAAAAAAAAAAGAAAGAAAGTGTTTTTTTTGGGGGGGCGCCTGGGTGGCTCAGTGGGTTAAAGCCTCTGCCTTCGGCTCAGGTTGTGATCTCAGGGTCCTGGGATTGAGCCCCGCATCGGGCTCTGTGCTCAGCAGGGAGCCTGCGTCCCCCTCTCTCTCTGCCTGCATCTCTGCCTACTTGTGATCTCTCTCCTCTCTGTCAAATAAATGAATAAAATCTTTAAAAAAAAAAAAAAGAAAGTTTTTTTTTTTAATTTATTTATTTGTCAGAGAGAGAACCAGTGAGCACAAGTGGGAGTGGCAGGCAGAGGGAGAAGCAGGCTCCCTGCCATACAAGGACCCCAAGGAGGGACTCCATCCCAGAATTCTGGGATTATGACCTGAAATGAACGCAGATGCCTAACTGACTGAGCCTCCCAGGCATCGCTGCTTAGAAAGTTTTAATGAGGGGCACCTGCATGATTCAGTCAGTTAAGTGTCCAACTCTTGATTTTGGCTCAGGTCATGATCTCAAGGTAGCAAGATGAATGCCTGGATCGGGCTCCGTGCTGGGTGTGGAGCCTGCTTAATTAAGATTCTGGCTCTCTCTCTGCCCTCTCCCTGTCTAAAAAAGAAAGTTTTAATGGAGTTGCTTAATACTCTTGGTAAAATGAAAGGTAAAATTTGGGGCTTTCTTTTAAGTTCATAACATTGCTGTTTTATGGAGAGAAAGGAGGAAAATCCATTTATTCAAGAAATGAAGTCAGGGGCGCCTCAGTGGCTCAGTTGGTTAAGCATCTGCCTTCAGCTCAGGTCATGATCCCAGGGTCCTAGAATTGAGCCCCGCATTGGGCTCCCCACTCATGGGAGAGCCTGCTTCTCCCTCTTCCTCTGCCTGCTGCTCTGCCTACTTGTGCCCTCTCTCCATCTCTAATAAATAAATAAAATCTTTTAAAAAAAAAGGAAAGAAAGAAATGAAGTCAAACATTTGAAAATGCTTTATCAAATATAAATATAGGGGCGCCTGGGTGACTCAGTTGGTTAAGCCTCTGACTTTGGTTTCAGCTCAGGTCATGGTCTCAGTATTGTAAGTTTAAGCCCCAGGTGGGGCTCTGCGCTCAGCATGGAGTCTGCTTAGGATTCTTTCCCCCTCTTTTCTTCCCCTCCTCACATGTGCATGTGCTCTCACTCTCAAATAAGTAAATAAAATAAAATCTTAAAATGCAACGGATGAATAAGTTTTTTGGGATGTTTTGTTCTAGATTCTATTCAGATACGAAGACAGAACACACATGCAGGGGCACCTGGGTGGCTCATTACTGTTAAACATCTGCCTTTGGCTTAGTTCATGATCCCAGAGTCCTGAGATTGAGCCCACCACGGGTTCTCTCATCAGCAGGGAGTCTGCTTCTCCCTTTCCCTCTTCCTTCTGCTCCTCCTTGTTGTGCTCACTGTCTCCCTTTCTCTCTCCCTGTCAAATACATAAATAAAAGGAGTATTTTTTTAAAGATACTATTTATTTGACTTGACATTGAGAGAGACAGCGAGAAAGGGAATACAATCAGGGGAGTGGGAGAGGGAGAAGCAGGCTTCCCGCTGAGCAGGGAGCCCGATGTAGGGCTCGATTCCAGGACCCTGGGATCATGACCTGAGCCAAAGGCAGACGCTTAACGACTGAGCCACTCAGGCACCCCTAAATAAAAGAAAATCTTAAAAAAAATCACACCTGCAGACATAATCACTGTCCCCCTTTTTACCCATTCTGTTAAGTGGGATTGTAAAAGATGGAGAAAAGCAGTTTGTTCTATTACAGTTCTCTTGGATATTCTGTTTATTTTGAGTACCCATTTTTAATTCTGCTAAATTTTTGTTTTTGCTTTTTTATTCTCATAATTTCCCCCTAGAGACCCATAACAGCCAAACACTGAAATGATCTTTCAGACTAAAAGTTCAGTATCATTTGAGAAAATTTTGCTTAGGATTGTCTTGATACAGATTTCAGAATCAATATCATTAGGCTCTACAGTAGAGTGAGGAGCAGGACATACAGTTGACTAGTCAACAGTTAAGATGATCTAATGGGAAAGATTTTTATATGGTAGTTATATATTTTATGTACTGATAGTTTTCATAGTTATTTTAAAATATTTCATTTATTTCTCATATGTAAAATTTAGTTTTTGCTGCTGATAAAATATGCTTATTGGAGAAGATTCGGGAATAGAACATTTCTTAAATTGTTCACAATGCCACTACCAGAGACAGCCTCCTTTAAACATTTTAATGTATTTCCTATCTTCCCCTGAAGCCTACTATTTGTCTGTTAAAAATACACATCAGAAGAGAATCTTTAGATTTTAGTATTAAGCATTGAATATCTTGAGTGTTAATTTTGTCAGGCTAGTCTAGGCTTTTTTTTTTTTTTTTTTTTTTTTAAACATTTATTCGACAGAGAGACAGTGAGAGAGGGAACACAAGCCAGAGGGAGAGGGAGAGGGATACGGTGAAGCAGGCTTCCCGCTGAGCAGGGAGCTGATGTGGGTCTAGATCCTAAAACCCTGGTGTTTTGACCCAAGCTGAAGGCAGATGTTTAAACGACTGAGCCACCCGGCTGCCCTAAGTCCCGCATTTTATATCATTGTGGAAAAGACTATCAGTAAATTGTTTTGGGGTATTTGGAAGCAGTTTACAAGAAGAAAACTAAAGTTTGGATTGCTTTCATTACACCAAAATAAAGCCCAGAGAAATGAAGGGTTGAAATGTAAAAATCATAAAAGCAGCTAAAGAAAACTTGAATATTTTAATATTGTGAGGGGGGATACTTGAATAAATTTTATCCAAAATGTAAGAACCATAGAATTTAGGAAAGATGATTAAATATCACCAATAAAAATGTAAAACTTGTTATGATTACACACTGAAGCAGATCATAAGACAGTTGACACAATGGCTTTGGGGGAAATATTTGAAACAAATGTGACAGAAGGTTTCTATAACATACTAACAGGTAACCAATAGGAAAAACATCTGTAACCAAATTAAAAAAAAAATGGGTAAAGAACAGAAAGAAGCAGTGTATATTACAGGATAAGAAATACAAATGCATAACAAGCTTGAGAAGATAGATGTTCAGCCAGTGATATTTAAAGAAATGTGAACTAAAAGAACAGTGGAGACTTTAACAAACAAAAGCAGGATTTTATATATTCTGTTTTATGTATTCTTGCTACTCATTTAGTATGTTTCCGTATACTGATTCTTTGAAGTTTCTACATAATATTTTGTTGTGTGGATGCAATGCGTATAATGTTACTAATAAATACTTTTTGTCCTTTGCATTATTGTATTATTTGCCTACAGTTATTTAAAAATCAGAAGAAGAGATTAAGTGGGCTAACAAAATGAATGGGTACAGTTGGTCTATCACCTTTACCAAAAGATTTTAAAAGGAAAGGAGCTTAGGAAATTTTCAGATGCCCTGAATTTCAGATGCCTTGTAAACTTTTCCATAAGGACTATGTGGAATTGCTGTTGCATTGCCAATTCTTGTGTAGCATTTGTCAACAGTAACATTTTTGGACAAATTTATTTGTGTTTTTGTCAGGTGAATGCTTGAGATGCATGTTCTGGAATAATCTTGGTTGCATCCATTTTGCCATGAGCAAGCACAATTTGGGAATTTTCTACTTTAAAAAGGCTCTACAGGAGAATGACAATGTTTGTGCACAGCTCAGTGCAGGCAGCACTGATCCAGGTGAGCTCATTGCTGGTGGTCAGTTTGTATTTTACTACTTGAGAGCATGATATTAAAGATGAAGCATTTGAGCACTGAGTAATGTATAAAATTGTTGAATCACTGTATTGTCTACCTAAAACAGATATAACACGGTAAGTAAATTATACTGGAACTTAAAAAGTAATTTTTTTTTAAAAGAATAAATAGATGATGATCAGTGTCTGGTCAAAATGCACCCATATATGCCTGCCTACAATTAACATTGACCCTTATCAACAGGTTTGACTCTGGGGATCATTAGTAGATATGGCTACTTCAAATAGCAAGGTGGTAGGAGTAAATATCAAGGAAATTTAAATTACATTCACTTTTTCATGGATTTGAAAATCAGTAATCAATTATGATAATGTTCTAAAGCGAAGTATGTTGCTAAGATTTCTTGACTAGTTTTTTTTTGGTGTTTTTGTTGTTTTGTTTTGTTTTGTTTTTTAAGTAAGCTATTATGCCCAACATGGGGCTTGAACTCACAACCCTGAAATTAAGAGTTACATGCTTAGGGCACCTGGGGGGCTCAGTGGGTTAAAGCCTCTGCCTTCGGCTCAGGTCATGATCCCAGGGTCCTGGGATCAAGTCCCGCATCGGGCTCTCTCCCCTGCAGGGAGCCTGCTTCCCCTTCTCTCTCTGCCTGCCTCTCTGCCTGCTTGTCATCTCTCTCACTCTGTCAAATAAATAAATAAAATCTTGAAAAAAAGAGTTGCATGCTTTACCTACTGAGCCAGCCAGATGCCCCTAAGTTAG
The DNA here is from genome assembly GCA_028533885.1 of Nasua narica. Lineage (NCBI taxonomy): Eukaryota > Metazoa > Chordata > Mammalia > Carnivora > Procyonidae > Nasua > Nasua narica. The sequence goes on along the minus strand of CM052799.1, from coordinate 54,956,004 downwards.
TTTTATTACAGCTCCTTTCCAAGGGTTCACATGGGATGTTATAGGCAGCATGACAGTCTTTATTTTTTTAATTTTTTTTGTACCTGACAATCCTTGAGCAAATTCCTAAAGTCTCTTACTTTAATATTCATATGATATGGATCCTTGACCTGGAATGCTTAAAATCAAGCAATTATTTAGCTTTTTTAAACATAAAAAAAACTGGGGTGCCTGGGTGGCTCAGTGGGTTAGGCCTCTGCCTTCCGCTAAGGTCATGATCTCAGGGTCCTGGGATCAAGCCCGGAGTCGGGCTCTCTGCTCAGCAGGGAGCCTGCTTCCCCCTCTCTCTGCCTGCCTCTCTGCCTACTTGTGATCTCTCTCTGTCAAATAAATAAATAAAATCTTTAAAAAAACAAAACAAACAAAAAATAAACATAAAAAAACTGATGAAATGTGTATCCAAAATCATAAGTAGTCTTTTTTTATTATAGACTGTGAAACTATGAATAAGCAAGTGAACAACTATAGTCATTGTAGCTATAGTATATTAATTTTTATTTTCATAGTGAAGTTCCCAAAGCCCTGCTAACATTAGCTGAATACTTCTGGCTAAGAGAGCACGTGACAATGGTTAACAACAAAGAAAGTTAAAAAAGAAAGTGAATCTTCTAAAAAGGTAGAAAGGTGGTTAAAGATTCATAAGAGTCAGTGGGTCCTATATCTTCTGTTTGCCTTTCTGGACCATTGTTACCTGTGGAGCTGACAAATAAGAAACATCTCTGGCTGCACCAGCACAAGCAACTGAGAAGACTCTGGAGAATATCTGTGGGGTTGAGGAAAAAGATCATCACTAGTAAAGAGCTATTACAACTTTACACTGGGCTGGAATACCTGAGTGGCTCAGTTGGTTAAGTCTTTGCTTTTGGCTCAGGTCATGATCCTGAGGTCCTGAGTTGGGAATCTCTGCTCAGTGGAGAGTCTGCTTCTCCCTGTCCCTCTGCTGCTCCCCTGGCTTGTGCTCTGTCTGTCAAATAAAATCTTTAAAAAAGAAAACAACAACAATAAAACTTCACACTGGGGTCCTTGGTATTAAATAAGGTAGTATTTAAGTATTTAGTGGAATAAATGTTTTCAATGTAACTGTTATTTTTAATCTAATGATATATATATATATATATATATATATATATATATATATATATTTTTTTTTTTTTACCTAATTTGCACCATTAGGCAAGAAATTTTCAGGAAGACCCATGTGTACATTACTAACCAACAAGAGGTATGAGTTGCTGTATAACTGTGGCATTCAGCTTCTTCACATTGGAAGACCTCTTGCTGCCTTTGAGTGTCTGATTGAAGCTGTTCAGGTTTATCATGCAAATCCCCGCCTCTGGCTAAGGCTGGCTGAATGCTGCATTGCTGCAAATAAAGGGGTAAGTGCTCCTTGGGTATCTTTTTGAACCTATAACTTCCCCCCAGCTTGTTACGTAGAAAGCAAAAAATACTTCGGAAACATATAGAACCTCCTTCCCTTTATTATAAAGGGAATGGGAAAAATAAAAAAGGGAAAAGGGAATAAATTCCACAGGGAATTTATAAAGATAGTCTGTTCTTTAACAGTTTTAGAGAAAAGATTTAGTTTTTTAAAGTCATTTGTTAACGTTCTGGTTCTTAAAGTCTAGCAACCTGTATCAGCAGTCACATTAAAAAGGTGAAGCCAAGGGCACCTGGGTGGCTCAGTTGGTTGGGCGACTGCCTTCGGCTCAGGTCATGATCCCGGAGTCCCAGGATCGAGTCCCATATCAGGCTCCCAGCTCTGTGGGAAGTCTGCTTCTCCCTCTGACCTTCTCCCCTCTCGTTCTCTCTCTCTCTCTCAAATAAATAAATAAATAAAATAAAATTAAAATTAAAAAAAAAAGTGAAGCCAACAAGAGGGCCATATCTGTTGGAACAGTGATCTGTGAGCTGCTGGGGCAGGAGTCATATCATCTGCTGGCCTGAGTATGCGATGTGCATCAGGTGGTTAAAGAAGGACTACTAAGACTATGTAGTGTGGAAAGAACTGTACAACACTGCATTTCCTTCAGTGCCTATGGGCTTTACTTTTGATTCAGTAAATGATTCAGAGTTCATTGATTATTAAGCTGTCTCTCTCACACCTTTGTCACCAGTGACTGTAAGAAATAGGCCAGTTTACATGGGTGTCCTTGCCTAGATTATCTGCACGTGGTAGTTGGTGGAAGCCTTTGGAATCTCAAGTGGGGAGTGGTCAGTGGGAGTAGGAGAAAGACAGGTTGTATCAGAACTACCAGATGCCTGTATCACCCCATTTCCTACCCATCCACCACCTTGCTGCACTCTTTGGCTTTGTAGAGATTGGGAGGCCTGGCACCTGAGGTTTGCCTGCCATAGGTGAGATAGATGTTTTTGTGCTCGTCCTGCTGAGCAGCACTTCCTGAGAAACAGCTGCAAAAACTAACATTTAGTATGTTTGCCTGGCAGTTTTCACACTTGATACTGAAGTATTTGATGATTTGGTATGTATACCCCTGGGGAAAGAGATGAGTGCTATCTTTGAAGGGCTTTAATCATTTATTTAATTGTGGTTTGCCTTTTAAAAGATAGTATCTTTAAAGCTAAAGATATCTTTAGCTTTAAAGATACCTTTTAAAAGATTTTTTTTAAAAATTAAAAAAAAATAAGACAGCTTTCTTTTTTTTTTTTTTTTTTTAAGATTTTATTTATTTGATAGAGAGCATGAGCAGAGGAAACAGCAGGCAGAAGGAGAAGGAGAAGTAGGCTCCCTGCTGCTGAGCAAGGAGCCTGTTTTGGGACTCGATCCTAGGACCCTGGGATCATGGCTTGAGCCAAAGGCAGATGTTTAACTGACTGAGCCACCCAGGAATCCTAAAAGACAACTTTCTTACTGGTTAATTCTTAAATTAACTGACAGTTCTAGGTAGTATTTGTACTTTTTTAAAACAATCTCTAGAAATTTCTTATTCTCTTTAATCCATTCATGAATTTAAGTGGTGGAGGCCTCTCATTTGGACAGTTAGTGGAAAGCAGGGAATTAGATCTTCCTAGGAGTAGAGAAATACAGTAAGATTTAATATTTTCTTTTAAAATTACTTATTTTTACAAATAGTACCTTTAGGATTGTCTTCATTCTGTGGATTTTATTATGAAGTCCCCCTCCCCCCATTTTCTTGTACAAGGTTCTAAATTTCTAATTTTTTTAAAGATTTTGTTTATTTTGAGAGAGAGAGAGAGAGAGAGAGAGCATACAAATGTCAGGGAGGGGCAGAGGGAGAAGCAGACTCCATGCTGAGTAGGGAACCTGATGCATGGCTCAATCCCAGGATCGTGGGATCGTGACCTGAGCTAAAGGCAGATGCTTAACCAACTAAGCCACCCAGGCATCCCCAAAATTTCTAATTTTTAAAAAATGGTAGGGGAGGGGCGCCTGGGTGGCTCAGGGGGTTAAAGCCTCTGCCTTTGGCTCAGGTCATGATCTCAGGGTCCTGGGATCCAGCCCCACATCGGGCTATCTGCTCAGCCGGGAGCCTGCTTCCCCCTCTCTCTGCCTGCCTCTCTGCATACTTGTGATCTTTCTCTCTCCTATGTCAAATAAATAAATAAAATTTTAAAAAAATGTTAGGGGTGCCCTGGATGACTTTGTCAGTTGAGCATCCAACTCTTGGTTTTCAGTTTGGTCGGGATCTGAGTCATTGGATGGAGCCCCGCATCTGGCTCTATACTCAACAGTGTGGAGTCTGCTTGGGATTCTCCCTTTCCCTCCTCTGCCCCTCCCCCCTGCTCATACACACACTCTCTCTGAAATAAATAAAAAAAAATTTTTTTAAAGAATTCTTTTTTGGGGGTTGCCTGGGTGGCTCAGTGGGTTACAGCCTCTGCCTTCGGCTCAGGTCATGATCTCAGGGTCCTGGGATGGAGCCCCACATCAGGCTCTCTGCTCAGCAGGGAGCCTGCTTCCCCCTCTCTCTCTGCCTGCCCCTCTACCTGCTTCTCTGCCTGCTTGTCATCTCTCTCCCTCTGTTAAATAAAATAAATAAAATCTTTTTTAAAAATTCTTTTTTTTTATTTTAAGATATTATTTATTTGACAGAAACACAGGAAGACAGGGAACACAAGCAGGGGGAGTGGTAGAAGGAGAAGCAGGCTTCCCACTGAGCAGGGAGCCCGATGCAGGGCTCTATCCCAGGGTCTTGGGATCATGACCTGAGCCGAAGGCAGCCACTTTAATGGACCGAGCCACCCAGGCGCCCCAGTAAATAAAATCTTTTTTTTAAATGGTAAAGATGACTTGATTGCCATAATTTGGTGAATCTCAGAACACTCAATTTGTGCTACAAATAGGGAATTTGCCAAAAATAATTATCTATGTCTGTGCTTCTCCTCCTTATAAAAAGGATCTGAAGTGCCCTAAAAGACAGTAAAAAGAACCCCCCAAAATATTCCTGAATAAAACCAGAAAACAGAAACCCAATAAGTAGAAATTATAAACTCCAAATAAAATTCCATGAAATGTATTTAGTCAGTGTAGGAGGAATGCTGAACAAAGCAGTTTCTACCTTCAGAAATAAAATCATTTTGGACCCCCAAAATAAACCTTAATGGCTCAGTCAGTTAAGCAAGTGTCTACCTTTGGCTCAGGTCATGATTCCAGGGTCCTGGTATGAGCCGGCCTCAGCTCCCTGCTCAGTGGGGAGTCTGCTTCTTCCTCTGCCCCTCCCCTCGTTTGTGCACTCTCTCTAGCTCTGTTGTCTCTCTCAAATAAATAAAATCTTTAAAAATAAATAAATTCATTTTTTAGTAAAAAGAAACAATTTAATTGTTAAATTGGTGATGGTGAGGAGATGATATATGTCCTGTTTTTCTGATGCTCATTGGGTCAAACTGCTTTTGGCAGAAGCAGGGCTTATGCTTATTGGGTAGGCATAATATATGAGAGAGCTGCTTATTGCAAAACATAAACTTAATTGTAGGGAAAGTAAGCGAACGATTTAAGAGAACGTTATTAAAATATATACTATTTATTTTTCTTAGTTCTGAAATTCAGATATGTTGAGTGCTACTGCTGCTATGGCAGTAAAAAGTAATATTTCAATTGCATATGATTCTTCTACATCATGACTCATTTGACACACTTTTTGGCTACTGGCGTATTATTTAAAGTATAGCTTATTATTGCGGATTTTTAGTTCCATTCCATCTTTGTTTTTATCCGTTGCATCTTCAAATCTAGCCATCTGATCAGCTTGTATGACCTTAAAGATCAGGAAAAAAATGTATGGATGAATCATTATGAATTTATCACCACCTCTAGGAAAAGAAGTCAGATTGGAAGTCCCTCCCAGTAGTGGTTCAGAATATCCACTTTCTGTAATTTTTCATTAATGTTGCTTGGCTGTCCCCTCAACACAAAATTTCCAATCAGAAAGGTGCCTGGGTGGTTCAGTTGGTTAAGGGTCCAACTCTTGGTTTCCACTCAGGTCACAATCTCACGGTTGTGGGATCGAGCCCTGCATTGGGCTCTGTGCTCAGTGTGGAGTCTGCTTCAGATTCCTTCTCCCTCTCCCTATCTCTCAAATAAATAAATAAAATATTTTTTTTAAAAGTTTTCAGTCAGAACAGTTTTGTTGTATTTTTTAAGCATGTTGTATATTTTAAGTACTATGTATTATTTTTATTTAAAATGAATATGCAAGTGAGTCTTTGTTTTATTAGAATTCATAAATAGAAGTACAACCATAATAAACTTATAGTTGGAGCAATAAGTAACAGTACAGGAACATTATGCTTCGAGAAGGACTTTTTGCAGGGCAGAGTTTAGCTCTGAGTTCCTATGGATTGGCTCCAGTTTATTCCTGCATATGAGACTTTATATGACTAGTTGGGAATCCACCTGCAGGTAATTCAGAGACTTTTTTTTTTTAATTAATTAATTTATTTGACACAGAGAGAGAGATCACAAGTAGGCAGAGGCAGGCAGAGAGAGAGGGAGAAGCAGGCTCCCTGCTGAGCAGAGAGCCCGATGTGGGGCTCGATCCCAGGACCCTGGGATCATGACCTGAGCCGAAGGCAGAGGCTTTAACCCAGTGAGCCACCCAGGCGCCCCTAATTCAGAGACTTTGAGTGAAAGGGAAAATAAAGGCAGCTGACACTATCAACTTGTCATAGTAAGATGATGCATCTTAGTGAAATATCCTAAAATACTATATATGTGTAAGTAGCTTTTACTATTTTCAGTTGCATGTTTTACAAGACTTTAGGATTTTAATTTCCTAAAAGGCAAGAATTGTGCCCATGGAAATTTTAACATATAGCTTGTCTGAGTTTAGAAGTTGTTGACAATTTAATGTTTCCAATGAAGAAGGACAAGATTTGTGTTTTAGAAAGTAGAACTCCTTCCCTTTTTCATTGAGTTTTTGTGGCTCTTCTGTGTTTCCTTACTCTGACGTCAAAGTGCCCATAATATGCAGCATGATCCCTGGGATGCAGAATGTTCCAAATAAATGCTTGAGTCATTCTTGAATTGCCTTTTTTCCTTAGTACTACTTCAAACTTCGTATTAAAATACAGCATGTATCACAGAGCTCCATGTACTTACTACCCTTCAGTATGGAACATATTTCCACAATGATGGATCTTAGGAATTTCCTTGGAGTAACTGGAAAAGTATTAGATCATTTTTCACATCCTGTTTTAGAATTGCATTAAATTTAATTAGAAATTATTTGTATTTTATAGACTGCTGAACAAGAAACTAAAGGCCTTCCAAGTAAGAAAGGAATTGTACAGTCTATTGTTGGTCAAGGCTATCATCGTAAAATAGTTCTGGCATCACAGTCCATACAGAATACTGTATATAAGTAAGTATTTTGCAAAGAGAAAGTACAGATATTTAATATTGTTTCACGTAATGTTATTTATGTATAAAAAATATGCTAAAGACTTAATCACTTCATATGAGGAGCCACTTTGTAATTAGATTTTATTGCTACTTCAACAAATAGATCCCCATTTATAGGTTCACAGTGAATATTACCTGACATAGGATTTCAGTTTATTGTATCTGGGCTGAAACTATTGATGGCCTAAGAGACCCTGGTCTTTTCAGTACCATTATTCAAAATGTCCAGAAGAGGGCATCTTGATGTTTTGTTTTTCATAATTTATCCTTGATGCTTTTTTTTTTTTTATAGTCTGGATTTATTGCTTCATTTTATTTTATTTTATTTTAAGATTTTTATCTATTTGTTTGACAGAGAGATCTAGAGAGGGAATAAAAGCAGGGGGAGTGGGAGAGGGAGAAGCAGGCTTCCTGCTGAGCAGGGAACCCAATGCGGGGCTTGATCCCAGAACCCTGGGATCATGACCTGAGCTGAAGGCAGAGGCTTAAGGACTGAGCCAGCCAGGCGCCCCTGCTTCATTTTATTTTTTTTGATGGTTTTTATTTAGGTATTTTCTACTAGTCCCTAAAGCTAATTCTTAGTATTTAGAAAGAAAAGTACTAATATATAAAGTAACCAAAGTATTATGAAGCTGTCACATGTAAACCTTCAATAACTTTTAAATATGAATATCTTTATTTTGTATAAAGATTCCAATTTGGAGTTGCTGTTATTTCTAAAGTAGTAGGCTTTGTAAAAAATTTGCTTTTTTTTTTATTTTCCAAAAAGTAAAACTGTTCCACTACCATTTAAAAGTTATCTCAAAGTTTTAAAATAGTAACTAGCATACACAATAGTTTGGTCTCAATTTATTTCAACTATAATGCAGATTTTTCTTTTAAAGTCTTAAGATAAAGGATCATCTTCCTACAATTTCAAAATTATTACTACTTTTCACCTTTTTTTCCTAATAAAGCTTAGTTTGGTATATTGAACAATCCAAAGTTACATAAAATCTCAAAAAAATTATAAGACAAAACTTAGAAATAAAGTATTTTCAAAAGATCAACCAAAATGAGGCTCAGATGTGAAAAGTCTACTTTCTTTCCAATTCTTATTGTACTTGTCCTGGCCCTCACTACAATTTTTTTGTAACTCTTCTGTTACATTAATGGCAAAATTGCACATAACCTTCACGTTGGTATCCATCCTTAGTCCCATTCCTAGAGATACAACTTATATATGATGTGTGTACTTGGTATATATTACTCATACTTTTAAAATTTTATATGTAATATTTAGAATTTAGGTTCTTTAGGATTCTCTTATAACTGCTTTTTTAAAAATTTCTACCTGCCGGCAAATTTTCATTTACAGTTTTATTGGTTTTGTTACTGATAATAGAAAAGTCTTAATTATTTTTAAGTTATTTACTTAGCTAATTTTGTTTTGTTTTGTTTTGTTTAAGTGATGGACAGTCTTCAGCCATTCCTGTAGCCAGTATGGAGTTTGCAGCCATTTGTCTCAGAAATGCCTTGTTGCTATTACCCGAAGAACAGCAAGATCCAAAGCAGGAAAATGGGTCTAAAAATAGTAATCAATTAGGTGGGAACACAGAGAGCAGTGAAAGCAGTGAAACTTGCAGGTATTCTAATCCCTTTGGCTCCCTTTGGCTCCCTTTGGTGAAACCCCTCAGGACTTCATTAGTAAGCCTCTTTGTCCTTCAGATGAATTCCTAGAGTCTGGAGCCTGAATTTCCTAAATCCCCTGTTTTGAATAATAAGAAAGGAAAGTATGAATGTTAAGTATTTCTGGAAGAGAAATAATTTGAAGACTAAGTGAGAAGAGAACCTTAGAAAAGTGGAAAGAAACAGCTTTTCTTTGACAGGAGGAATAGTTGTAATGAAATCCTATTGTAGGGGCACCTGGGTGGCTCAGTGGGTTAAAGCCTCTGCCTTCTGTCCAGGTCATGATCTCAGGGTCCTGGAATTGAGCCCTGAGTCAGGCTCTCTGCTCAGCGGGGCACCTGCTTCCCCCTCTCCCTCTGCCTGCCTCTCTTCCTGCTTGTGATCTCTTTTTCTCTGTCAAATAAATAAATAAATAAAATCTTAAAAAAAAAAAAAAAGAAATCCTATTATTCTCAGAGGCAGCACTTTGTTTTTACATTTGTTAAATACTTAAATCCTAAAACTTCTCCTTTCTTCTTAACCTATGCCTTTTCTCTTAATATCCTATAAACCATTAACCTCCAGAATATTTCTATTAATTTCTGTTTTTTTAGTATAAGTTAAATATTAACCAGTCTCTAGAAATTAAGAGAGCTTCTGATAATAATAAAACACCATTATTTATAAAGTTCTTTTTACACATGGCACCTTTAAATTGAAGTCTTTCGTCCCAGTGTTTTTTCTTGATTTTGATAGAAATACGTGTATTAAAGAAAATTTGAAACAAAATTGTGGGGTTTTTTTGTTTTTTCCTCCCATCGGGGGTTATATTTTATTGTAGTTGATAAAAAGCAATCAGAAGGTCAAGAAATGTGTGAAAATAAAGGAATGGTTTCCTTTATAGAGATATTGTTTACAATTAGAAATTTTTAAAAGCAGTGTTGTGTACTGGAGGAAAGAAACTGAAATATAGTATATCTTTAACACATCAGTGATACCAGCTTACTAAGCATTTTGCATTTGTTGTTTTGGCTCTTGTATATGTTTGGCATAAGAAATTGCATGTGAGTCGGGACAGGGAAACAATTTTATATATAATTTTTTATTTGCTCTTCATAATTTAGAGTCTGTCTTTATTTTAGCAGTAAAAGCCATGATGGAGATAAATTCATTCCAGCTCCACCTTCTTCTCCATTGAGAAAACAGGAATTAGAAAACTTAAAGTAAGTATCTAAACAAAATTAGTATACCATCTGTTGCACATTATTTTTAATCTTCTTTATTTTGGTAATGTTATGAATTACATTGATGGAATGTCAAATGTTAAACCAACCTTTCAATCTTGTGATAAACCCTGCTAGTCAAAATGTATTATCTTTTTAAAAAATTGTTGGATTCAATTTATTAATATTTTGCTAAGAATATTTGCTTCTTGGGTGCGTGACTGGCTCAGGTGGTGGAGCATACAACTCTTGATCTCGGGGTTGTGAGTTTAAGCCTCATGTTGGGTGTAGAGATCACTTAAAAATAAAATCTTGAAAGAAAAAAAGCCGTCTTTTATATTAAGCCACATAATTACCACTTTCGGGTGATTCTAGTTTCCATAAGATAGCATTTTTCTTCATTCTGAGGGTCTTCCTTCAATACTTCTTACAATACAGGTCTTAATTTTCCTAAGTCTTTTTTTTTTTTTTTAACTGTTTAAATCTACAATTGTTTTTATTTCATCTTGATTCTTAGAGGATATTTTCACTGAAAATAGAACTCTAGGTTGGTAGAGTTTGTTTTTCCTTTCAGTGAGCTCTTTGAAGAGGTCACTGCATTATCTTTAACCTCTGTTATTTCTGATTAGAAGTTTATAGTCATTGTACAGAGGTGCCATTTTTCTATCTATAGATTGTCTCTAATTTTCAGCAGTTAGACTCTGATGAGTCTGTGATTTTCTTCATTTTTAGTCTTGCCTTAGAGTTAGCTGACTTTAAGTCTATAAACTTATCTTTCAACAAATTTGATATATTTTGACCATAATTTCTTCATAATATTTTTGGAGCTAGGCTGAATGACACAGCATTACTTTTAAGAATGATTTCAATAAAAAAAAAAGAATGATTTCAATAATAGAACTGCAAATTAAAATGAAAAGAAAGAGCCATTATTTCTTTTTTTTTTAAGATTTATTTATTTACTTGACAGAGATCACAAGTAGGCAGAGAGGTAGGCAGAGAGAGAGGGGGAAGCAGGCTCCCCGCTGAGCAGAGAGCCCCATGTGGGGCTCCATCCCGGGACCCTGAGATCATGACCTGAGCTGAAAGCAGAGGCTTTAACCCACTGAGCCACCCAGGTGCCCCTATTTCTTTTATTATTATTATTTTCTTTTTACTATTATTATTTTTTAAGAGGCACGATTTCTTATGTTTTTGCCTACTGCAAAAGAGTGACAAAAGTACATTTAAATATACATATGTTGCTGGTAGGATTGTAAATTGATGGATTACCTTTTTTTTTTTTAAAGATTTTATTTATTTATTTGTCAGAGAGAGAGAGAGGGAGAGAGAGCACAAGCTGGCAGAGTGGCAGGCAGAGGGAGAAGCAGGCTCCCCGCTGAGCAAGGAGCCAGATGTGGGACTCTATCCCAGGACCCTGGGATCGTGACCTGACCCGAAGGCAGCTGCTTAACCAACTGAGCCACCCAGGCATCCTTTGATGGATTACTTTTGAAAAACATTTCATTTATTCCCATTTTTTTCCAACAGTTCTAGCTTTGTGAAAGGTACAGGGGAATTAGAGGAAAAAAAACACTGCCTTCAAAAGCAGGGGTGCATGGGTGGCTCAGTTGGTTAAGTGGTTGCTTTCAGCTCAGGTTGTGATCCCAGGGTCCTGGGGTCAGGTGCCGGTCTTCTTCCTCAGTGGGGAGCCTGCTTCTTCCTCTCCACTCTACCTGCTTGTGTGCACACACTCTGTCTCTGTCTCTCTCTCTCTGGCAAATAAATAAACAAAACAAAAGCAGGTGGTGAGGAGCACCTGGGTGGCTCAGTCAGTTGAGTGTCAAACTCTTGATTTCGGCTCAGGTCTGATCTTAGGATTGTGAGATCAAACCCCACATGGGGCTTCACGCTCAGTGGGGGGTCTGCTTCTGTCCCCCTTTTCCCTCCACCCCTCCCCCAGCTTGCATTTTTTCTCTCTCTCTCAAATAAATAAATCTTTAAAAAAAAAAGCAGATGTCAAAGACTTAGGAGAAAATGATACTAATTAGTAGCTTAGTTATTAGGTGGTGAGATTTGGGATATACTTTTTTTTTTGTAATATTACCCTGAGAAGTAAAAAATGACATCACTTTAAAAGTTTGCGTTTCTTTCTGTCTGCTCGAGGTGCTCAATCTGATGCCAAGGTTTACTGATGGCTTGTATTTCTTTTTCTGTGAACCTCCTGTCTGTAGAATTTACCATTTTCATATTGGGTTTTTCATCCTTTTTGTTTTTATAAGAGTTCTTATGTATTACAGAAATTGGCCTTTGTTTATGATATTTACTTGTAAAACAGAATTTCTTAAGTATTCATGTAATGTATAGAAAGTCCTTCTTGCCTCCAAGGATGAGAAAATAATTCACCCATGAGTTCTAGCACTGTCACAACCATCAATCTAAATTTCTGTTTCATCTTGAATGTATTTTATAGAAATGAATAAGGTAGGGATCTATCTTTACTGTGTATAATTTTTCATAGTATACTCCATTTAATTAACTTCATTTAACTTTCAGATCAGACATGAAACAGAACTATAAAACATTAAGATTTTATGCCTAAATGGTTCAAAATTACACTTTTATAAAATAACATGTATATGTTTATTTACATTAAAAAAATTGGAGGGAACTATGTCAAAACCTTCATGGTGGTTATCCCTGAATGGTGGAATAACTGATGATTTTCATTTTCTTATTGGATATCTCTTTTTTCTAATTCTTTAAAAAGGAAAATATTTCATTAATGTTAGTGAAGCCCCTCCTTGCATGCCTAGTATTTTTGGAGGAAGATTGGCCAGCAGGATATGTCCTTTACTCTCTCTTTTTTTTCCCATTTAAATAAAGATGTGTCCTTTTCTTTTTTCTTTTTTATTTAAAGATTTTTATTCATTTATTTTGAGAGAGAGGAGAGTGGGGGAGGGGCAGGGGCAGAGGTAGAGGGAGAGAGAACGTCAAGCAAACTCCACACTGAGTGCGGAGCCTGACATAGGGCCCAATTCCACCACCCCAAGATCATGACCTGAGCCGAAATGAAGAGTCAGATGCTTAACCAACTGAGCCACCCAGATGCCCCCAAGATGTGCCCATTTCTGATCATATTCTGTCAGATCAGTGTGTTATTGACAGGGCATTGCTGTCCATGAGCACAGGGCTCCACACGCCATTCTCACCTAGACAACAACTTTTTATTTATTTTGTTCTATTGAAGTGTACCATAAATTCCTACTTTGCATTAATGCCCTCTCTGTCCTAGGTTTTATTATCAGGAGGAAGGAATTAATCCTCTGATTATATGAAAGATTAAGTCTCAAGTATAGGTAGAAATGAGTTGGTCATTTAAGATTTTGAAAGTAGAGGTTTGGCTTTTTAAAACTTGACAAAGTTAATTAAATGTTTCCTTGGGGCACCTGGGTGGCTTAGTCTATTGAGCCTTCGGCTCAGGTTATGATCCCGGGGTCTTGGGGTCGAGCCCTGCTCGATTGGGAGCCTGCCGCTCATGCTCTGTCTTGTGGTTTCTCTCTCTCTCAAAAAAAAAATAATAAAATCTTTTTAAAAATTAATAAATGGGGGTGTGGGGGTGGGGGCGGCAAAATAAAAAAAAATTAAAACTAAAAAAATTAAAATAAAAAAATAATAAATGTTTTCTTCAGTAACTTTTAGTTATATTAAAATTTCTTGAATTCTCAGATGAGCCCTAAGATAGCAAGGAAATAAAAGTACTGTAACAAATTACCAGTAAGGGGATGCCCCTGTGGCTCAGCCGGTTAAGTGTCTGACTTTTTTTAAGATTTTATGTATATATTTGAGAGAGAGAGACAGATAGTGACAAGAGATAGCGACAGAGAGCACAAGTGGGGGTGGGGGAGAGAGGGAGAAGCAGGCTCCTGCAGCCTGACATGGCTCGATCCCAGGACCTGGAGACCATGACCTGAGCCGAAGGCAGTCAACCGACTGAGCCAATCAGCTCAGTCTGGCTCTTGATTTCAGCTCAGGCCATGATCTTAGCATCATGGGATCGAGCCCCATGTTGGTTGGACTCTGCATTCAGCATGGAGTCTGCTTCTCCATCTCCCTTCCCTCTTGCATATGCTCTTTCTCTCTGTCTCTCTCAAATAAATAAATCTTTTAAAAAAAAAAAACAACTAAAAAAGCAAATTACCAGTAAAACATCAGTGGTAACAAAATATACAGAAGGCTGTTGCCACTGAGTGAAATAAAACTGAATTTTTTTTTAAAGATTTTATTTATTACAGACAGAGAAAGATCACAAGTAGGCAGAGAGGTGGGGGGGCGGTGGAAGCAGGCTCCCTACTGGGCAGAGAGCCCAATGCAGGACTCGATCCCAGGACCCTGAGATCATGACCTGAGCCGAAGGCAGAGGCTTTAATCCACTGAGCCACCCAGGCGCCCCATAAAATTGAATTTAAATTTTAAAATGCAGTCAAATTCCGGGCCCCTTGGTGGCGCAGTTGGTTGAGCAACTGCCTTCGGCTCAGGTCATGATCCCGTAGTCCCGGGATCGAGTCCCACATCGGGCTCCTAGCTTCATGGGGAGTCCGCTTCTCACTCTGACCTTCTCCCTTCTCATGCTCTCTCTCACTCTCTCTCTTTCCTAATAAATAAATAAATAAAATCTTTAAAAAAAAAAAATTTTAAATGCAGTCAAATTCCAACCATTTAACTAAAACTCACCATGCTAGATTTTTGTCCTGAATGGAAATTTGTAAAAACAAAGCAAATTAAGTAAAGCTAAACTGTACTTGGTATAAAGTGAGCTGGTGGGGAAGAGGTGAATTGTAGTGCTCATCCAGGACAGTATTGGGAAAATGCTTTAATTTGCCAAAAAAATTGTACTGTTTGCCCCCAGTATTCCTGATGTTTTCTAGAGATATCTCTCTCTCTATGGAGCCACCTGCATTCTACATCTATCTAAGGGGTTCATCTTTTTTGGGGATTCATCTATTTTTAATACATTATTATGTGTGATAAAGTTCTCAGTACAAAAAGTTATATAGTGTGGGGGTGCCTGGCTGGCTCAGTTAGTGTGTGACTCTTGATCTCAGGGATGTGAAGCTTGAGCCCCATGTTAAGGTATATAGATTACTTAAAAATAAAATCTTAAAATGAAAAAAGAAGTGGTATGGTATAAGTAAAATTTGACCTGTCCCAGACCTCTGTTTCCAAGATCTTTCCTGAGGGCTGGCCGAATAGAATTTCATTATATGTCTATGACATACTTTATCATTCCTTTATATTTAGCTGTTTATAATGTTTTAGTCTTTGATGTTACAAATACTGCAGTGAATATCATTGTACACAGTTTTTAAGGAGAATCCTTAATAAGGTATTTTAAACAACTTTTAAATTTCATTTAATTTTTACAAATTTATTTGAGTACTAATCTTGGGATGGCTTTATGCAATTTAACAAGTATATTATTCTCTAGTGGTTGAACAGCTGCAGAGTTGTGTGAATTAATTTTGCCTTCTGAAAGTGGCATTAAAGAGAAGGGTATGGGCAAAGTGGCATACTTCCTCTCTGAATTTTGTACCCTTCATGGCACAATTCTTTGCTTTCCATGTGCCCTAGTAGGAGGATTGATGATTTTCAGAGGAAATAAAATTACTTCCCTATTTTTGTGGAAAGGGGCAAAAGGTCTCCGTAGGGAATGCGGTCAACATAAAGTGAGGTAAAGATGCGTTTGCTGGTATATATTAACCTTTTTTCTTATGGAGCAGATGGGAGAAAGGAAATGGAACATGATGGAAGGAGCCTTAGGGTAGATTATAAAAAGAACTGCTATGCAGGACAGTAGTAATGGTAATGTGGAGACAAATGGTGCAGGGAAGGAGTCCTAAAAGATTTGTGTCGTAATTTTCAAAGCTATAAAAGCTCATAATGCAGTTGGGCGTGTTAAAGGGCAGTTCTGTGGCAGGAGCCAGCTGTCTTCTATAGAAGGAAGGAGACTGAGTCCATTGGTTTTCTTTTAAGATCATGGAATTCTTAGAGATTTCATCTATTTCTGACCTGAATTCTTTTATGTGATTGGAAATGTGTGTGACTAGTGTATAGTTTAGTTTTTATGGACTATTATATTTGACCCCTTGTGCCCTATAATACCCAAGACACCAATGTAAAACTTCATTTCCTATTTCCAGCATAACTAATAAGCAGTAAATTATCATGAGTGTTCCACTGGCCACTTCTTATGGTATGGGTTCACAGCCTCTTGAGTACTTTCATTTTTTTTTCACTTGTATATAAGTGAAGATGGGTTCAAAAAAATATTCATTCTAACCAAGTTTCAAGTATGTTTTTGAAGACAGATGACACCTGATACAATTGTGAGATTCTATATTAAAATTAAGATACTTTTCATAATATTACTATTCTCACAATTAAAACAGAAATTTGCCCCACATCAGGAAATGTCTCAGAAATCAACTAGGCAGTTTAATTCTGAGGTTCAGATGAACACTATTAGAGTATTGTTCAGTTCCTGAATCACTCAGAGTTCTGCAAAGCCATCAGTTTCATTCAGTTAGGAAAAGCACATGTACACACATGCATGCACACATTCTACAGCCTTAAATTAAATAAGTGCTGTGACTTAAAATTTTCAAAATAAGAGATGAGATTCTGTTTCTAGGTACTTAACCAAGATAAATGAAAACTTGTGCATACAATAAATCATAGCAGCTTTACTCATCATAGAGAAAAACTAGAAATAGTCCACATAACCATTAGTAAGAGAACTTAATTATAACCACTGTATACACTGGAATACTATTCAGCTATAAAAAGC